>OW679194.1:86063868-86108238 GCA_940337035.1 Agriotes lineatus | reverse complement strand
AGATATAAAAGGAAATATTTTGCAGTGCAGTCGAACATAGAGCTTTATATGCAGCTTGTACATAATCAGACCTTGTTTGAGTCGTCCTCTTTATCGCTACGTTACGCTTCCTCTGCAATAATAGACTCGTTCAATAAAGTCGTATATTATGTACTTTATACATGAATAACTATAATAGTTACAATTAAGCCAAAATGCGTTTTAGTCACGTATTGAATGATCATAAAGATCATGAAAGGAATACTTCATTCTTACTTTTTTACTTCGTAAAATATCCGTTTTTGTGTCTTCTTCAGAAAAAGTGGTTTTCGAAGTAATATCTGTCTGTTCGTTTGTGATCATGACAATTTGCGAGTCTGTCAGTCTGTCTGTGTCGTCTATACAGACCAGATTGTTTAATTGATATGGCTCAAAATTTATATCTTTGTTTTTAATATGAATTTGGCGATCCCAGCCATTTTTGGTTAAAATCGTGTAACCGGAAGTGGTACTTATGTTTTTCTGTTTTGCCGGAAAATTGCTTGATAAAAATTAAATTCATAGAACAAGATAATATATTGAGTAATTATACTGGGTGACAATGAGACCAAGGCTATGCTTATATCTCCTTTATTTATTAATCGGTTTGGATAAAATTTGATAAGTGAATACTAAACATAATTTCTGATTGACCGACAGATACAGTTGAAATAGTCAACTTTCGGATTTACCGGAAGTGCCATTAACTTTAGTTTTTTAAATGGATCGCTCTATATATTTTAGGTTTTTTGGAATGTACAGCTCAAATTACATACGATACTTTTGCTAAATTTTTATTTTTCTAAACAAAAAATTCTTTTTTCTCATAGGCCATGATTAGTGAAAATGTGTTCTAAATGACACTAGTAACCCATAATAATACATATTATATTAATTTGATCAATAACAAATCGTCCATGGAGGAATAAAATTTGCTAAACGTGTTTTTTGAGAAAAAAACAGTTTTCTTAAAGGGCACCTACCAAGGGCCATCGTGCCATTAGATAGAAAATTTAATTACCAATCTAACGATATGCATCATCCACCACTTTATCTTTCGATAAAATGGAAATATGTTTAATTAATAAATTTTTATTTCTTTTTGGGAAACACCTAAGCAAATTTTGCAACACTGCCGTATGTAATTTGAGTCGTAGATTCTGAAAAACAAAATATACAGAACAACTCATTTAAAACATCAAAGTTATAGGCCAGTCAATAGAGACATTCTACCTTGCAAAAGGTCAGGCAAAGTTCTAATTTGGCATACTTGTAGAGTCGCATGTCCTAATCGACATACTAAGTTTGCGACCTTAAAAGGGCGCCGCTCGCAGCGCCATCTTGCTAAAAAGGTACCAAAAACCAGTTTTTCGTATATATCTCCTCTCCTCTGCCATCTAGGCTGAAAATAGTTCTTACAAGAATTGTAGGAAACAAAATTGCCGACAACTTTTGTCTGAAACTTTTTTTTGTTAGATGAATAATTCAAGAGTTACAGCTACGTAAGGCGCAGCACATTTTCCAAATTTGCGAAAACGCTCCACTTTTCGTCGAAATTTCGGTTAATATCTATTAATTGTTATCTAATTCAAGTTTTTACTCATTTTCGCACAACAGTGCGGATGTAGTACGAAATACAGAGATAATATGGAAACAGACTAATAGTATATTATGTTATTAGGAGCAAAAGTTATATTTTATATGGCGTGGCTGGACGGTTTATCTGCCGAGCTAGCGAGGCAGATAAGTACAGCCGAGACCCATAAAGAAACTTTTGCTCCGAATACCATATAGCAGTAGAAAAAATATACTCTCTCCAAAGTCTACAGCATGGAGAAGCAGTGGCAGACAACATACTGTTTTTACATGCATTCAGCGGCTGTGACAGGTACATATTTCATTTTTCCCCTATGGTAATGTTGGATTTATGTTTGTCGATCATAGGCCATGATTCGGCAACGTATTGATGTATAGGCGTAGTTTGGTGTTTGTGCTTACTTCCTTTAGTCGTTTGTTCTTACCAGAAGAGTCGTGATCATCATGATCTGGTACCTCCTCGTATAATTTTTGACGATTCTTTTCCAACTTGGACAATTTTGAGCATTATGGTTGATTTCTTGAAGTGGCTTCCCTGTAACCGTTTGTAACCGTTTTAATTTAGTCTAGCTATCTTTTCGGTGATTTTCCCCGGAATCTGGTACCTACTTTCAACGAGTCCTTCCATCGCTAGTGTTTCAAGGCAGTTGTTGTTGCGATTGAGATGTGGCCTTGGTATCATAGAATTTGTCTACCTATACACTATATATAGCAGAGAGGCGTTCATTTATATTGAGTTCTTGTAATATGGTAGCAAAGCCGAATAACGAATAGTCCTCGGTTCGAATCCCCATCCCACGATGGGCGAAAATTTTTCGCAGTCTTGGGGGATCGATATCGGGTTCGGTGAGACTAGGGCTCCAAATTAACCGTGCTCTACTCAGAACTATAGACCTAAACAAGGTCAGCACATCACCAAAACACACACCTTAGCACAATGGTTGCTACGTAAGCACAAAAGGCGCATTCCAACCTTGTAACCCAAAACCGAGCCAAGTTAAGCGCTGCACCGCCAGACGCAACAGTACAAAGCACCAGCCTCTACCTCTACACCAGAAGGCACCGATAATACATACAATATAGACATATTAGTTTATTTTTGCTGTCAAAGGTATTCTCAGCATAAGTCGCCAGCAGCACATATCAAAAGCTTCAATTCTTTTACGTTCCCTTTCTGTTATTGTCTACAACACGGCTCCACATAGCAGAATTTGGAATACTAGGATTATTACAATTAATATTTTAGTTTGGATGCACCTGAGTATTTCCGGTGAGCAGTTACCCATGTTGTTGATCAGAGTTCCTAAATACGTACATATACTGGCTGACCACTTCAAATCAACCAATTTCTTTTACTTCAACCCTATTGCTGTTCGTGCTGTCTACTATAAGGATCTTTGTCTTTGATGTTAAAGTCTCATCAAAAGTTCCTTTTTCCTATAATAATAATAATAAGTTTCTTTCACTCCTCGTGGGAGCATAGGACCTCCATTGGTGGCTAGTGCTTTAATTTCATCCCAGGATACTCCCATTTTTTTCGGCTCTTTTATTATTGACCGTTTCCAAGTCATCATGGGTCTCGCCCTGGATCTACTTCCCTGTGGGTTCCAGTCAAGTGCTTTCCTCGGGATGCTGTCTAAAATTTTCCGTAGAGTATGGCCTATCCAATTCCATTCACATACCCACAGGTCTATATATGTAGGCAATTGTAGTTAACTGAACGTATATGATTTCATATCCACACAAGGGTGGATATGAAATACACCAATCACAAACCACGTTAGTCGTGATTACCTAGGCAACTTTCATTAATTGTTTGTTTTGCAAAGGGCACGCCCTGATGTGCCCTGTTTGTGGCAAACGTGATTTTGTTGTAAGATATCTTATTAATTAGCGTTGAATAAATTTTCTTTTAATATTCCATTCTTTTCCATTGATAGGTCGTAGAAAAAATACACTGTACAACTCGAGTGGAATGTCCATATCCACTCTCGTTGTACAAACTACTATTTAATCACACTTTGGTTGATTCTTCTTCGAGTTGTTTTAGTTTATTGCTCATATCATTAAACGTGTGTGACATTAAACATATGCCGTCTGCATAATCGAGGTCTTCTAGTCTTTGTTGCAGGCCCCATACTATACCTCGCCGTGTATTATTTGTTTTTCTCATAACTGAGTCTAGGACGAGGTTAAATAAGATGAGGGATAGAACACAACCTTGTTTAACTCCGATCTTAACGGGTATTGTTTCATTTACTCTTCCTTTGTGGGTTACTCAACAGGTGACACCGCTATACAATTCTTTCATTAGGTTAGTTATTTTTATTGGTACTCCTATTTCTGAAAGTGCTTTCCAAATTGACCAATGTCATCGAAAGCTTTTTCAAAGTCGATGAAGGCCAGATAGGACGATGATCTCCATTCTTGGAATTATTAGATGTAAGGTGTTTATTTGCGCAACATAGTATCGATGGGGTCTGAAGCCAGCTTGTTCCTTTCTTAGCTTGGGATCTACATGTCCGTTAATTCTCATTAGTATAATTTGTGCCATTACTTTATTTATGGTATTGAGTAATATAATTTTCCTTTAATTTTGACATTCACTTTGATTCCTCTTCTTTTGGGAGTTTGATTATAAGCTTTTTTTTGCAGTTGCCTGGAATATACTCGTTCCAGGCTGCTAATATGATTGGGTGTAGAATATTTGTTATTATTAATGGGCAAGCATTAAAGACTTCAGTTGGAATGTTATCTAATCCGGGAGAGATGCCAGAGATTAGTTTCATTATGGCTTGTCTGATTTCGCGTTTGATAGATGGATATATGTTTATATTGAGGATTGGGAGGAATACTTGTTCTTCTTCCTGTTCAGCTTCTTCTATATTCACTTCTTGTGCATCTAATATTTTAGTAAAGTACTCTTACCATCTCCTTAAGTGTTCTTCTTCTGTATAAAGGTGTTTTCCGTCTTTGTCTTTAATAGTTGGACAGTCATGTATGTAATTTTTATTAGCTATTTGTTTTGTTATTTTATACAAATCTCTATTGTTTTTTACTTCTCGCTTGGATTGAACTTTTTGGGCTAGCTCCTCTATACAACTACACTTATCTTTTCTGGCACTTCGTTTAACTGTACCATTAGCTTTCTTGTAGAGTCTTTTTAGTTAATCTTTTTTCTCATTCGACTTTGCATTATTTATTCGTCCCTTGTTGTGTCGCCTTCTCTCAATCTTATTCCAGGTGTCTTAACTTACCCAGTCTTTCCTCTTTCCGTCCTATTTTCCTAAAAACTCTGTACTTGTTTCTATGGTGATTTTCTCGATTTTCTTCCACTTGCCTAATTTTTTCGTCATTTGATTGTATTACTTCGACTCATTTTATGATATTATTTTTAAGGTTTGCTAACGTTTCTCTATTCGCTAGTCTGTCCAAATTTAGTTGCAGTCGTTTTATCGTGTCGCTTTGTTTTATTTTTGCAACCTTTAATCTGATAGCTGTAACTACTAGGTGATGATCGCTGGCAACATCAGCACCTCGGCGGCTGCATACATCTAAAATGGATCTCCTCCATTTTCTGCTTATTGCTATGTGGTCTATCTGGTTTTTAGTTCGGTTATCTAGAGAGACTCACGTTTCTTTATGTATTTCTCTATGCGAGAAGACTGTTTCTCCGATAACTAGGCTCCGAGTTGTGCAAAGAGTTCATCATTTCCATTCATTTGTCCCATTCCATGTTTTCCAATTATTTGTTCCAAATTCGTGTTGTCACTGCCTATCCTTGCATTGAAGTCACCTAACAATATAATGATGCTTTCTTTATTTAATTTAGTGTGGCTGTAAGTTGGTCGTAAAAGCAGCCTTTGGCTTTCTTAGCTATCTCTGTTGGGGCTTAACATTGAACGAGGGTAATTTTTCTTACATATGAGTGGTATCTTGCTGTGATTATTCTAGCAGACTTTTCTTTGCTGATTTACGTTATTTATTTGGTAGTAAAGTTACTTGCTTTTTGTATCCTATTTTGTATTTACCAATCCATCTTTCTATCTCTTGTTAAAATGGTTAAAATTATAGGCTTTAAGGGCCGAATAGAAGAACAAATTGTAAAAATGTCATTAATAACACCTAGGCGGAAAATTAAAAAGTTGAAGTAAGAGAGTCAAGTTATATTGGAGATTTAATAAAGGAAAACAAATGAACTCAAGATTGCCAAAATCATCCCCCAACCCCTTGGGATACAAAATTCACTACTTTAAATAAGAAAAATACGTCAATGTTTGTGTATTAAAAAAACGCAATATCCAGTGCGAAGAACAGAATTATTCTATGCTAGTTAATAATAAAATTGGAGTTGCAGCCCGTATTACTCATTAGTGCTTGTGGTATAAATTTGCAATCTTAAATGTTGACTAAATACTTGGTAGCTCAGTGCTAGATCCTGACTACTGATCTAAGGTTCGCGAGTTCGATTTCCGGTCCCGTTGATGTTTTTAAAAATAAAAAATGTGGATCAAAACCTCTACAGAATGCCAAAGGCGCCTGGAATTTGGCAGGCGTAATATGGACAAAGACTGAAACAATGTCATATTTTTTATTGATGAAAAAACATTTGCGACATGTCAGAACAGTCCTTGACTGAGAGTGTAGCGTACACCCAACACGCGGTGCGAACCTCAGTACGTTTGTTCCAATAGAGCCAGCGGAAGAATTGCCCATGAATGTACCTTCATGGAATTACCATCGGCTGTTGGGGATGGATGTTCCAAAATGGTCCTGGGCAGCTCATCCAGGTCTCAGCTCCACGAGCAATTGGAACATTAGTTCCTACCAGCAGTGCGGGAGATATCCAAGATACAAGATAATTCTTCCATACACTCTGCACGTGTTGCAAGGGATTAGTTCTTAGAGCATCCAGAATTTGAGGTGCATGATTGGCCAGCGATTGGGAGAATGTTGGATGGCATGGGGTGAGACCAAGAATGGAGAAAGCTCTTATGGAGCATTATCCTTCAGCGTGGAAGCAATTTCGTGGTTAAGCAATGTGCAATCAACTTTTCGGGGCAATGGGCAGAAGAATGCAACAATGTTTAGAAAATGACGGTTTTTATAAGAAGAATTAATATTCGTCTATGGAATAGAAGAACCAGAGTGTCGCAGAAATCATAGTACAATATAATATTAGAAAGTTAACGTTAAAAATATATATTTTTAAATTTAAAGACTTGACTTATGTCACATTTTCTTGTAAAAAAATAACCTGCAAAATTCTTTAGTTTTTGTGCGTACACTTCAATTGCAATGGAACAGAAACGAATAAGGGTTTTATTATTGGAAAGGGGAAAAAGGCTATAGTTGATTATTACAAGGGAAAACTAGAAGAAAATAGTTTTGACTTTTGACACATGTAACATAACCATAACATAATAGAATAACTTTCTAACCTCACTTCCAGTTAAAAATTCTAAATTCAACATCAGCTGTTTACTTTTAGCACAAACAGCTGATTTCACTTTTAAAACGCTGATTTATAAAACGCCATTTTTAGTGAAACAAGCTAGTGCTAAAAGGCCTACTTTTAGTACTAGCCGTAGAAAAAATTAGTTTTGAAACTAACCACATTTATTGTTAATTGCTATTGTTTTATACATATTGTATATATGCAATTATCCTTTATCTAATAGACGTGTCTGTCTGGGACGCTGTTTAACCGGGACGCTGTTTCAGCAGCCAAACCGTAAGAGATAGAGAAAAAAGTTATTAAAGTTATATGTTTGGAATGGTCATGTCAGGTCAGGAGCCGAATTTCAGTCACGTGACACTTCCGGTTTTCGAGAAATCACAAAAAGATCGTTTTTCAAATAGAACGCGTATTAAATAAAAACTGTCTCGGCCGCCAAACGTAGCTGCGACCCTCTGCGCCTTAAATCCTCGATCGGTTAGGCAACCACTTTGACACCTTCCAGGTCTGGGTGGTTGCCTAACCGATCGAGGTTTGAAGGCGCGTTAAATGAGACATTTGTCTCACTGGACTGCTAGTATTAATCTAATAAAACAACGTTAACAAGACATATTTGTTACTTCCAGATATTTTTTTTCAAAAGGGACAAAATCTACTTTATTGTAAAATGTGTTCAGTGGCTTTTAAATGTTTAATTAAATTGTTGTAAAGTAGCAGTGACAAAATACACCATCTAAATCGTTCTAACTTAGATAATACGTTCAATATAATAATATATGACGTATATGACGTAATTTACTTTCCGAGTGTCTCTCAATATTAATTTGAAATTGTTGTTATAGATAAAGGGTAAAATATAAAAATAAAAAAATTTGCCAATCTGTTTAAAACACTGCAAAGACCGCCAATCGTTACAACAAAAATTATATTTTTAAATATTTTAATATAATGTTCAGTGATTGGCGAATTTAA
This sequence comes from Agriotes lineatus, assembly GCA_940337035.1. Classification (NCBI taxonomy): domain Eukaryota; kingdom Metazoa; phylum Arthropoda; class Insecta; order Coleoptera; family Elateridae; genus Agriotes; species Agriotes lineatus. Next base: position 86,100,194 of record OW679194.1, on the reverse strand, counting down.
ATTATTATTTCCATTTATCCACGACAGTGTGTAAAATTGACTTTCAGTTATCAGTTTTATGTTCGTAAAACGACTGTTTAATAAAATGTTTTTATTAGTTTACGTCGTCAGTGGCAACGTATTTAAAATGATTTCGTTAGACACGTCGCTAGTAGCAAAGTGTTTTAAAACTTTTAACTACGCAAAATTAAGACCAGTTCCTGGTAATCCTAATTTACATTTATTTTTTTTAATATTTACAGTGTTTTTCTAGATGCTCTCATATATAAAGCAGTAGAAACCGTTCAGAATATTTTTTGCATAGTGATCATAAAAGTCGTCTTTTTTTAAACGAAAATTCGTATTGAAAGTACCTCTTTTTTAATGCAAAATCGTGAAAATCGCGCTATTTATCTGTATGACAATTTGAGATACCGGCTGTGGATTTGTAACAGTACTGCCAACCTCTACATTAAACAGTTAACATTTTTAAAAGCAGTGTTTGGCAAGCGCTTAAGCTTTTCAGCAAAGCGGGTTGTCTATGCAAAAATTTGCAAGAAGCAGACTGGCAAATACATTTGTTCGTGATAGTACATGTAGAACGATTATTCACGAAATTACCTAACGGAAATTGAATATTCTTACTTATACCCAATATTTCCGAAAATGTATATGTAACGAGGTATAGCCCTGTTTACAAAATTTTCTGTTTTTTAAGATCTGTATAAATTGGGATCTTATTAAACGAATAAGTTTTGTTTTCGTTATATTATTAAAATGCACCTTGTACATTAGTGATCCAACTCTTTTAATAATCGACCTTAGGGCACAAACCCTTCAAAAAACGATTTAAGGTTATAAGAAAAACAATTGAAAACAAATGGTACAAAATCGCTCCACAAATAAAAAATGGATTAAACTTAATACTCGATTTCTGAGCGACGTAATATAATAATTGAAAAAAGAGCTAAAATATATGTTTAAAGAAAGTAATAGAACTGGCAACACTGTGGAAATGTTTTTGCACGAGTAGTAGCGAAACAGCTGGTACTTAAACGGTTGCAAATTGTAGATATGGTCTGACCCTGAGAGATCGCTCATTTAGGATTAATAAGTGCTCATGTTACCACTGCTAAAGGGGCTGCAATTTTAGTCTCTGATTAAATTGGCGCTCTCTGCTTTCTTGCAGCCAGATTTTGTTCAAACAAGCTACCAGTTAGACAGTAGCGACTTTTTCCTGAGGCCTACCATAAGCAGCCCATTCAAGCCGCCACTATCGTTGCGAGCCACCAAACGTGCACCTCTGCAACCGGAATTTCGTGGCACGTGCAGAACCAAACGCGAATTTGCGGCTGACAGCTGCCGAATATGTCAAATCTGCCCCCGAGCCCGAAATCATCTGTGCGGAGATTTAGGTTAGAAAATTGATCGGCAGTGTTACGCGTGCGTCCCGCCGCGCACGGTCGGAGCGGAGCCCGGGTTTCGGAAACGATGTGAAAATGAGCAAGGAGGCCTTCGCGACGCCAAAAAAGAGCCCCCGGACGTCGAATTCGAATTCGAGCAGCCTCGGCCAGAGGGGCCTTGTCCCGCCAGTTTTGCAGGAGGTTGGGAAGCTCGCCGCTGGCGTCGCTGCCGTCGCCACTGGCTCTGCAACTGGTACGTTTTTCAAATTTTGACTGGCTGTCGTGCTGGGGTTGCTGTTTGTTGTAGATGGGGCCTTAGCCCCTTGACAGTGGTGGATTTCTATACAATGACACCCTAAAGCTCAAACACAGTTTACCCTGTTGTTACGGGGTGTCCTAATAACAAAATAATGAAATCAGTGTCGTTGCATGCTGTGGAATTTATTAACTCTCATCACAAGTAATATACAGGGTGCTGCATTGGCAGATGCAGTATACCTACGAAATTCTTTGCTAATTGCGATATTACGAGGTATTCAAAGATTAGTAACCGTAATTATTTTAGAGCAAAATTCCGTTGTGTTTGAAGAGTGGCCAAATGGCGCAAAAACCGAGGCATTTTTGTTGGCTCAGTTGGAAAATACTTAAAAAGTGAGTTAGCTAAATTTTGAAATGTTAAACCAAAATACCAATTCAGCCTTGATGAGGGACTGTTAAAATTTGACAGGTGACTGAGAAACCTATACTTTGTTCACAAATTTCAAAAAACCACCAGCTGTTGTATTAGCTTGGTAAAATTGAAAAAAAAACAGATTAGCTATTTATGAAACAAGTGCTAAAAGCGAATGTTTATATCCATAAATGTCTATTTGCATTTATGACAGTTAAGAGATGGCCGTGACGGCGCAGGAGACTGTTTCTGCAGCCGGTAGTTGTCAAAGTTAGTCATCAAAGGTAATTGTAATAGTACACATTTTACTTTATTCATTACATAATGCTTTAATTATTAAAAAAAAACACTTTACCTCTAACGAAACAAGTAACTAGAATAACTTTATAACTTCACTTCCAATTTAAAATAAGTAAATTCAAAACAAGCTGTTTAGCACGTGTGCTAAAAGTAAACAGGTGATCCAACTTTTAGCACGCTGATGTATAATACCTCATTTTTAGTTCGACAAGCTATTGGTAAAAGGCCTACTTTTAGTAGTAGTGGTCGTAGAAAAAATTATTCTTACGGTATGTTGGCGACACTGCAAATTATGACGCATATAGGCCATTCAGTAAACACAAAAACATATAAATTTTTTTGAAGTTGGCATATATGTAAAATTTGTCTGCTAGAGATTGTGTATTTTGTTTTGCAAAGGTTTCCATACCTGCATAAAGGTGACTTTGAATTTAAAAATGACAATTAATAAATATCATTAATTCAATGTCAAAGTACATACTATTCTGGAAATTCTTGCCTGAACTTTTATAAAATGTAATAAAAATACTTATTAATAAATGATACATCAATAGTATTCAACACAGTATTTGTTTTAACATCCTTAAAAGTAGTTATGACAGATGCCAATTAAATGTCACAGTCTTAACCTATTTGTTTTAGTAACTTTTAGTAAGTACATTCCTAGACAAAAGATGCATTTTGGAAGTACACTCATGAAATTGTAGAAATCAAAGGCCACTTTGTGTTTTTATGTTTAGTGAACAGACAGGAAAGTAGTAAACCGATGGAAGGAATACCTGGAAGACCTATACAACGGAAACGATGATGGCGCAAATGAACCGCAGAACACTCAGAATAGGGAGGAAGAATATATGGGGATTCTAAGAACGGAATTCGATAGAGCGGTTAAAGACCTCAAAAACAATAAAACCCCAGGGGTAGACAATATACCTGGAGAGATCATTAAGAGCCTAGATACTGAGACACTCGACAACATTTTCCAAATCACCGAGGACATATACAAAACAGGACAAATTCCAACCAATTTTACAAGAACAAAAATAATTATGATCCCAAAGAAGGCATCAACACACAAATGCGAAGAACATAGAACGATAAGCCTCCTATCACATGCATCAAAAATATTGGTAAAGATAATACAAAGAAGAATAGAAAAGAGAATAGAAGAAAACCTGACCGAAGATCAGTTCGGTTTTAGAAGGAAAACAGGCACAAAGGAAGCCATACTGGCTCTAAGAGCAATAATTGAAAAAATGCTATACAAGAATAGAGACATGTACATAGCATTCATTGATGCAGAAAAGGCTTTTGATAGAGTGAGCTGGCCCAAATTGTTCGAAATATTGCAGAATATTGGTATTAACGAGACTGACAGAAATATAATTTACAACCTGTATAAAAGCCAAACCGCGGTAATAGAATACAACGACGAACAAGACGAAGCAAAAATCAGACGAGGAGTCCGACAAGGCTGCGGATTATCGCCTATGCTGTTCAATATATATATACAACAAGCCATTAATGAACTCAATACAACACAGACATCAGGTGTATACATACATGGAGAAAGAATTAACGCTATAAGATACGCCGACGACATAGCACTAATCACAGAAACACAAGAAGAATTAAAACAAGCAATAGAAGCTATGGACAAAGTTTTTCAAAACAGCTATAACATTAAGATAAACAAAACCAAGACGAAAGTGATGAAATGCTCAAGAAACGATCACAAGATGGATGACATGATCATTAATGGTGAAACAATACAAGCTGTGAGCGAATTCAAATATTTAGGGAGCATAGTCACACAGGATGGAAGATGCACCAAAGAAATAAAAAATCGAATAAATATGGCCAAGAGAGCTTTTTACGAAAAGAAACAACTGCTTACATCGAACGGCCTAACAATAGACACAAGAGTACAATTTACAAAAACGTACATATGGAGCCTAGCGCTATATGGTTGCGAATCGTGGACAATAGGAAAAGCAGAACAAAAGAAATTAAAATCCTTCGAGATGTGGTGCTTCAGAAGAATATTGAAGATCTCTTGGACGGAAAGGAAAACCGATGAAGAAGTACTAAGAACAATAAAACAAACAAGGAATATTTGGAACCACATAAAGAAAAGAAGAATGGAAATGATAGGCCACATACTGAGAAGAGATGGTATACTAAAAATAATAATTGAAGGGAACATAACCGGAAAAACCCCAAGAGGAAGACCACGCTTACAATACATTAAACAAATAATAGCAGACTCGGGCAGCGAAAATTATAATGAAATGAAAGGAAAGGCCCTAAATCGACAAACATGGAAGGCTGCAACAAACCAGTCCAGAGACTGACAACCTAGGAGGAGGAGGAGGAACAGACTATATATCTCTAATTATGACATTTCTTTAATTCAAAATAAAATTCCAATTCGTTTGTGTTTTTGTTATTATTCGATCGTTTTAAACGTAATTTTTATTATTTGAGCTTAAACATGCCCTGAAAAACTAGAAATTTGTTAACGGCAGGTATGAACATCTCTATTATATTACGAAGAAATTCACGCGAACTGACAAACTTGACATTTAACCTTAAAATTATAATTCTCACCAAATTTTCCGCCTCCCAGCGTTGCCAATGGTAATTATGGAGTAGAATTCGACGGTGGTGGTTTTTTAATTTTTGAACAGAGCGTAGTTGAAAACGGTCGATTAAAATAAGAATTTTGACATCAGGCTCAAAAATACAAGAAATTGACCCAAGCATCTAACATTGAATTGTTTTTCCATTTATTTAGGGTGTATTTAGATAAGAAACTGGGAAAAACACCTACTTCGTAAAATCACTGTCAAAGTTTGACAATAAAATCGCTCACGTTGCTTTGATGTTTTAGCAACCTTTTAAAACTAGATAGAATCATTAGAGAAGCCAATGTTTGAATGCCTCGTAATGAGCATGGGATTTCGTATGTTACGTCTGTCAAAGCAGCACTAAATTGTGCAGGAGAAGAAAATTTTTTTTACATTCAGAAAAAAATTCAAAGAAAAATGTTGTGCTCATCGAAATTATCATGTATAATGCAATTAGTGGATTCTTGATTATCAAATAATCAAGAAGACACGAGTTGCATTCGGCTAGATTATATTACGAGTCAATAAACAACGTTTGAATAGTGTATTTTATAGTACTTTATGTAACTAGTCCTCAAAGCAAGGCTTTAGGGGACGAGTCGTAATGTTTCCGGACGAGGCGGAGCGAAGCGCAGCCGAGTCCGTAATATGAAGATGAGTCTTCTAAAGCCATTTGAGGACGTGTTGCATACAACGTTTTTTTGTATTAGCTCTCCAAACATTATAATATGAAGTTTCAATTACCATTAACTCGGCATTATATTAGGAGGCCGAGCGAAAATGTATTTTTCGCTCCCCAAACTGGTTACTTTGGAAACTGTCTAGGATCCTCAAAATGGCCATTTAGAGGCCTTGTACTTAAAGTCGTCATGGCAACTAATGTTTGAGTCCACTAAAATGTTGCCATGGCGACTTTAAGTACAAGGCCTCTAAATGACCATTTTGAGGATCCTAGACAGTTTCCAAAGTAACCAGTTTGGGGAGCGAATACAAAAAAATATTTTATTAAAAATACAGTTAATGTGGTTGTTATGACAATTGTGCTGACAGCAGGTAACGTGATGATTGTGAAGGCGTGTGATTATCACCTATTAATCAGGAATAATGTACGGTGATTATCAGTTGCTATGTACATTATCAAAAGTTAGTACATGCGTAACTATGCATGTTGTCGTTTTTCATTGGTTGATATTAAAATAAGTGGTATAATCGGAAAAATACGCTTAACATTGTGATATTCCAACAATATGATATGTTTTTCGGACTTTTTCCACTGTCTAGGGTGTAAATCACACTCTGAATGTCATTTTTTGGCAGTGGTCTATTATGATATGTTTTTCGGACTTTTTCCACTGTCTAGGGTGTAAATCACACTCTGAATGTCATTTTTTGGCAGTGGTCTATTATGATATGTTTTTCGGACTTTTTCCACTGCCAAAAAATGACATTCAGAGTGTGATTTACACCCTAGACAGTGGAAAAAGTCCGAAAAACATATCATAATAGACCACTGCCAAAAAATGACATTCAGAGAAGAAATTCCAACAATATTTTATATACAGGGTGTTTAAAAAATATGTTCGGATATTTTATACTTATACATTTCATCAATACAAGCAAAAAAGTCTTAATAAACATGGGTCTGGAAACCCTTCGTTTCTGAGATAGTGTTAGCTTTCAAAAAAAAAAAAAAAAAAAAAAAATCCGACCGCTCCTGGAATAATTGATTTAAATCGAAGTACGCCAAAACATGATCCTTAATAGCATCAATAAACCTTAAAAGTTTCACTAAAATCGGCTGATGGGTTTTTGAGATATTGGAGTTTAGTTTTTGTCTTAATAGGTTCAGAGGCGTTCAAAAATATGGGCTTTATATTTTCTTGCAAACAAAGCGAGATACGAAGAAATTTAAGAGACAAAAAAGTTGCAGTTTTAGTTGATTTATTAAAAAAATATATAACATTTTAAAAAAACTAGTGAGCGCTTTTTTTTAAATACCGAAAAAAACCTAATCGACATGCCCCATGGGCACGCCACTGGAAGTACTGGATCAACTGTAATATATCCAAAAGATACCTCATAAAGTTATAAAAAAAACTATAAAAATTTCGTTAAAATCGCCCAAAACGTTTTTTAGAAAACTTTAACATCCTGTATCTCGGAAATGAAGCGTTTCTGGACTCATGTTTATTAGGACTTTTTTGTATAGATTTGTGAGATCTATAAGTGGGTAAAATATCCAAACGTATTTTTTAAACACCCTGTATAGGGCGTCAACAAAATTTAACAAAAATGTAAAATGTATTTAAGATCAAATTAATTAACTTATTTTTAATTATTTAAGGGCCGGTTGCAGAAAGCAATGTTAAGGGCTGGTTGCAGAAAGCAATGTTAAGTCTGGTGTTAGCTAACGTCGCGTCAAAGTGAACAAAATCGCATCAAATTTTGTTTATTAATGTATTAGTTACCATAAGCATTTGAGATTTGAGTCGTTTTTGTTCACTTTGACGTCGCGTTAGCTAACACCAGACTTAACATTGCTTTCTGCAACCGGCCCTAAGTCTCGTGTTAGCTAACATCGCGTCAAAGTGAACAAAATCGCATCAAATCTCAAATCTTTATGGTAACTAATACATTAGTAAACAAACTTTGATGCAATTTTGTTCACTTTGACGCGATGTTAGCTAACACGAGACTTAACATTGCTTTCTGCAACCGGCCCTAAGAGTAGAATGTCTATAAAAGTGCTGAAATTGCAAGATATGAACATATACAAAATTTGTACAGATGTACTGTTCGGCCAAAAAAAGTGGGTAGTTCTGAATTAGCAGTTATTATTATTATTAAACTAAATGAAAGCAAAGCGTGTTATGAGAGTTGTCCCACTTTTTTTGCCGTAACTGTACATATATGCCAAGTGCCATAAACACACTTTTTGCTGTTGTTACACACAAGCGATTTACTTTTTTTTCTACTCATTAAATAACATGTACAATATTGATGCGTTTTTGATAGAGAAAGTTATCAATTATTCATGCAATTGAATAATTTTTCATTATTCAACTGTTGTCAGCCAATCATACATTAAGATATTCGTTATTTTTCAGTATATCATGAAGGTGGAACATAAATCAAGAGGCTCTGATAAACCCAAACATCAAACCTTACTGTTAGTAAAAAAATAATCCTAATGAATTATTCGGAATTATTTGATACGAGTTGAAAAAACAGACACACTTCGGAACATAAATTGTATAATGTAATTTTACATAACCAGGTTGTTTTGCCGAAAGGGCTTTACACTTGATAAGAGGAGAAGAAGGATTTTGATAAAATGCGGCTGGAGTAGCCAGGCCTAACTGCCCCTTAGACATTCTTAGCCTGCGTCGGTCATAAGTGAATACACCTCAGAGTTTAGAAGTACCTATATTAAAAATTATTAAACAAAAACAGTCTTTATATATGATTACATGTAGGTATGTCATGTTGCTGCTTTTTGAACTCAAAACCTAATATTAGTATAGGTACAAAAACATGACCTTTGCGTAATAAGGTACATTTACAGTGTGTAAATCTGACCTAGAGATAGTATTAAAAACGCGACAGTCTCCATAAAACTTGCTTATCGTAATGTAACTTGACCCAGTAAGCCGACGCTAGCTGAATGTTGTAAACAAATATTGTAATGGGCACATGCCATGATCTAGTTTTTATAGTCTATTTCCGCGTCCGCACTATTTCACTTAATTCCACTAAATTGTCTTGTTTCATTAACAAATATTAGTTTGACCAACACTAGTTGAACATGAGTTTCTATTGAAGCAATATTTATATTTCACCTATTATAATAACACCTTCAAGTATATAAGTAAACATATAAAAAATTTAAAAATAGATGACAAGAAAATATTTTTATTTTGATATGTTTTTGGACTTTTTCCACTGTCTAGGGTGTAAATCACACAACGTTTCGAGAGTTTTTGGGGGGAGGTGTTCCTGGTTAGTTCTGCGAAGGACTGATATTGTACGTTTTTCTTTGTAAATTTGTTCCTCCCCCGGGGTTCGAACCCGGGACCGCTGATCGCTGTGATTACTAGTCTGCCACTCTAACCACTAGGCCACCAGGGCGGTTATATATTTTAGTTGTAAACTTATATATTGTTATGATACATGAGGCAGTGTAATTAATTTCAATAAAGAAATATTTGAAACAAATAAGCTTGGAAGAATGATATAATTAAATCTTGATGGGTGTTAAATTTCAAACATTATTAAAAAAATTTAATTGAGACAGTGAGAGAAGAGATTTTAATATTGATTGAATATGTAAATTTAATAGTTACAGAAAATTTTAATAAAATACAAGCCAAGGTTACGATTGACAAAGGTGTTATAATGACAATGTGAATTGTTAAATTGTAAATAATGGATAATTTAAAATATGTAAGGGTGCAGTAAGAATAGTACCCAACAAGAACAAGTTTTTGTTTAAGGGTAGTTACATAAATAAACTCAAAGAAAAATGTATAAGATATTTTGAAACGTGATATTTATTAAATAAAAATGGAAATTGGTGCAGAATTTGTATAGTTGTTTGGTTGATATACAAATGGGGTTGCTATTAAGAAATCTACGAGGTATTAAAGAAGGAGTCTAAATATTAATATAAAAAAATACTCACAATTGGTGAAGAGATTGTTAAGTGCTGCGAATTACATTTAAAGGGAACTAGAGAACGACAAAATTGGATGGAATTGGATTTATTGACTGGCGTGTCGCATAATTACATGTTTATGTTTGACATTGATGGTTGCATCGAAAGAAGGTGATTCAGCTGGAGCGGGATTTGTGGTAGTACTACCAGAGTTGGACAACATCGGAGCAGATTGCAGAATACTGAAGGATATCTAAGAAAGAAACAAGATAAGAGCTGTTGCAGTTAGAAACTTGGAACTTACCAGGTTTTGTTGAAGTTGAAGCTGCCGTTTGATAGAAGGATTGAAGCCGGCATCAGCAGTGGTATTGGAATTGGTTGACAGGTGTATGCTGTAGGTGTCAGGCTAGGACGACATTGGAATCTTTTGGGAAGCAGGAGGTGCTGATGTGTGGAGCTGTGCGAGTGAAGCTGAATAAGTGACAAGGTTTGTTAGAAATTTATATTAAAACATTTTATATAAAGATCAATCAGTGAAATACAATAATACAAGGCAATATTTAATTGAATGAATTGATTAATGTAAAAACACAATTGTCGATAACTGGTTTATTGAGATTTGGAAGTCGGTTTGACAACTAAACATCATTAACTGTAATATTGACATTCAATTAATAGATAGAGATCTTGATTTGGCGAACCACCTGAGATAAGAGAACTTGATTTATTTTTAATAAAGAATTATTATTGAATTTGAAAGGGCATCACATTAATAAAAGTATAGCTTTATATAGCCACATCATAATAATATATCTTACCGCTGTATGCGCAGTAGACTATTTTTGTAATTCTCAGGACTAACCAGGAACACCTGAAGACGGGAGTAGAACAAAAACTCCCGAAACGTGTGATTTACACCCTAGACAGTGGAAAAAGTCCGAAAAACATATCATAATAGGCCACTGCCAAAAAAATGACATTCAGAGAACAACATATTTTTATTTATTGTAATTTAGTGTTCTATGGTCCAACTGAATCTTGTACCGTGAAACATGAGTTTTCTGATCATATATTAAGATTTAATACAATCATACTAATGTTTATTAAAGAAATAATATTAAAATGAAACATTTTAATTGAAATTATAATCTTTAAAATCAACCTGGAGCCACAGCTGGCCGGCGAGTCTATCCGAGCTCTTCAGTTGTATTGGTTGCGTAAGTTTCATCACAATATCATTATCATTAACAAAAAAATATTTGCTCAGATTCCCAAAAAACTTATTGCTGTTTCCAAGACGCTTATAAAATTCAATTTTTGCAATGTAATAATCCGTCAAACCTGGGGAATTGGAGTCTCATAATGGCCAGATGAAAAATCTATTTCCTCTTCAGTATTCGTGATGTCTTCAGTAAATATTTCCGAGTCGCTCAAATCATTTAACACCAAATTAACTGGTTCATCATCAGAATCACTTTTAAAAACTTTCTGTTTGGCTTTTTTTATTTTAGAATCCTGTTTATCATTCTTCTTTGAATTTGATGACCGCTCTTCTTTTTGTTTTTTTTTATTTCTTCTATTTCTGGCGTATCAGTTACGATACGGGTGTCTCCCGGCTTTCTATGCTTTCTAATATTTTTCCAAAATGCAGACGAACTGTTTCCGGCCAAACGAAAGAAGTGCTGGTTGCATTAGGTGAAGGTGTCCTGTTTACCGGAGTAGATGGCCTTGGTGTTGAATCTGAAGTTGGCTGTGTACTAGTTGAGGGAGCGTCAGGTAGTTGTAATGATTCATAGAGCCGGTCAGTTACATAAGGAACAAGGTAATCCTGCTTTGAAAAACCCCATGATCGAAAGGATAAATTCCAGGCTTTTAAAAACCACTTACAATATTGCTTGTTGTAAATGCTCAAGGGTAAGCTAGCCCTAAAGCTTCGGCAACGAAATAAATTGTAGACGTCTTTCCTGGGTTACTTTTTTAACCATGCATCAATGAACTGATCATAGAAGGTCTGTAGAGAATCTTAAACAGAGAAATCTAGTGGCTGAAGGTTGTGAGAAGTATGGGGCGGGAATGTTAGCATCACAATACCAGCTTGCTTTGCATATTCTACAGCTCCTACCGATAAGTGATGATTGTCGAGAATAAGTAACACACGCTCATTTTTTGACAGTTTCACATGAGAGGCAAAGTGTTTCAAAATACAAGCAACAAAACTTCAGTGCTCTATTTAAACGGGTTGGCACCTTCAATTGTTCCCGCAGGAGCCCCAGTGATCATGAAATCTTTAAAGTTTACCCTCGGAAAAATCAGCATAGGAGGTAGATGGTTTCCTATAGCGTTCACTGTTGCAGTAAGTGTCGCCAGCTGACCACGTTCTGCGGAAGTTACACTCCCAACTTGTTTCTCTCCTTTGGTTGTCATACTCTTTGCAGCTTTTTGCACAGTAGTTAATGCTGTCTTATCGGTATTCCAAATTCTCTCAGGGAGTATTGGACCAAATAGGTTGTGAACAGATTCAAGATTATTGAAAAAATGTTCAACGTTGTATTTATTAAAACTAGTCGATCTTAATAAACTTGTTGCGTCTGGCTTTATCACCGCTTCATAAATCAACGCATCCATTCTTCACCCGCAGTACTGGTTACATCCCAGCTAGGAGGGATGTTTTTATTATTTGCCTTTGTAAAGCTGTAGGCAACCTCACGAACACATTTATTGGTAAGACCATATTTCATTCGTGCAACAGTTGTTATGTAGTCTACCAAGCTTGATTCTTCTACATCAGTAAAAACTTTTTACGTCACATTTTGGAGAATACGTAAATATTTGTTCTGACGATCCCCTAAATCAAGTGCCTCGACAGTTTTGGCAGTAAAATTTTGTAAACTTTACAAGCTTCCCTTAGTGAAATACCATTGTCGCAAGGAATTGCTTCTACAGCTTTCTTTAGTGATCAGTATCAACAGCTGGTCGTGTTTTACCCTGCTTACTTCTAGGCATTATTAGTCTGTGAAAAACAATAATTTTTCATAGTACAAGTAAAGAAAAACAATTATTGTAGTAGTAGTAACAGTTTATTAGCAAATCTCTGCTACATATTTTCAACAACATATAACAAAATACACAATAAACAAAAACCTATCCAAAAAGAACAAAAAAAATTAACCAGGTACATTTAGAAACTACTTTTAACATATTGCACAATATTTCTCCTAAACTCTTTAATGTTATTAATAGCACGCATATGTAGTGGCAGGTCATTGTACAGAACTAAACCATCATGAAAAAGCGATTGCTTGGTTACTGCTTTCTTTACAGAAGGTTGCTGTTCTGGTATTATAACTATGTACATCATTTACAAACTTAATTTTATTTGACATATACGTTGGCAGTAGGGCATCCAATCCCGGGATCCCGAAATGTCGGTATCTCAGGATCCCGGACTTTTTTTTCCGGTATTTCAATCCCGGTATTATTCCCCAATACCGGACAATACCGGAATTTTCGATATTTTCGGGATTGCTTTTGTCTGCGCTGCGTCGCAGTTCGCAGAGTCTGCGAGTCACCTTCGCCGGCCTGGCCGGTGCCAGGCATGGAGCAACATGTTGATAGATAATAATTAGTAGGGTTCAAGGTAGTAGCAGTTAGCAGATGCGTCCGTAAACGGCGCAAATTGTGTTCAGTTGTGTTGTCACTGTTGCTTGCATATATACTTACCTATTATGCACCTATAATACTAGAAATACCGGTTCTGAAAACAGGGAATCCCGGTATTGAACACCAGAAATCCCGGTATTGAATACTGGAAATATCGGTACTGAAAACAGGGAATCCCGGTTTAAACACTGGAAATCCCGGTATTGAATACCGGGATCCAGATAGAAATTCTTCAATACCGAAATCCCGGGATTGAAAATTCAGTTCGGTATTGGATGCCCTAGTTGGCAGCATCTTATGTATCATTTTAAATATAAATATCATATTATTGAAAATTAATCTTTGTTTAATACTCATAAACTGTAAACATTCCAACATATTAATCCGTGTATATTTATTTACCTTTAAAATCATTCACATTGCCCTATTTTGTTATTTTTGGAGAGCTCTCTTTTCTGTCTCGTTACAATAATATAAAATGGTCGGACAATATTCAAAATGTGGGGCTATAATTGACTTATACACAGTTAATCTTGAGAACATAATTAAGCTATCCCTAATTCTATAGAAGTAATTTACACGTTTACTAATTTTGTCTATCACATATTCAATATGCTTATTAAACTTCAATTTGTTGTCTATAATTAAACCTAGATATTTACAATCCAAAACATAATCTAAGTTATTGTTCAGAAGTTTTAATTTAGTTATAAGTTCTACATTTACATTAGTTCCAAATAACATAACATTAGTTTTTTTTGTATTTACAAACAGAAAGTTGTTTGTTAACCACTCCTCAAAATGACTTAATTGTCTTTGCGTCTTACCCAGTACTTCCTCAATTGACTTTCCATAAACAGAGATTACTGTGCAAACAAATTCTTTATTGTGTCTTCTTCAAAACACGATGCTATGTCGTTTATATACAATATAAACAGAAGAGGACCTAAGACGGATCCCTGAGGCACACCGAATTTCACTTCTAGTTTACTTGACACATAACTGTCCACTTTCACTTGCTGATGTCTGTCATGTAGATAGTCTTCAAACCATTTATTTGTTTCCTCAACCACTCCATATTTTTTTAGTTTTTGTATCATAACATCTGTGTTGATGGTTTCAAACGCCCTTTTAAAATCTACAAAGGCAGCCAATACAATTTCATTTTGTTCTATCAACTCTCTCCATTTAGAAATGACTAACTGAATAGATGTTTCACATGAATGGTGATCCCGGAATCCTGATTGGTTTTCTATCAGTATATTATTATCTGCTAAATGCTGTAACAACTGCTCTTTTACGTGCAAATCCATAATTTTTTCGGGTAATGGTAAAGTGTTTATTGGCCTATATTCTTCACATTTTTTCGTATTTTTTACTTTAGGTACTGGGGTTATAACTGAATTTTTCCACAGACTGGGAACTTTAGATTCTTCTATAGATTCATTAATAACCTTAACGATCTCTTTTCTTAATTTACATCCACCAGCCTTTATCATATTTTTATCAATTATATCCGCAGACCCATCCTTTTTTATTTCATTGACTATATTCATAAAATCGTGGTCATTCATTTTAGTAAATTTTTTTAGTAGCACAGTATTGTACATAATTTAAATACTCTTGTACCTTGGAACAGTTTCAAGGTACTGTATGACGCTGTGTTTCAAGGTACAATAGGTGACATTTTCAGGGCTCGAAGCCGGTACATATTTTATGTAAAAGTACATATTTTTTAGCTTGGTACATAAAATTACCTAAATTTAAAAAAGGTACATAAAGTTCATATTTTCCGCGTTTCGACCATTTTTGATATTTTACAATATATGTAATAAGGTGATTACTGACTTTTAAAGAGTTGGCAAATAAGCTATTATCAACTTTCAAACTTTCCAACCGGTCGGAAAAGTGGTTGGTTTGGCAGCGCCAGCGGTTGAAAAGTAATCAATTGCCGATCGCTGTCTAGTAGGTAGGGACACTATAAATCTCGTTCATCCACTCATGCGCGTCACAACCTGTGGAATCATAATATAATAATAATTCTTCCAATTATTGTTTAGAATAAAGCGGTTGTGAATAAAATAGTATACACACCGAGGTGAAAAGTGTTTCATTCCTATCTCGAGATAAAGTTGACCTCGACGCTTTGCCTCTCGGATAACTACTTAGTCTCTCAACAGTAATGAAACACTTTCCACCTCGGTATGTAATATACTATTACTTACAGTCGGTTAATAATAGGTACGTTTCTAACCTTCAAAACAGTAGGAAAGCGAGTCATTGTTTACTGTACTTTACGTCACTATCAATAAATTTGTCATTTGACCTAGCAACAGGGTTGCAGATTCCTTTGTTAAAGTGACTTATGAAACTGCGATAAAAATACATATTATTTGAAACTTACATAATTATATGAAGAATAACAAAAACCGATTGTGAGTAAAATAGTATACATACTAGGGATGTCGGCGGGTACCCGGGTACCCGGGTCGACCCGGGTAATAGTCAACCCGGGTATATTTTCAGGACCCGGGTACCTGACTAGTAAATTATGTAATGCCCAAAAACTCAGCCTTTTTCGGAGAAGATAATAAAAACTTAAAAAGAATAGGAATAAGTTCTAGAAAAACACAACAATGCAGTAATAACAAGAATCAACCCATCCCATACCACAGAATGTTGATTATTGTTTCATGTAAGGCAATAAATCCGCTTCACAGAAATATTCAACCCGTCAATAGCACCATTAAATCGCATCAGTATTGGTTGAACTAACATAAACATCATCTGTGTGATGTTGATGCTGCTACCAATTTCGCATAAAAAGTCACGTACTTGAATTTGATAACACTTGGAAGTCTGAAAATATTTAGGACAGACGACTTGCAGTTTGAATTGGCTAGTAGGTACTATTTCAAATTAGTTCACTTGAAAACTCGCGGCATTAAAATGCTTAGAGCATAGAGTTTGAACATTGTATGAAACTACAAAAGTACAAACAAATACGAAAACAATGTCATAAAAAAATCGCCTGTATGAAAATATTTTCATTCGCCAGAAAATAATAAGGCAAAATGTAAATTCTTCGGGTACCCGAGGGTACCCGGGTACTGCTTTCGGGTACCCGGGTTTGATTTTAGACCGGGTACGACATCCCTAATACATACCACGGTGAAAAGTTTGATTCCTGTCTCGGTTAACTATTTAATCTCTCGACAGTAATGAAACACTTTCAACCTCGTATACAATATACAATTATAAAAAGTATTTGTTTTGTTAATATACAGACATTGCCAAAATTAAAGTATATTTTGTTACTTTATCTATCGCCTTTTGTATAGAATATTTTCTACAATATTTTTTTTATAATACGTTGATTTTTATTTTTTACTGAATTTTGGTGACATTGATAATAAGTGGTACATATTTGGTACATAATTCTGAAATTTTTGGTCACTATTTACATAAATTTCAATGCAAATACCACTTTGAGCCCTGCATTTTGTTAAACAAACATTATTTATCGACAGTGCATTATGTTAACTGAAAAATCTATATAACAAAGCACGTACCAGAACCGGATGCACAAGTACACTTACAAAACTTAAGCCAACAATATTCAACGTTATAATACACAATGTGAACTCAGAAATATTTACTTTTGGCACCAGAAATCTTTCTTGTGCTATACGATGTGAACTGCCGACTAAGGTCTGCTTATGTTCAACATGTGTTTGAGGCTGCGCTGCCACAATGGTCGAGAAATATTGCACTAAACGTTAAATTTGAAAATTTTTGGGAAGTTCTTCTAAGGTACACTCTACTCTACATATTTTTCCTCAAAGTGATTATTTAAATAAAACTTTAAATATTGTTTTACAGCTCTCCACAGGAATCGGAAAATTTGCACTAAACTTGTTATATCGAAAACTGCATCACCACTGAAAAAATCTTTCCACTCCACCATTGGTGCCTAGCAATCATAATGTAAATCCAGTTACTTTTTAATATTCCTGAATGTATGTTGTTTATATCAAAATGTTTATAGATATTAGAGATACAAGTTTGATTATGAACATCTTAACGAAACAAGTTTGATCGCCAAAATGAGGCGTTGAGCTGAGTTTGGCTGCAATCAAACGAGTCTCGTTAAGTGCCATAAGCAAACATGTATTGTTCAATATTTTACCATCACCAATAAATTCTAGTTGAGTGTAAAAATCGTGCGGTAATATCAATCCATTCTGCACTGAGTGCGGTAACATCCATTACCACACTGAATGCGGTAATGAAGCTCTTAACGATACTAAAATTAATTTGGTTAATAGTATATAACAACATCGATGAAGTTAAAATATTTTTACCCAGCTTGCGGTAGTTGGCATGTTTTGTTCATTCTAAGCAAATTTTTATGCAACAAACTCATGATAAGACAAGCCGAAAAATGTGTGGCCAGTTAACAATAATGGCACCATCTAGTATGAAGTAGAGGAAACAGCAACTTCGTGTTACTGCAAAAATGTTAAAGGGGTTACATGTCCAGTTCGAAACACTTTCCTAGACAGTTTTCAACGTGTTACAAACAACACAATTCCGAGACACATATCTTCCAATTCTAAATCTTTATTGTTTGTCATTTTACACAATTGGGTATAAAAAGGTCATTGTAGATAGCAACTGGTATACAGCGTCTCAGACTATGTCACTTTTGTCCACACATTTCTTATCATATTTCAACTATGCAAATATGCATGAAAAATCGTGTTTTTTAAACGAATTTGTAGTTGACTTTACACTATCAAATAGCATATTCTTCTACCTTTTAAAATATATACCTATAACCTACTTTATCATAGTTAACCTTAATAATGTAAAAATTATGGCATCGTTTCGTATTTAAGGCATATCCAGTAGGCGGTCAAACTGAAAAACCGAGTGGTTTTCAAAATGTATTTCTTTTATGAATTAATTAATAGCGATGTATGAAACTAAATACTGAAATGTTTACATCATTTCGAAAATTAAAACAGTAACTATTTTCATCTAGTATTTTTATAATCTTCTTCTTCTTCTTCTTAATCATAAGCCTTGTTTACCGTTAGGTGTAAGGCGAGTGTAGTTTTACTCTTGCTTTCTGCATATTTCCCTCCATTTCTTTCTGTCTTCTGTTTTTTGTTTTATTCCTTTCCATGCTATTCCTTTTTTCTCTGCTTCTTCTCTTATCCCATCATCCCATGTTTTCCTCGGTCTTCCTTTTTTGTTTTTTCCTTGTGTTTTCGCTTCATATATTTTTCTTGTAAGTCTATCTTCACTCATACGGCATATATGTCCAAACCATCTTAGTTGACCCTCTATCATTTTGTCATATATAGGTGTTATCTCGAGTGTTATCTTGAGTTGTTGTCTATGTGTTTCGTTTCTTATTCTGTTTCTTCTTGTTTTGTTCTCCACTTTTCTCAGAAACCTCATATCTATAGCATTTATTCTTGATTTGTGCTTGTCCGTGACTGTCCATGCTTCGCTCTCATATAAGATTGCCGGTCTGACTACTCTTGTTACTACTTCAGTTTTTATGCGTTTAGGTATTTCCCTTTTGCCTAGAAAAGTTGTTTTCATTATGTTGAATACTCTTCCTATTTTTCCTATTCTTTCATTTATTTCTTTATCTAGCTTTCCATTCTGTTTGATTATTGATCCCAGGTACTTGAAACTCGTCACTTGTTCTATTTTGTGTCCGTTTAAGTGTATATTGTGTATTTTTTTTCGCTTGATATTATCATACTTTTTGTCTTGTCTGTGTTTATTTCCATATTAATCTTTTGCAGTTCCTGGTTTAGTATATTTAGGTTGTATTGTAGTTTTATTTCCGATTTGGCAAAGATGGCCATATCGTCTGCAAACATTAGTTCCGTAAGGTAGATTTCCTCCATTTTCCAGTTTCCTATTTTTACTTTCTTCATCCTTTTCTTTGCTTCTTTCACTACTACGTCAATCACGATTGTAAATAATAATGGACTGAGTACACATCCTTATTTGACTCCTATTTCTGTTCTGAACTCCCTTGATTCTTCATTGTTTGTTCTTACTATATCTTTATTATTCTTATACATTGCTTTTAATATCTCTATTATTCCACTTCCTATCCCTCTTCTTTCTAAAGCTTTCCATATATCGTCCCTTCTTATTTTGTCAAACGGTATTTTTCAAATCAATGTAGCATACATGTATTTCCTTGTTTTTATTTATTATTTTCTCACTCACTTGTCTTAACATGAATAATAGGTCTTGAGGGCTCCTTCCTCCTCTAAATCCACATTGTGTGTCTTCTAACGTGTTTTCGATCTTGTCCCTTATTCTTTTCTCTATTATTCTTGCCATTATTTTGCCTGGAATGCTTGATAGAGTTATCCCTCTATAGTTATTGCAGTTTCGCTTGTCGCCATTCTTGTAGATCGGTAGTATTATACCTATATTCCAGTCATTTGGTGTCATTTTCATTTTGGCTATTTCGTTAAAAATTTCTGTTATTTTCTTAATTTCCTCTTCTCCTAAATATTTCATCATTTCGGGTGTTATGTCATTTTTGCTTGGGGATTTGCCTATTTTTATCTTTTTTATTGCTTCTATCACTTCTTTCTGGCTGATTTCTTCCATTTCTTGCTTGTTGCTACTATGGTTTGTTGCCTCCTTTGTTTTTGCCATATATATAATACACATATATTGCTGGTAGGGCCTGGAAACTTCAGAAAACATTACGGCGCCGACATAGTCTCACTTATAGTATAACGCGTCTCGTGCGCATGCGTGAGAATTCGAACTCCGCCTTTAGAAGCGAATTTTAAACTTGACCACTTCCCCATTGGGCGGACGACGCCGCCGCGCTTGCGCACAGCTCACCGTATACATAAAGGAGTTGGTTGTGTGTTTCACTTCATCGGCCAGTTTCTCACTCATAGCCGCTAGCAATATAGTAAGTATTAGATATATGGTTTTTGCACTGTTCTCTCTTAGTTCCTCAAAATGTTGTCTCCATCTCTCCAATATTTCATTTTCTTCTGTAATTATTTTTCCGTCTTTATCTTTTATATTCACCATATTGTGCTCTTTCTTTTTCTTTAGTTATTTTAATGTTCCATAAAATAATTTTTGATTTTCTTTATAATTCCTTGTCATTTTCTCTCCAAATCTTATCCATGACTCTTCTTTTGCTTTTGTTACTTCTGTTTTTACCTCTTTTCTTTTCTCCTTATACTTTTCGTAGTCTTCTGGCCGCTTCTTATTTAAGTATATTTTCCATGCTTCTTTATTCTCTTTTATTTTTCGCTTCAAATCTTCGGTCCACCATTCTGTTCTTTTTATATCTGTATTTGTTATTTTTGATATACCGCAACTAGGGTTTCCAGTCCCGGGATTCGGTCCCGGGACAGTCCCGGGATTCTACCACAAAAACCGAGTCCCGGGACCACAGCCAGAACAGGCAAAGTCCCAGGACCATGTCAACATGCGTGCGTATACTCGATATCAAAGAATTAGGACGGAAGGTGAACAGCGACAGACATTTTTAGTACCAGAAGAAAGCAATGAAGTTGTAGACGAGCACCAATGCAAATTAGCAGCACAGAAATACTTTATTTAACTTAAAACACTAGTTTTTCTTTGGATATTGCATACGGAAATTTCACCTAAACACTATTTCCCTTTCGGGACCATTTTCGGGATTTTCGGGACTAGTCCCGGGACTTGAAATTTAGCTCGTAAGTCCCGAAAACACTTTTGGTCCCGGGACTTGGAAACCCTAACCGCAACATTCTTTTGCTGTTTCTAATACGGTTTCCTTAAACGTCTTCCATCTTTCTTCTATTCCCGTTTCTTCTCTTTGTTCTCTGAATTTCCTATCTGTACTCTCTTGGTATTTCTTCCTGCATTCCTCTTCATTTAGTTTGAAGCTTTTAATTTTTTTTTTACCATCTTCTTTTTTCCGATGTTTTTTTTGTTTGGGTTTTCATATCCATCACTAGCATATAGTGGTCGCTCCCAATTTCTGCTTGCCTTTTTACTTTCACATCTTTTATAAGTGCGAGTTTGTGTTTTCTTATAAGGAAGTAATCTATTATTGACTTTTCGCCCCTACTTTGTCGTTCTCTTTCGTTTGTAATAACTAGTTTGTTTTCTATACATAATTCAATTATTCTCTTACCATTATTGTTTCTGTCATTTTCACCTTCTTTTCCCATGACATTTTCTATTCCTACATTTTTGTTTCCCACTCTTCCATTAGGTCTCCCATAATTATTAGGTTTTCACTTTCTTCATCGATTTCATCTTGTAGGTTGTTGAAGAATTTTTCTTTTTGTTCTTTGCTTGCATCATCATTTACTCCATATGCTGTTATTAGTGTCCACGTCTCTACGTTTGTTAGTTTTATTATTATGGTCATTATTCTTTCGTTTACAAATTTTTCCATAATTATATCTTTCATCCTTTCTGGTGCTATTATTACACCTACTCCTTCGCTCTTTCTTTCCCCTTTCTTCCCGACCATATTAGCCAATATCCTTTATGTATTCTCTCTATTCTTTTACCTTTCTTTTTAGTTTCTGTGATTCCTAGAATTTCATTTTTTTGATTTATCATTTCTTCCACTATTTCTTCTTCTTTTCCTTTTGTACTTTGTACATTCCAAGTGCCTATCTTCACCGTTTTTCCTCGCTTCTGTTTTTCCTTTTTATCGTTTCTATAAACTTCTTTGTCCATAGCCACTTTCGTCATCTTGTTAGGTTTTATGTTGTTTCTTAATCGTTTTTTGGGGCCTGGTCTCTTTTCCTTATCAGGCTGTCTCTTTCTTTGTCGGACCATTCATACTTGAAGCCGTCTATTTCCATTTATCTGTATCCTATTTTTGTCTTTTTTCCCTTGTTCCTTTCTTCTCTTGCTACTTTCCTGATAGCTGCCTGGATCCTCTGTTCTTCTTGTGTGAGGTCGCATTCTATGTATATATCTTGTTGCCCTAGTCTCCTTTTTTGTTTAAGTACCTCTATTTTTTGTTTGAATTTTTCAATTTCACCACGGTCATCTTCGTTTCAGGTTTCCCCACCTTATATGCTTCATCTATATCTGCAGTTACCCCTATTTCAGTCTGTAGAAATTCCTTTACTTCTTGGATAGTGTTCGCCTTGCTAAATTCTGCTCCTCTGATCATTATGTTGTTTTTCTTTTCCTTTCTCTCTTGGTTTTCCAATTTGTTCCTTAGTTGTCCAATTTCATTTCTCAGCTCCATTTTTTCCCTATTCCATTCCACTTCCTTTATGGCCTCTTCTTTTAAGACTCTTATCTCTTCACCATATCTCTTCAATTGCTCTTTAATGTCTTTTATAGCCGTAATTGTTATACTACTTAGCAATAATATTTATTATATACTCATTAAACTTAATGGCTATATATTATTTCTCTTTTCTGATCGAATGATTAACTGTGTGTTCAGTAATGTTAATCACTAAGGCGCGGATCCTAGGTAAAATACCTTTTCTGACTATTGTAGGTATAGGATAAATAACACCTGAAATAGGTTGTTTAATTTTTTCTGTTTTCTTATTATTTAGATTAATATATCCGTTAAATTTCAGTCCGCAATTGGTACAATAGATACATTCTAACCTTAAATAATAGATTAACAGTAATAACACGTTTTTTGTTAATATTTATAATCGGGTTTCAGGAAGATTATGACCAACTGGAATAGACTTACTGTATATAATAGCTATTTGCGGCATTAGGCCGGTAGTTAAGCATTTATTGCCGAGCTAGTACATTTCAGTCAAGCCCGTTAGGTCGAGGCGGGTCGGTCATTAACAGATTCAATGGAATAAATTAATAAAATTCAAACTTGGTTGAAAGGAACTTCTGAAAAACCAAGCAAAAATGCTTTTTTCTTCAAACGACAGTAAAATATGGCATTATACTGCTGGATTGATGATGCTAAACTGTCACTTTATTGCCAAGCGGCAGATAATATTATCTGCCGCTGACGAGCGGCAGATAAAGTTATTATCTGCCGCTGACAACTTTGCCTGCCGCTCGTCAGCAGCAGATAATATTATCTGCCGCTGACGAGATCAAGTAATTTTCTTCTAATTTTGTTCACAAAGTTGTAAATAATTTGTTATAAAAACGTTTGAAGAAAAAATACTATATGTTATTCAGAGCAAAAGTATCTTTATGTAGCTCGGCTGTACTTATCTGCCTCGCAAGCTCGGCAGATAACCCGTCCAGCCTCGCCACATAAAGTATAGCTTTTGCTCCTAATAACATAATATACTATTAAAAGATTAAGATGGAGAAAAATTCAGGTTGTTTATGAAAAACGTACTAAAACATCAAATAATGAACAGCCCAATGAACCTATAGATAATATTGATTGGTTCATTTACAAATTTGTACCAATTATCTATTTCTGTAGAAGATACACTTACCTTTTCATGGCAGAAAAATATATTCACAGATAAATGATCAGGGCCGTAACTAGGCAAACTTTTATTGTAGGCAAGACAACATTTTGCGCCCCGCAGTACAAAAGCGATTATGTTACAAAAAATACTACTGATACTGTATGACTTCTACATTTATCTCCAGATATATGATGTAATGTATTCAAACAAACAGGTAGGTATTCAAAATTAAATCCAACATTTTTTATTCAAACATTTTAAAAATAAACAACTATATGTTAAAATAAGAAAATACAACACAAATAAAATGAGAACAGGGGTGTTATTCTTGAAACTGTGCGTATCGTTCGTATGCGGAAGCTTTCCGCATGATCATTTACGCATACGACCATCCGCACGCTGCGATACGCTATTCTTCAAGGTAGTGCGGATTTCACTGTTCATATTCGCATGCGTATGCTCGCTGTAACAAAAGAGCAGCGGGCGCGGCAATGCGATTGCATTATTTGGCAACTGTTTCGGATGACAGTTGTAATTAAATGTGTTTACTTTATCAAAACTTTGACTTGGTTATTGATTAAGTGAAAATGGCAAAGCGGTGTGGAAATTTATCTAAAGAACAGAAAGATAATTTATTTGAAATGTTAAAAAAAGAGCCCAACTTAACGAGTGGGAAATTCACCCCAAATTTTACGGCCAAAGATGCCCAGCAAAAATGGCAAACAATAAGTGAAACACTGAATGCTATTCCTGGAGCGAAAAAAGACTGGAAGCAGTGGAGAAAGGTACATTTTAAATTAGAATATAATTTAGGCACCACATTTATGCTAATTTTAATAGGTTTGGCAAGACACCAAGCAGAAAATCAAATCCAAAAAAAGTGAGATTCTTCAACACAAGAAAAAAACTGGTGGAGGGCAACCAATACCAGATTTGACAGAGGCAGAAGAAAATGTCTTGGCTTTAATTAGCAAAACGTCCATCGTTGGTCTTCCAGTCGAGGAATCGGTTATTAGTATGGTAAATATTTTAATGTAGTAATAACTTCCTTCTTACACAATTCTCATGATTTAATAATAAATATTTCAGGACACAGATGTTGAAAACGGCGGCACAACAGAAGTTCATAATGATATTGAAGCTATCGACTTACTGACACATGATTTAGAAAACAGTCAGTGTACAGTAACTCATTTTGAAAATAAAGGAACCCGCGCTTCTAGTAAGTTTTTGTTTAATCTAATCAACCTGTTTTCTAAACAATATATATAAGTTATTAGAAGTTGCTGTGAATAATGTACTTTGTCAATAATATAGTATTTGCATTTATAGAAGCAAATAGGAAGAAAACTTCAACAACCAGAAGATTGGAAAATTCCATTCGTGCTACAGAAGTACTGGCGAAAACTGCTGAAAGGAAATTAGAATTAAAGAAAAACTATTACGAACAGAAGCTGGCTTTATTAGAAAAAGATCTTCAATTAAAGGAAGAATTAAACAATAATATTAAGTGCCTTTTAGATAAAGTTGACGTTATGTTATCAAAATATACTTCTTAATAAGCATAGGTAATTTTAGTTTGTAAAAAGTTTTAATTAATTTATTTTTATTGTTTAATTTTTTATCATAAATATAGAAGTCATTCAAAATATCTATTAATTATTGCTCTTTGCATTTCTCTGCCCTTGGTCAATTCTGGATTGACTCGTCTAAGTACTGCATCTCCTTCTCTAATATTCGGTATCATACCAAAATCCACTTCATCAAATTCCTCATATTCGGGCTCAGGAATTTGTTCTGCAATGCACATATTATGCAGTACGATGCAAGATTGTGTAATTTTGGCTGCTGTTTCCGGATCGTAATTAAGTACACGGTGCTTTAAAAGACACCTAAAACGCATCTTTAAAACACCATTGCATCTTTCTATTAACGATCGCGTACTCCTGTGCGCTTGATTGTACCTATATTCAGAAGTACCAGGTAGAGGTTCGGGGTTTGTAAGTGGTGTTAACATATATGATCTCAGTGCATAGGCAGAATCTCCTACAACAGCATAAATTTCAACATTTTATTATTGTGTATTACATATTGGTGTATACAAACCTAGTAAACAAAATGATGTATGTTCCCTATTATGCAGATTTACAAAATAATCTTTTAAATTGCTGTTGTTCCAAACGTAACTGTCATGAGTACTCCCTGGATATCTAACACTTGCATGTAAAATTCTAAGATTTGCATCACATGTCTGAAAATAGTTTTAATTAAAGTTTTAAAAAATCATGGACGAATAATACTTACTAGTTGAACATTTAAAGAGTGATAGCCCTTTCTATTAACATATATGTGTTCATCGATTCGGGGTGCAACTATTGCAATGTGAGTGCAATCTATGCAACCGACCACACCAGGGAAATTAAATTTTTGGTAGAATCTAAAAATTATAATATTTACATGTACAATATTCCAATACGAGCTTTAAATTGTATTACTAACTTATTAACTTATTCATTTCGAGTAGCTTTTAATCCGTCCATAGTTCCCGGAAATTTTACCCAAGAATTATAAAATTCCGGTCGAGCAACTATGTTGCTTATTTCCCTTATACAACGGCTAACAGAAGGCTGACTTATTGCTGTATAAACATTTAAACCAATATCAGTTTGATAACTGCCACTTGCATAAAACCTTAGTGCTGTCAATACCTTAAATAATTATTAATAAATACTTAATACATTAAAAAACGTAGTGTAACAATAATGTATATTTGGTAATAATTATTGATACTAATTACCTTAGTAGTGGAATCTAAGGCGGATATTCTACTAGGAGCCTCTATATAATTGTCTACTTCTTGAATTAAATTTCTTGTCAATTCTTTAGATAGACGAAATAATTTTTGAAATTGCAGTTCCGATAAATGAAAGGCGTCATATCGTTGCAAGGTCCTCCTTTCAGTATTGGCATGATTCTCAGCCAATTCAAGATTATAAATAGCTTCTAATTGAGCAATATCTTCAATATTTGCCATCTAATGTAAATGGTAATTAGCAACTCAGCACCAATAAATAAATGGAGAAAAAAATTTATTAGCTTACCTTTATTACGATAACAACAAAATATGAAAACTTTCCACTTGACAGTTCTTTTACTTTAACAAAAAGTAAATTTATAATAGTGATCTTCAGCTAAACAGATGCCATTCCGCATGCGGAGCTTACATACGCATGGCCACTACGCACTCGATGTATTTCCGCGCGATAAATTCGCATGCGGATACGTTCCGCCGATTCCAGAATACGATTCGTATATTCGTATGCGAAATACCGGCGAATCCGCACACGGATTCTGTCCGCACGGTTTCAAGAATAGCACCCCAGGAAACAAGATTAGAAAACACAATTCTAATTTAAAAAGTACATATTATTATGTATTCAGCAGAACATTTTACAAATCCCTATATATAAACATATGGTGTACTCAAAATCGGAATGCCACTGTGTCATTTATAGCGCAACGATAAGCATATGCAATTATCAGTGAACACGGGCTCAAATCCTATTGGCTACTTTTTTTTTAATTTCCAAATTCATGTAATTCGCTTTACTAGGTGTTTCTGTATTATTAGCAGCATTAAGGTATTTTTTACCTATTTTGTAGAGAATTTTGAAAACTGCAACCATAATTCGTTCTAGCAAAAGTTGTTTTTCTTGCAGTGCGCTTTCTGTATTAAAGACGTTGAAAACATTTTCTTTTGTAATTTTTTTATTTTAAAAATGCAAAAATTATTTTAATTAGAATAATACCACCTGAGTGGTGCGTTCAAAAGCTAGTCAAGATCAATATGTTAAAATAATATAATATAAACAAAAAATTACATATTATTATGCGTAGTAACATGTGAACGTAGATTAAAGTTCTGTATTTGCAACCACACTGTCACACTGTTTTGTAATAATCAATATATTTAAAACGTCAAGCTTTTTTTGTCGGCTTATACTAGCCTTGCATCAAGCCAATTTCGATAATTCTTTTTTTTTAAACGCTACCATCGTGTAGGGTCGCAGAAGTGTTTTAAATTCAACAAATTCTACTGGGAAAATTATTGTGGCAAAAAATACCATAGTAGTGGAACAAGTAAGCTCTCAAAATCGGTCTGTGGTATTCTGCTGATTATTGCAATGGACGACTGTATCAGCGATGAGCCCAAAGCAGTGAATGTATATGTAATATCAGTGGACCTGCTCCAACAGTTGTTAAAAATCTAAGGTAGTTTGTTGCCGCTGCTGTATTACATTGTTTTAGAAATGGAAACATTTTTATAATTAGAATAAGGCCACCTATGCGTTGGGCTAACAAGCTAATAATTCTAATGTTTTGATTGATATAGGTGAGAACTATAAAATAAGTTTGGTCGACATATAACATTTACTTTTCAAATTGTACAAGGCAATGTAAAATGTATCGACCAGATTGGGGGTAATTCGCATTATTATAATTAGCGTAATTTGGACTTAAATCGTTAATATTACAAATTAATTTATTTGCAAAATTGGCCACTTGCTTATTTATTTTTTATTAGTACGAAAGGAAAGTTTTCAGTGCCATTTTGGCGCCCCTTGCCGCTTGCGCCTGTAGGCGGAGGCCTACTCGGCCTATACCTAGTTACGGCCCTGTAAATAATACTCATGTACGCCAGAAAATGTTGAAATGTATTTTATTTGTTATGCTAACAGTAGCAAATAAATTTAGTTTAATGTTTAGATTTTGTTTATTTTAATTTTCTTTAACCTACTTTAAGTACCTAGTCCTGGTTTTTAATAACCTATTTTATGTACCTAAAACGAAGTTTTTACAACCTAAAATCCTAGCCTTATTAATCACTAGTGATTAGTATTAATAGATTTACGGTTTACATATTTTTTTTTGTGAAACGCCATATTCTTAAATTGTCGTTATTTGACTTATTTTGGTGTCTAATATATGTCATTATTTATAAATTAAAATAAAAAAGCAACTATAAAGTAAAAAATTGATTTAAAAAAAGTGTTTTATTAATATCGAAATGCAAACTGAAAGAGATAATTAAGAATATGGTGTCGAAATTCCAAGTTAGTTTATTTATATACAAAGTAGATAAAATAGTATATTAGACTTGTTTAAGAAAACACATTGCAGCACTCGTTCCACTGGAGCCACCCCTCTCTGAGCTTGTCGTGACCCAAGCCCACTCGTGTTACAATAGACCCTCTTATTAAACTGGTATAATAATATAGGTACTATTATTTCATCTTCTTACTTAATATATTATGAAACGACCGGAAACAACTAAACTGTAAAAACTACATACTTTTTAGTTTAGTGGCTTACTGGATATGCGTCAAATAACAAAAAGCTATAATTTTTATGTTACTAAAGTTAACTATAATCAAGTATATACAGGGTGCTGAAAACTAGGGAATTATATCATTACTGCGCTCGTACTGAGAATGCATAAAGTTATATGCTACAAATCGTATTTCGAATGCCAGCTCCATTCTCTTAGAATCAATAAAACAAGATGTACTTCTTTATAAAACTTCTTATATAAAATGTGACAATGCTGTTTAACTAATTATACAATATATTAGGCTATTGCTATGAAACGTGGATAAAGTGCAATAGAATTTGTACTGTTGCAAGATCTCATGTTAACATATTCTTTGTATCTGTTACGAAAAGAAACCTGAAATATTTTGTTTGCAGAATAATTAACGAAGTAAATCATGTACTTCTTTCTACCTCAAATATTAAAAATTTAATCTCAGCTGCTTAATTTGAACAACAATAACTTTGTATTTGAATTGAAAAGTTTAAATTAACATTAAAATTTCTTATTAGTTGATGAAGGCCTACAACGTAGCGCTTGTTTCTCGCCACCCTGTGTATTTTAAAAGATAAAACACTTATGCTGTCAAAGCCAATGAAGATGTGCATTAAAAACAATGTTTTAGGTCGTAACTCAAGAACTACGGGCCACATATCATCAATTCTGAGTAAATTATATTAATCTACGTAAATAAGTGTATTAAGAATATCTACTTGTTTTTTGATATATTGAAAAACAAATGCATTGTGACGTCAAATAAATATGTTGAATTTTTCATTTTTAAATTCGGAAACCAAAAGAGATGTTCAAATTCTGTTGTCACCATCGTGTTGCTCTCGAAAAATAAACCCCATAATGTGCAAACTATTTCCTTCTGGCTGTAATAATAAAGATGTCCATTTAATCCTATCCAAAAAGGCACACCCTGTACATCGTTACTTGTCGTTGCTAAAGTGCATTTTTCTACAATTTTACTTTGAAAGGTTGAGATATTCTATCTGAGTTGCTTATTAATATTGTTACCTTATAAATAATAAATTTCTAAAGGACCGTGCTATAGTATAAGAAGATTGAGTGTGATTCAGCTGTCCTGCAGGATTAGGACTAGGTAAAACGTTTTCTGGCCGCGACGCGCAAATGACCCATGCCCGAGTTACGTATCAACTTTCACATGTAAGAAACTAGCGTAAGTAGATACTTATTCATGTTTCATTTTTGAAAAACATTAAATTATATGTATTTGTTTAAGGACATAATTGTGTCAATATTGTTGAATAACATTATACGAATATGCATGATTTTTTTGTTGTATGAATAAAAAATCATTTTGTTGTAAAATGTAATTTAATAAATAATTAAAGGTTTCGCTAAGTTACAAAGTTACATAAAATTATCCTTTACTTGCATACTTACTTGAAATATAATGAAAGTTTGAATAGAATATTACGACAATCATTTTAGTTATTTAATAATGAAAACAGAATTTAAAAGGAATATTTACATTAATGGTGAGGCACTAAACCCCATGAAGGAGCTTGGCCTGCAAGGCGGAAGGTTAGAGCTTCCGTATCCTCGCTCTCACACCCGGCTGTCGCGTGTCAAATTCATGACACGTGGTGATGTGGTGAGCACCACGCATTAGACAACCGCATTATTACCCCTTGTTCTTTCGAATGCAGGTTCCCAATTATATAAAGCGACTGGGTAGGCTGCCCGCCAGGCATCGATCTGGGATTTGAACTCCAGACTTCCGCGCTGCAGTCCGATGCTCTAAGCATCAGAGCCACGCTGGCGCCGGAATATTTATATATTGCATAATTAATATTGTATATCTTGGCGGTTTGTACATATTGAAGGCATGAACGTAAATATGGGAATGCAAGGTTGTTTCGTATTTATTATCGGTAATGTGCAGAGTGTAAAATTTGAATCTGCATTTGACATATGCAGGGTGGTATTAAGTTAAAATGTGAAATTGCAAAAATTAAGCAGTTTGAAATTTATTTGCAGAAACATAAGTTTATGAGAATAGTTATTTTCATGACAAGCGTCGAAAGTAGCAAATATCGTGCGAGTGTTGATTAGACAAACGAGGGCGTAGCGAAGCGAAGCCCGAATGGATCTAAAACACGAGCACAGATATTTGCACTTCTGTGGGAGTTATGAACACTATTTTTTAGACGACCACTCAAAGTAAATTCTATTTTTAAGAATTGTTTTTATTTTGTTTGCAAAATTTATTGTTATATTATTATTGGTGCAATTATAAAAAATTAGAGCTTGTTGGAAGCAGAGCAGTGAATAAAGCAAAAGCGTCTGGATTATTTGAATCATGGTCTGCTGAATTGTGTGTCCAACGTCAAAGTGACGTTTGTCACACAATTAAGCAGGCCGTGATGTGAATAACTTTGTGCCGTTACGATATGATTAGCATGATATAATATCGTGCTAGTGTATGAAATTGTCAACTTTCTGTAGTAGGGTGCTGTCGCGATAATGTTACTTTCATACGTGGTCGTCTAAAAACATAATTTATTTATAATTTTTTTTAAAATTAAATAGGTTATGATAAATAGAACTTAGGTTTTCTATATCTGTTCTATAATTTATAGCTGTAGGGCGTCGTTCTCTTTATGTAAGATTTTTGGTGTATTGAAATTAACTTTGCGGTAATGTTCAGTGGCGTGGTCTGTTAAAGCTGTTTTTTTGTTAGTGGAGGATAAATTATTGATTTTGATTGCATATTTATGTTGATTAATTCTGTTTTTTAGTAATTCTTTAGTCTGTCCAATGTATGTGGAATTACAACTGTTGCAATTAATTTGATAAACAAGATTAGATTCCATATTAATTTCTGTTTTGTCTTTTAAATTCGTGAAAAATATTTTGTCTAAAGTGATATGGTTATTAAAAGCAGTGTTAATACCTATTATATTTTTAATTTCATTTTTAATTTTTTCAGAGAGTTTAGGTATATAATTTATGCGTATGTATTTATTTTGAGTAGGAGTGTCAGTTATATTGAAATCATTGCCAAAACAATGTGGTTGTAGTTAGTGATGTAAATTACCCGGGTATTTATTTTTAGGGGTAAATACTCAAGGTATTTACCCGGGTAAATACCAGGGTTTGAAAAAACCCCGGGTTTTTTCAGAAAAACCCAACCCACTGGGCCCATGGGGGTTTTTCGGGTTTTTTCGGGCTTTTTCGGGTTTTTTCGGGCTGTCGGGTTTTTTCGGGCTCTTTCGAGTTTTTCCCGTCTTCAAGGGATAATAGCTCTTCGAATAAAAGACGAAGCATTTTTTCCATCATCATTCATGACGGATGCTGTCATCAATCAGTTTCATCTCCTCAATGGTGTAAACTTGTTGCAAAAAATGTCAACCTTGCCACATGGTTTTTGCGATTTTTTCTTAGGTCTATCTTCGGCGTCAGCATCTTCAGCTTCCATTGAATGATACTTTTCTACATTCGGACTTGTTTGGGGTAAACTTCGAAATCGTCTGGGCGTGGAAAAAGCCACAAGACTAGTGCAAGTGTACAGACATTTGCGCTCAACTGATACACACCCTATTGCCTGGTAATAATTAATTGTTCTTGCTCTAATATTCTGTTTTTACAATCATTAATTATATTTCTAATGTTCTATTATTCTTAAAGGTAATTAATTGTGTTTAACTAATTTGTAATAAAATTCTAAAGGTTGAGGTTTTTTGTTCAAATTGTTTAACCGAAGTTGTGAGTTTACTAGTCCCTTGGAGTGAATCCAGGACCGAAAAACTCAGTGGGTTTTTCAAGCGGGTTTTTTCATGCGGGCCCAGCCCGAAAAAACCCGTCGGGTTTTTTCGGGCTGGGCCCACTGTGGCGAACACTGGTAAATACCCAAAATGGGTATTTAAACGGGTATTTATAGCCTCATTATTATAAAGCTAATCTAACCAGTATAATTGATTGGTAACTGAAGATGCTCTATTTAAATTTTATAAAAATGTAGAATAAAATAGCTGCGCGGAGAACATTTACTACCCAAAATACTGATGGGGACATAACTATACCGGTTGCCTAATATTGTACGGCACATGGCAATTCCATGAGTTGGAAAAGGTTTGAATACTATTTGCCTAGCTACCAAAGTAATTATTGCATTTTCTATTTCACTTACTCTTACGGCAAATAGCATTTGAACTCATGGAATTGCCATGTTCCGTACAATTTTAGGTAATCTGTATACAGTGTGGTCCATTAAGTGTGCAACAAATGGGACATTTTTTTATTAGTTGTACAATCGAAATTTAAATATTGCCAAAAGTTAGTGCATGTTCGATAACCATATCAGATGCCCTTAGAATGGCTTCAAGTCAAACAATATACAGGGCAGGACAAAAAATATGAAATTCGTTCAAGAATAAAGTTACCTTATTTAAAAAAATATAGCAAAATTTTATTGAGAAAAGTTGTTTAGAATCAAAAGTTATGCTCAAATACAAAGTCACGGCCTTCTATTCGAATTTTGATTATTTTTTTGTAAAATTTTGTATTATCCCCGTATGATACATATTTTTATTATTCTGATTTTATTAAGAGTTTTTCATATGTAAATTATTATTAGTAAAGCATTTGCCTTGTTAAGAAGAATATTTGCGAAATTCTAAAGTTCTGTTAAATATCGTTGCAACAAACATGAAGTGGACGCTTACCTAAAAAAATATAAATCCAAGTAAATTTTACAAATACGCTTCAAGTTGCTAAAAGTTATTTAAAAGGGATGTGGTTGTGGCTACTTTAAATACATATAAAATCAA
The DNA here is from genome assembly GCA_940337035.1 of Agriotes lineatus. Lineage (NCBI taxonomy): Eukaryota > Metazoa > Arthropoda > Insecta > Coleoptera > Elateridae > Agriotes > Agriotes lineatus. The sequence goes on along the minus strand of OW679194.1, from coordinate 86,066,280 downwards.
AATAATAAAAATATGTATCATACGGGGGTAATACAAAATTTTCCAAAAAAGAATCAAAATTTGAATAGGAGGCCGTGACTTTGTATTTGAGCATAAGTTTTAATTCTAAACAACTTTTCCCAATAAAATTTTGCTATATTTTTTGAAATAAGGTAACTTTGTTGTTGAACGAATTTCATATTTTTTGTCCTGCCCTGTATATTGTTTGACTTGAAGCCATTCTACGGGCATCTGATATGGTTATCGAACATGCACTAACTTTTGGCAATATTTAAATTTCGATTGTACAACTAATAAAAAAAATTCCCATTTGTTGCACACTTAATGGACCACACTGTATAACAGCAATAAAATAGCATGAATAAAAAAGCAGAATAAGGTTGAATAAGAAACAGATGAACATAGAAACAAATATTTAAGTAGACTTGAGGCTCATTTTAATTATGGCATAGTCTTCTAAATATGCCTACTAAAATAACTTTTTTGTATGGTTATCTCTTTCTTACTCAAGTATTATGTGCTTTTGTTTATGCTATCTCATTGATGTTAGACATAATTATGGTTGCATCGGTATACAACGTTGTTTATATAGTTTTGTGATTTTCTTTGCTTTATTAAGATTGTTTCTTAATATGTATATAAGTATGTATTATTATTAATGTTAATAAATATAATGATTATTTCTTCAAGTTAATGTTAAGTTTTTTTTTTCAAAAATGAAAACAAGTCGGAAAATAATGTACCAACAATATAAATCATCTCAATCTCTGGAGTCAGAGCTATCACAATTTTTTTTGTAAATTCTAACAGGCGCAATTTATTGCGGCTCTGTTTATTTTCATAAACTTCGGCAGCCAACGTTTTTTCCCGATAAACGATTAATTTACCTGGGTGAATGCTTATTCAATGTTACATTTAAATTGTTATTTTACACAAAATATTTCAGTGCATTTATATGTAGTTTATTTATTAAGATAATATTATTTTGTAAGTAAAAGTTAGCTTAGTCTTTTAAATATTATAAATTTGATGGATAGGTACCCACTTTTTAGGTATTTACCCGAGGCAGGGGTAAATACTCATTTATAAATACCCTACCCACTGGGTATTTACCCGACCCACATCACTAGTTGTAGTACTATTGACTGGTTTTTTTTTTTTGTTTTTAATAAAATTGATACAACATTTAATTTGTTTTTTAATAAAATTAATAGGGTAATCATTAACAGTTAATATATGTGGAATGCTTTCTAATATTTTCTGTGGAATTGTTTAGAAGACAATTTTATAGCTCTGTCAACTGAACTGTTTATAACATTTTTTTATATTTAATAGTTGTATTTGATTTGAAATTCAAGTATCTGTTAGTTATAACGTTTTTACGGAACCAATTAGAATATTTCCATTAACAAATTGGTCAGGGTTATAAACAGTTTAGTTGACAGAGCTATAAAATTGTCTTCTAAACAATTCCACAAGCCCTACCGATATAAATTATAGAACAGATATAGAAAACCTAGGTTCTATTTATCATAACCTATTTAATTAAAAAAAAATTATAAATGAATTATGTTTCTCATAAATTTGTTTCTGCAAATAAATTTCAAACATTGCTTGATTTTTGAAATTTCACATTTTAACTTAATACCACCCTGCATATGTCAAATACAGATTCAAATTTTACACTCTGCACATTACTGATAAATAAGATAAATAAGAAACAACCTTGCATTCCCATATTTACGTTCATGCCTTCAATATGTACAAACCGCCAAGATATAAAATATTAATAATGGAATAGGTAAATATTCCTTTTTAATTATTAAGTAACTGAAATGATTGTCTGAATATACTATCCAAACTTTCATTATAACTCAAGTAAGTATGCAAGTAAAGGATAATTTTATGCGTTCGCTTATCTAATTGTTTTTTTTCTATTTCAGCTTTGTAACTTAACAACCTTAAACAATGTAATGGATTTTTTACTGCAGAAGCTAATAGGTACTCTTGGCGAAACGTTTAATTAATTATTAAATTATATTTTGCGACAAAATGATTTTTTATTGATACAACAAAAAATCATGAATATTCTTATAATGTTATTCAACAATATTGACACAGTTATGTCCTTAAACAAATATAAACTAAGCAAAATTATTTTTCAGCAACGAATTCAAAGTTTATAAATTTGTTATTACTATGTAGTAATTTTGAGGAAGGTCAAAGTGTGCATCACTAGCTGAAAGAGAAATGATATACTGCTTATTGCTTGGTTATTTTCAAGCTTGTAAGAACACTTTTAAATTAAGTATATAAGTAGTACATAGTTAGAAATTTATAAATGTTGAAGGTGTTAAATAATGAGAAATATATACTTCTAATCATCTTTGCTTTGAAATGCATTCTGGCATG
>OW679194.1:85893251-86063768 GCA_940337035.1 Agriotes lineatus | reverse complement strand
ATTCCAGGTCCGCGTTGTGCCATCTAGCGAACTCAAATATGCGACCGGTTAAGCCATTTGAGGATGACGAAATAGAAAGTTCTACAGAGTCGGTGATATCATTGCAAATTCCATTGTCTGTGCTGCAGAAACCATTGCGAATGTAAAATTTAAAAAAATACTAATCTGTTGTAATTGAATGAAAATCGATACAGATATCAACAAATATTTATTTTAAAGGCCTATCGACTGATAACAATACATAATTAAATCAGGCAATATGCCAGAACGAAATTAAACTATGTAAAACATCTATTAAACGGTATTAAATTGGCCTCTCTGAAATTTCTTCGAGGGACGAAATGTAATTGTTCTAGTAAAAGTGAGAATAATTTAAAAAATATCTATGTTCATAAACAGCGATGTAAATTTGAAATTCATTAGTTAAACAGGGCACCGAAACTGCACGCAAGTGTGGAAGTAGTGACCATGTTTAATTCCTTTAACCTCGATCGCTCCGATAGCCCGGTTGGTTAAGGCTTCGTACTCGTAATGCTGCGATCGCTGGTTCGATTCCAGCCATTGGACATCGCAGAAAGCTTTTTTTAAATTCAAATATTTCCACGAGTGAATGCAAGAGAGAGACAGCAGCTTCGAAGAGCGAAATAGATCCACCAGTTTGAATTTCAAATATTTCCGCAAAAATTCAAATTTAAAAACAACCGCCGTGAGAAGTGCGCGCGCACCAAGATGGCCGACACCCCCGGGAAATTCAAATTCAAAAAATTAAACTTAGAAAAAATCGGTAAAAATTCAAATTTCAAATATTCCCGCCAGAAATCCAAGATGGCCGCCGCGCGTAATTTAATCGGAAGCTATTGCGTAATTTATTCAGTAGCACATATGTAAATTACATATCAAACTTCATATGTGATTAATTAGATCAAACCGCGAAATTAATTAGATCAAACCGCGAAATTAATTAGGTCAATCCGCGAATAAAACCGCGAATAAAACCGCGAATCCGCGAATCAAATAAAAAGTGGAGGGGATAGCTGCCCCTATTCTACTGACGGGCATAGCAGTGAACGTAATTCGCTAAAAGATATTTTTCTTTTATTCATTTTTGAACTCCATAAACCTCCGCTCATAACTGATGCCGCGTCATAACTCTGTGTAATAGGTTTATTTGTTGCATCTTTAATTAAATGATCGATTTCTTTTAAAATGCAGTCCGAGATTGAAGCAGCATCTTGGCCTACTGCAAGATTTAGCGCGAAGCGACGCTGAATGTAATGTAGTAGCTGAAATTGGATAGTTAAAATAGCAATTAATACCAGGTAGCAGGCCTAGGTTTTATGGTTTTATCGGAACTAGCTCGAATGCCGGCGCAGACGTGGCTTCCACTGAAAGTTAACATATCCTTATCTATTTACCTACGTCCTGCCGCTGCCCCCCCCCTACTGCAATCTATAAACTGTCGAAAAGTTGAAGAGCCGCTTAGATCAGGCCTAATACCTAATATTCATGAAATAAAAATGACACGTGCTTTGTTTAATCTTTAAAATGAGAAGAATGGTGAAAAATAAGTGTAACAAATGCTTCTTTCCGAAGAAAAACAAATCTTGAATTACTGGTTTGTTATGGTAGAACCATATAGCGAGCCGCTACTAAATTGGTCAGCGTGTCATTGCTGTTGTATCTAATTTTCAAAACTTCCTCCATACTACCTTCTTCATGTAGATCGTCTAATTGGTTTTTGCATTGAATTTTTTGTACATAAAATATTGTTGTGGTCGTAACCTTGCAAGACTGGCGGGCACTAATTCTGTGAAAACGAGTTGCAGAATACAATTGATATTTAAATGAGACGAACCTTCTGAAGGTTAGCTCAGGTCACAGACGTCGCTGATTCACACATAAAATGATGACAGAACAAGTACAGCGAATTGTGAATTACTTCGAGCGTAGATCCATTCCAAGAACGTCCGTCGCGATAAAGCGCGCGGCGTAAACGTTTCCATCGGGACAATCCCTACCGTAAACCATCGGTGAAATGCACGTTCTCAATAACACGTGAGCGAACTGCCAAGCTAAGACTATGCTAACTGATAATTGGTAATGTTCTTGCAGTCATGACGGTGACGGGAAGTGCGCGATTTCGCCGGCGAAGCACCGCGCCCCCGAAACGCAAAAAACCCGGAAACTTCTATCCTGTGCTCCTGAGCTGCTGCCTGTTTCTGGCGATTTTGTGCGCGTGTTTGCTCGCGGCCCTTGTGCTCGTAGGAAAACATTTATACCATAACAATTACGATGTGCAGCAAGAAGTGTTGTCGACAACGGTCAAACGGGCGCTTTTGGCGCGCTTACCTAATGACATCGTCCCGATCCACTACAACCTCACCTTAATGCCCAATCTTACCAGCGGCGTTTTCAAAGGAAAAGTCAACATCACACTGCGGACCATGCGAACGCGAAGAGATGTGGTCGTCCAGAGCAAGAATTTAACCATCGATCAAGTCGATTTGTTTTCCGTCAACGATTCGAAAGCGATCGCCGGAGTGAACGTGAAAGAAAATGAAATCGCAGAGATGCTGACGGTTACATCGGGCGATGATCTGTCGCCTGGGATTTATCACTTAACTTTTACATTTAGTGGAAATATGTCCAATAAACTGACTGGATTGTACAGAAGCCGATATAAGGTTCAAAACAGCAGCGAAACCAGGTAATGAATAAAACCTTGGTTTTACCAAATCTCCAGTAATAAACAAAAACACTTTACCATTAACTATGTTGATCATGCATTTTTTGCTAATAAGAAGGATTAAACATTAGGTAAATACAGAGTATAGACTGTTATCTGTGGTCTATAGGCTATAATTATGCAATGACATGGTTGACATAATAATCTATTGTCGATAAATTTTCGTGTAACCGTTCTCGCTGCATTTTTCAACATTGTAAATAGCATGATAACTTATTTTATTCAAATACTAATTATTTCTCATACGAATGCATTTAGAATATATGCAACTCAGTGGTGTCTGCAACTACAAATTTTGTGCTCTCCTGCAAAAATACCCATTGTCAGCCCCCCATTAATAACAGTACATTATATACCAAGGGACAAAAGTGTGTCATTTAATCCCCAGGATGAAGTTTATTCCCGAAACAAAAGTCGCGGGAATAATTACATGTGGGATAATATGGCACCATAGACCCGGAGTGTACACGCTATTTTTTGCACTCCCATTTCACAAATTCCTAAATAAATCTCATTTTGCAAGCTTCAAAAGTAAAATAGAAGTTGCTGATGGTGACAAAACATACTTGGTGAAAATGATTTGATTTTACTTTTTCTCCCTTGGGTGTAAAAGTGGCACTATAGTCCTTCTCAGATAGTAAAATATGACTTGAGATATATGTACTGTAAAAACGCATTTTTACGTTTTCCTTAAGATAGAATTGTAAAACAGTAAAAAGCTATTCATTTTCAATTTAAATGCCAAAACAACGAATTTTAATACAATCAAAAATCTGCACAGGATGACAAAGTGCCCAAAATACGATGATTTTACTCAGCACAACTATATACAGTGTGTCTACTTAAGTTGGAACCATATGGAAAAAAAAATTATTGGTTTTAGGAAAAAAATTTATTCTTGATAAAAAGTTCTGCATGATCCAAAATTTACAATGCAACCGTCAGATGTCAATTTTTTCAAGCCGCATACGAGGTTTGTCAAAAAATATGAATTTTGCTCAAGAGTAAAGTAAGTACGTTTATTTTTGACAAAATCGAAAATTTTCATGTTTATAGTAGATAAGAGAGATAATGTTTCAAAACTAAACGTAATTTATAACGTTATCAAATATTTAGAATCAATGTGTAGAAGTTAGTAAACAAATAAGAAAATCTGATTTTTCATGATAGATCGGTGTAATTGCATATTTGAATGTAATTTTCAATTCTAATCAACTTTTGTCAATGAAAATTTTCGATTTTGTCAAAAATAAACGTACTTTACTCTTGAGCAAAATTCATATTTTTTGACAAACCTCGTATACGGCTTGATAAAATTGATATCTGACGGTTGCATTTTAAGTTTTGGATCATGCAGAACTTTTTATCAAGAATACATTTTTTTCTAAAACCAATAATAAAAAAAAATGTCCACGTGGTTCCAACTTAGTAGACACACTGTTATATCTAAATGTGTTTTGTTGAGCCACACATGGAAAATTGGTTTATCTACGACCACTACTAAAAGTAGGCCTTTTAGCGCTAGCTTGTTTCACTAAATGTGACGTTTTATAGTTTACCGTGGTTAAAGAAATCAGTTTTTTACTTTTAGCTGTAGTGCTAAAAGTGAAGTGAGGTTTTAAAACTACAATTTCGAACTGGAAGTGAAGTTGTAAAGTTATTCTAGTTACTTCTTGCGTTACAGGTAAAGCGTTTTTGAAATAATTAAAGCGTTATGTAATGAATACAGTCATATGTGGAGTATCAATAATTTTCCTTAATGCGTGTCTGTGTGTCTGTGGCACAAAATAAAATCTCATGTTCCGGCTTCACAGATGTTTATATTTGTTTAGGTTTTGTTTTTCTTATCTTAGCGCTCGGATCGGAGCTTGACCTTTCGCGTATCCTATTTCACGTGCGCGTAGCGCGGTATTTGCTTGTCAATAATTACATTTCGTAACTCACCTTGACAGCACGGGCGTGGCCAAACAATCGCCCGTGCGGCGTGGCTACTGTTCATTATGACATAAATTAAAAGTGTCGCAAATGCGAACCTTTCTTAAATCGATATTTATGGATTAATAACGGTAAAATTAAGGTCGTAGATAAAATATTGTATGCAACGCGTGCTAAAAGTCGTTTATGCGCGAGACATGTTATGAAACTCAGCCTTCGGCTTCGTTTCATAATTTTCATGTCTCGCGCATAAACGTCGACTTTTAGCACTTGTTGCATAAATAGCTATTATTATCCATTTATCAGAAAATGTTATTCTTGATAAAATTCCCTGCATCTTCTCTAACTAAAACACCTACCAAAATGTAAATATCCCCTTTCGTATATAGGGGAGGTTCGAAAATATGAAAATGGCTGAAGAATAAAGTTCCCTTGTTTTTCAAAATACACAATAATGTTAATTGGAAATATTTGTTATAACATTTCTATTAAAATCTATAATTGCGTGGAATTGTTATTAATGTTGGAATCGTGTATTATTAATTTTTTTTAAGATACTTGTGTTTTCATTTAACACAAAAATGAGGTTTTTAACACTAATTTCGGTTCACATAATTGTCTAGTTGCTAAGTGAATGAAACTGAAGTTCGACAGTACACCTTGATCGTATCTGTCAATAAGTTTACTTTGAAACATCTTGTTTGGTAATGCACAAGCTGGTAAGAAGAAAATAGGAAAAACCAGTGAAAATTGATTTTAGAGCAGGTGGATGTGACTTGATATTTGACACCTACTTTTAATTCTAGTAACTTTGTCAAATAACATTTCTGTCTCTTTTGAAAAATAAGGGTATTTTATTCTTGAGCCATCTTCATTTTTGAACCTCCCGCGTATACGAAAGAAAATATTTAAATTTTGGCAAATGCATTTTTGTTTGATAAGATTCAGGGACTTTTATCACGAATAAAATGTAATGAAAAATAGATGGAAACAAATTCAATGTGTTCACATTTATGACGGACACTGTATATTATATTACTTATTATCATATACACAGTGGACCAAAAAAAGCGGTACAAAATTTTAAATCTCGTATTTTCAATAATAATCAGTAAATTCAAATATTTCTTTGATAAAACTAAACACTTTGGAGATTACAAATATAGCTTTCTTATTTGCAATAATGCAATGTTTCAATTCGATTTTATTTCACTTTAATGAAGGTCACGCGAAAACGGTAGTTTTTAATAATGTAGCCTCATTTTAATGTGAAATGAATCATCTCAAAAAATGTGTAGGCAATGATTTCTGTTTTATTTAATTGGTCAATGCCAGTTTGTATCTGTCATTTTAGTTTACGTTGCTGCTTAATCGAAGTCCTGAAGAAAATAAACTGAAGAAGAAAATTGCTTCTGCGGTTGCGTATTGGCGAAGACGATTACAAATGATTGTTGACAAAAATGATGAGCATATAGAACCATATATTTAAGTAGAATGTTTAATAAATTTAATAATTATCTAGAAAATTGTACGACAATCATTAATGACCAATAGAAAAATTAGTTCACGAGCCGTAAGACCGTAAGACAACAAAATTTCTTGGAAATTTTTTGTAGGTAGACTAACCTAACTGTGAGGGTTTGTTATAAATTTGTCTAAGAAACAGCATTTTTTGCATACTTTTGTCTAACCAAACATAACTTTGAATTATTACTTTCTCTTGTTAGTAAAAGTGCTTCATTTTCATGTATAAACATTAAGCTTTTCAATGGTATGATAATCTTTTAAAATATTAATGACTTACGAATATACGAGGCTATAAAATATGTAGTGTTTTTTTGTCCACTGTCTATATCACTGAAATGGGAAAAAATCCTCTTTCTCAAGACACCACAGCCAACTATGGATTCCATATAAAAAAATACAGTCTTATGTTATAACTAAAATTTCAAAACTTTTTTGAAAAACTGACTACGCCACTACATTCTTATCAAAAAAGTGCCCGAAGAACATAGAAAATAGTTTTATCTATTTTCATAAATAAACGAGATATAGCCACAAAACGAAAAGTCGAAAAATCAATTTTGTTTCTAACTTGAAAACAAAAGACAGTACCTAGCCAATTTTGGTTTCCACCATTAAGCTTTTCTGCTTTTCTCAAAAAAAAACCCAAGGCTGGAGGGATCAATTTTTCCATATCTCCCATAGTTGTCAAGATTCCCTATGAAAATATGGAAATTGGCCTATCCTATAATTTTAATTAATATGTGAGCTAAAAAACTGTTGTCCGTGTCCATATTAGAGCTAAAGGAAAATGGTTTGCACATTATGAGGTCAACTTTCCAAGAGCAATACGATGATGAAAACATAATTCTAATATCTCTTTTGGTTTCCAAGTTACAGTCAGAAAATGAAAAAATCGACATTTCTGTTCATTAATCTACATTAAAAAATGTATTGAGGGTCCTAATCTTGTTATTTCATATTTTGAAAAATAAATAAACTGTGACATCGAATAGAAATGTTAAAATTTTGTCATTTTTTGAGTGTGGCTCAGAAACCAATTGATTTTGTGATATTCGAATTCACCATTGTGTTGCATTTAAAAGTTGACCTCAAATTGTGCAAATCATTTTCTTTAGCTCTAATAGTAACGGAGATTTCCATTTAATTCCATCGAAAATGGAACACCCAGACACCCTGTGTACATTACTTAAGACTGTTAATGCTTACATGTTATATGTGTTTCTAAAATATATGGACATGACTTAACCATGAATTCCTGGGGCCAAAATAAGACGATTTAACCCATGTACCTATATCAAATGTCTTTCGTTACACTGGTATTCCGCTTCAAAATTCTATTAAAAAACGCTAATTTTGCTTATAAAAACAGAACACGTTGATCAATTTGAATGATATTCGGTATGGTATGCTATGCGAGTCTAGGGCATCTTTTAAGATGATATTGGTGATTATTAACGAATCACTAATGAATGAAATACGTGTGGCACGACCTCGGGCACGACACATATCACAGGGTAACTTTTAAAGGGTTAAGCTGATAACATTCAATTTTTTTTCGGAAAGGAATTCAAAGGTGGTCGGCCTAGTATTGAAAAATTACTGTATGATATGTGTCGTGACACTTTTGTTTCCTTCATTAGTGATGGGCCTATAATCACCAATATCATTTCAAAAAGTGTCTTAGGCCCATGGTGCATGTCATACTGAATATCAGCCAAGTAAATTCAAGCATTCTGGTTTTATAAGGAAAATTCGTTTTTTTTAAGAACTTGGAACCATATTATTGGCATAAGAAACGAGATTTGGATATAGGTAAGTAAGTTGCGTTTAATCGTCCTATTTTGGCCCTAGAAACCCATTCTTAAGCCATATCCTTAAGGAGGCATTAACACTAATTAGTATGATTTACTATTTTTCTCCATTCTATTCTATTCTGTGCTAGGTGAATAGCTTCTTGTATCCCGAGGCTTATCAGAGGTTTCATCTGGTCAATCCAACAGTTGGGAGATCTTCCTCTTGGTCAGCTTCTTTGGACTTTTCCTTTGTCAACTAGTTTTTGCACATTGCTTGTTTGTTTCGCTGTATGTCCAAAATATCTTAAGTAGGATTCTCTGGAGAGATGTGATTGTCTGTTGGGTTCTCAAATGCATCTATTCTTTTTTAATTTCCATGTTTCAGCCAGTAAGTTCCAATAGGAAATATCGATGTGGAGGCCAATATAAGTTTGGTTTGTGTGGAAACCGAGGTGTTTTTCCAATACTCATACAAGATACAATATATATTTCATCATTCGAATGCAAAGAAAGGACCTTGTAGGCACGGTTCATAATTCCTAGTTGGCGATGTAATTCAAAAGAGACGGTGTGTTGTTATCGCTTGTTAGGGTAGTTGCAGTTTCTAGGTTGTGTATCATGTTAACATTCTTAATGACATTTGTTAGTGTTAGAACATCTCACAATTTGAACTTTAGCACCCCGCGTTTTTTCGTTTTATACTAGTTTTTTTTCAATTTTATATTTATACGAACGTTATTTTTTCCCTCAGTGTGTTCAAACTTTTGTGAAAACGTGAAAAATCATGTTTTCCCCTGCTTAGTTTATAATGTACTACATATTCTTTTATTTCGAATAATGGCCTTAATTTCAATTTGTATAATTTAATATTTTCATGTGTATATATTGTAATGGCATGGGGTGTTTTATTTGTAAAAAATATAATAATAATTAACTTGCCCCACACAATAAATCAGTAATTAATAATGTATTCAACTGTTTCTCGCCTTTAACGGTTATAAACAATTACCTATCTAACAAATCTACAAAAACCGGATATTAGTTACATTCAATGACAGTACATTTTATCTTAATTATTCTTAACACAACTAAAACTACACAATTCTTATAATCTAATTTATTGTACACATTGGTTCAGTATTTAAATTGTCTTTTGGCGCCACTGCACGTGTTATTAAATGTTTTAATTGTCTATTTACGTATTTGTATTGACTCACTTCTCGTTCACTTCCTTTAGTGTTTCTAGAATTTCCTGTGTGTGCTTTTCACCAAATTTAATCAACACTTAAGTGTCTGTTTTTCTTGCATATTTTACCAAATCCTAATTTCTTATATTTGTTATTTTGCCTTATTTATTTTCTCTTTTGCAATCTTATCATTCCTTCGCCTCATACCTTTTTATAATTGTTCACAAAATGTATTTAAATTAGCTAACATGAATTCTATGTTTCATACCTGCATGTGATAATTTGATTTTATTAGGCAATTTCTCCTGCCAAACATAGTAATTAGTTAATTTAAACTAGGATTCCAACCCTGTGAAAAGCCAGCTGTGTCCTTAGCGTTTCTTAATTCATTCATTTATTTGAACACAGGCATTTCAAACTTGTCAAATGCATTTACTGAATTATAATGATTTTAACATTGCGGCCAGATACAACATCTCTACTCTGTGCTTAATTTAATTTTAATAGCGCACTGCAATCAGAGCAGGGACGTAGGGCCAATACCATCTCAATATGTGTATAGTGTGTCCCAGGACTGTTGCTACAAGAGGTGTGATTGACAAAAAAATAGTATTTCAAATTGCTACTTTGCAGTTAGTAAAACCCTGCTTGGTATGAAGCTAATTTTTTGTCGATATTTTGAATTTTCGTACATCAAGACAGCCATAATAGCAAATCCTTTTAAAATGTATTTATTGAACAATTAACACAAAACTAAAGATACACATCGACTGAACAACTCAAAGATCTATTCGCATCTAATTCCTTTTCACACTGCCCTGTTCCTCCTAATAAAAGTAGCAACACCTTTGCTCCAGTTGTTATACTTGCTATTAAAGCACGTTTCATGAGTAAACAAAATAATACTATGAACAATAATGTGTGGAGCCGCCGAGCGGGCTTGTAATTCTCAGAACTCCTTCAAAACAGATATCAACATGTAATAAAAGATGACTTGTATAAATGATTTTGGATGCTTTCATGCGATTGCCATTTAAGGTGGTTGGGGCAATCCTGTGCGGGACGCGACGTAAGGGGGTTAGCCTGTGGTAAATGCATATACTACGGCAGGCATTGCCAACTTCAGAAAGACAAATAAAGTATAATGTTTTTCTCATTTTTGAGTACATAGTAAAGATGAATGTATGGTTTTTAAATATTTTTTACGATTTTGTACCTGTAATAGCAATGAGAAACTATTTTTTACAGACAAAATGTAGTTTCGAATTGAATAAATTAAACGCTGAAGTTTGTCAACGTTGCCAGTCGTTTGAATGAAACTTTTGATTGGCACTACTGCTCTTATGGCACTCTAACCTATAATTCGCTGTCAACAATGAGTTGTTGCATCGGAAGAGCTGCGTCAATCGTGCATGCTTCTAAACGCGCATAAAGCCGCGACGAAATTGTGCAAGATAGCGTGTCGCACGGAGTAGAAGGCCGGAGAATCGTTGACATTCCGGTGTTAGCCAAAAACTTGAAATGCCTTGTCTGCGACCAAATTTTGTCGTTATCGTGCATAGAAAATGAAAGCCGCCGTGGTCTGGCAAGTATCTTCAAAATTCGATGCCATGTCTGTTTGACAGTTCGTACTGTGCCAACGATTGGTTACTCTTATTCTGACGGCTATGTTCAACGTAAAATATACCACGTTAATTCTAAAGCTGTTCTTGGGGAGTAGCAAGTATTCAATTAATCCGACATACGTATTTCGCTTGCGCATGAAGCGACTCGCCGGAGTTTCGTTATGAATAGTATGTTGGCGGCACTGTACGTCTATGTCAAATTCGAGGTGATCAGGTTAGGTTTTCAGTCAGTTTTGACAGAAACTGACACAAAATCTAACCTGCTAACCTTGAATTTGACAAAGTCGTACAGTGCCGCCAACATACTATTCATAACGAAACTCTGGCGAGTTGCCGGCGATCCGCTGGCGAACGACTATGAATACGGGCGGACTTCGCAACGTTGCCGCATAAAAGTGACAGGCAGGCCGACCGGAGCCATTTTTAGTGCACAACGATATATTTTTCACTAATGCAACAAATTCAGCGAGTGAATCGAGTTCAAATTTTACCAGTGTCTTCGGAGAATATTGCATTTGGTTGTGCAAAGTGTTTCATCAACATTTCTTCGTTTACTTTTTTTTTAACCGTCCCGAAAGTTTCCGCCCATAAGAGCCCATGTATTTTTACACAATTTTACGATTTATTTTCTCCTATTCTGACAAGACAATTTTCTTCAAATTTATAGGGGAGTTTTTAAATGCACTTTTCTACAGTATATATTTTTTTTACGATTTTCTATTCGTCAAGTACGTAACGCCCCAACCTCCTTAAGCTTGTATGACACAACGCAAAATTTTCATAAAAATAGTAAGCACCGTTGCATACAGAAAATTGGCTGCTAAATTTTGCACTGAATTTTTATGTAAATTATTTAGAACTTGTTCTAAATTTCCTGGTAAATATGCGTGTAAAAATGCGCAGAAGTATCATAATGTAAACATAAACATAACCTGTATTTTATTAGCATTGTTTAACCACGTGTTTAATGTTGGCGCTCCTATCTAAGATACATTTAAGGGTCTCTAAGATAAATGCCTTAACCCAACCTCAGAAAATAGCTAACAAACGACAAATAACATGAAAACAAACGCATACTTCAACCAATACCCTCTAGAGGGTACTGTTTCCACTTAAAATATTTGTTACTACGCATGTGCGCATGCCAAATTTAGCATCAAATTTAGCACACGTTGCAAACAGGAAATTGTGTTTTTGAAAGAAAAATTATCAGTGAATTTATTTGAAATTTTACAAGTAAATTTGGCACAAAATTTAGCGTCGTGTCATACAGGCTTAAGTAACAAACGACTCATATAAGCAATACATCTAAAGATATATTAAAAAAATTTAATGTAATATCGAATTCAACATCTTGATCTAATTGCAAAAAACTACATATTAAAGTGTACAAGATGCTGAGGTTCAAAATTGTAGTACGTATTATTTATTAATGATCGGCTATGCAGTAGAACTTTGCAGTAACGTTTCGCGTGACATATAATAAACAAAAAATAATAAAGATGTGAAAAATGTTAAAACTTTTCTGTATTTCTAACCCTTGTAATTTTTTCAGATTTTGTAAATTTTATGCCAGACTTGAAAATTAGCCAAGTTCATTTCCAATGAATTAACGAAGGTTGGTAACATGCAACTTCTGTGAATGTTTTAATGAATATAATTTCGTTATAATCCCAATGCGAGAAAATACAAATGATCTTACGGACTCGTATTTTCAGCTTTGTGATTATAACTTATAATATGTATTCATTATTATATTATCAGTGACCATAAAATAATATTTTGATAAAAGGTCATGACATTATAAATCTTACTTTAAATTACAATCCTAATTTGGGGTTTATTACAATATAATCAAAAAGATCACAGATTTTTAGAAAACCATTTATATAACGTAACTGATTTACGAGTATATAGGTATTTGTTACTTTGTAAAAATGTTAATATCTTTTTTTGTTACCAAATATATGCTTGTAACCTTGTAAGGAAGAATTGATAAAAACTAGTCCATATCTTTCAAAAAGAACAAATTTATTTTTTACTCTATTATAATGCTATCAAGTAGAATCAAGGGCAATGCAAAAACATAATCCCTAATTTTTACTGTTTAAATTAATTAAATAAAAACTGAAAATATATAAGTATAATATAACCTGGCAATACTTCAAATCCTAACATTCAAACAAAGGAACATTTGAAAATTAGCTTTCATTAGAACACTGTTAAGAAAGAAAGGTGCAACCTGTAATATACGTGCTATAACAGGTAGATCAAATTTCAGTTTTTCTAATTTAAATTTCATAGTATGGAATTACTTCAATCCTATTCACTTATTGTTAGAAATTTAGTCATTTGAACTAGTGCAAATTGTTAAGCTGAAGTCAAAATTAAGTCATTTACTCATACTATAAATGTATCGTAAATTTATTAGTAAAATATATAGGTAGCCGTCATGATACAACTTGTATCATGGGTAGCCCTCACCAATAAACAAATATGAGAATAATGATAAATTTCAAATAAAATTGTGCGAAGATATAATACCGAGCAACTTCCATAAAAAAAATTTCTAAAACTGACTACTAAATTTAGTTAATCATGCTAATATTGCATGGGAATAATTTAAATAAGCACTAAAATAATACTTCGGCATCAAAAATAATAAATAAGCCCAAAATGCCAGGAATTACCAGAGGAATATCTTTACTGAGCACCAACAATATTTTTTATGTCATACCAGTATATTAATTGAGAATAATTACTTTATTTTAAGGTATGTTATGTACAAAATAATGCCTCAGGAAAATTATTTTTTTATAATGCCCCTAGGGACATTATGAAAAATAAGCACTATTTGTTTTCATGGCTACAACTTTTATTTCAAAAATTAAGTCACATAACTAGAAAAATGTTATTCAAAATCACTTTGATATGTGAATTAGATAAAAAAACTAGTAAGACGAAGGCATCATGGGCATTATGAGCTAAGCGCCTGCGATTGTTGTACAACCAAACTCCATGTTTTGAGTATCAACTATTTGTGAATAATTTGGAGCTAAAACCTTGGTGCTTAAATATTATTTTTGGTGGCAAAAGAAAAATATTTAGATCAAATCAATATTTCTTTGATGCTCGGTTAAATATTAATCATATTGTAGAGTTGAAGTTGTTTTGATAACTTAATTATTCTGTTTGTTGGTTTGTAGGGAAGGTATGTTTAGGACAAATTATATTTTAGTTAAAAACTTCTTGCCATGTTGAGATTATAAGACTGTGATAATGAATTGACCAACGCTAGTCTTTTGCCCATTTTAAAACTCCGAATTTGAGATTTTGTAAATAGGCAACACGTAATGCAATGACAACCAATTTGATCATAACTGGTCAGAGTACTGCAATATGATAGCTCCGATCTTAATTAAAAGGAATACTTTGTTTTGAAATCATAGTCGCTTTGAACTTGCATCGTGTGTTGTCTATTTACAGAATTTCAAGCTTGGAGTTTTAAAATGGTTTAACATATTCTATACTACATTTTTCAAAACGTTAAATCCTCGTACTTCTGCAGATCTTTTGTTAAATTGACTTGACTTTTATTTTTATACTACCTACTGAATTTCCATGTAATAATAGTTAGAATTTATAATATACAAAATAAATACTAAGAGTTAAATTAATATCTTTTTTATACATGCAATCTCTATTTTGCATCTATAATTTTTTTGTTCATAATATAAAAATGTTTTCAAGATTTCCTCCATATACATAATGACAGATTTGTTTTCTTAAAGCTGATTACTTCAGAGAATACCAAAATTGAAATTGTTGTAATTTTACAAATTTGTTAATCTAAATGTACAGTCGCGGAATTAAAAATCCGGACACTTAAAATGATTCAATGTATATCTTACTTTACTTTACTTATCACGTTACCTGTGTCAAAGTCAAAATAATTACTCGTATATGACAGCATGCCTTATTTAAGAGTCGATCAAAGAATGCAAGTAATTACACTCATTCAAGAAGGGTGGTCGAAAAGAAGAATAGCCGAGAGATTTGCTGTGGGTAAAAGTACCATTCACGATATACACGTTAAATGGCAGCAACGAGAAATTGTTGACAGAAGAATAGGTTCTGGGGGTAAATTTCTTTCGACCCCCAACAAGACGAAAATCTAGTAGAATTTTTAAGGAATAACTCATTTGAAACCGCCGCAAGTGCAGTTCATGCAACCCATTTTCCTGGTTCTGTTCGTACTGCAAGAAATCGAATAAAGAAAACCAGTGAACTAAGAAATCGAGCGGCTGCTGAAAAACCATTCCTTACTTTGTAAAATAAGGAAGAAAGAGTTGTCCTTAGCATAGAATTTCGGCTTAGACCGCGTAGTATTTGTATATGAACACCCAGCATTTTCTGGCTTAATGTGCCTTGCACCTTGTGAAGTCGAGCAAAAACCCGCGCGATGGCCATGCTCTTTGGTGGCTCGTGTTGTTTGAGTATCTTGAGAACGAGGATACTTAGGCAGATTTGGCCGTTTTGCTGTTTGTGCATCCATATTCACAGTGCGACTTTCACTCTGATGATGCAAGCTGCAAGGTCTTGCGAAACGTTAGTGAATATGAATAGTTTAAATTTTCATATTTTAAAATTAAAATACCATCTTATTTGAGTAAACAGCTATTTATTTATTCTTCTATGGCAGTTTGAGGGAAAATTTGAAATAGCTTGTTGATTTCAGGTTGCACTCATATATCTAATACTTACTATATTGCTAGCGGCTATGAGTGGGAAACTCACCGATGAAGTGAGACACACAACCAACTCCTTCATGTATACGGTGAGCTGTGCGCAAACGCGGCGGCGTCGTCCGCCCAATGGGGAAGTGGTCAAGTATAAAATTCGGTTCTAAAGGCGGAGTTCGAATTCCCACGCATGCGCACGAGACGCGTTATACTCTAAGTGAAACTATGTCGGCGCCGTAATGTTTTCTGAAGTTTCCAGGCCCTACCAGCAATATATGTATTATATATATGGTTGCACTGTTTAACTGTCAATTGCTAACCTAGAAATGCAAAGCTCAATTTACATAACCCAAAAATTGCAAAAATCCCCTATAAGACTCGTCCGGATTTTTAATTCCGCGACTGTACCTACCTAATTATGTAATGTTGCCCAAATTATTGTTTTATATAATTTATTACCATATCTAATGTTAATATATTTTGTTTATATTACAGAGCAATTGCCACTTCAAAATTTGAACCAACTTATGCTCGTCAAGCCTTCCCTTGCTTTGATGAACCAGACATGAAAGCTGAGTACACCGTCCACATCCAAACACCCAGCGGAGATGGGTACCACGCTCTCTCAAACATGCCTGTTCAGGTAATACACACAAATGACTGGTTCTATGCTTAATGTTTTAATCTAACTACGTCAGTCAATATTATTTCAAAACATAATTCAAAATTTGATTGAACAGTATAGGTACAGCAGATAGTAATTTTCCTGATAAAAAACACTGCAGACATATATTTTTGGCTTAACATTTTTCCATTAAGTCTATAAAAGCCTGAAACTATCATATATGTGCTTGAATAAGCTTCCAACTGTCCACCTACTGTTAAAATGAATAAAAGTGATCACGTTTTCCACAAATTAACTTTGATTTTATAATTGTTTATTATATACTTTTAGAGAACGGAAACCATAGATGAAAACAGCGTCATGGTGCATTTTGAGAAGAGTGTAAAAATGTCCACATACCTATCTTGTTTCATTGTGTGTGATTTTGTGGAACGTGGCACTGTTGTGCGGCCTTCTGTAGGGCAGGTATTTCCATTGAAAGTGTACTCTACTCCTGCTCAAGTTGAAAAGACTGAATTTGCATTGGAAGTTGCTGAAGCTGTTATAACATATTTCGTTCAGTACTTCGGTATTAGTTATCCACTGCCAAAACTAGGTACATTGAGTAAAGAAAATCTCTGTTGTAAGTTATAATAAAAGTAACCTTCGATTTACAGATTTAATAGCGATTCCCGATTTTGTGTCAGGAGCTATGGAACACTGGGGTTTGGTGACTTTTAGAGAAACTGCTTTGTTGTACGATAAAGATAAAAGTTCTACTGTTAACAAACAACGGGTCGCCAACGTGATTTCTCACGAATTGGCTCACAGTTGGTTTGGTAACTTAGGTTAGTATGTTAAATTTAATGTGTTTTTGTTAGTACTGCATGAAATTTATTTCAGTTACAATGAAATGGTGGAATGATCTTTGGCTAAATGAAGGTTTTGCATCGTATATACAATACAAGGGTCTTCATAGTAAATATCCTGACTGGCAAATGGTAAACTAATTAAGACCTGCAATTCTGTAACTAACATGTTTTACGATTTTTCTCAGCTTGACCAGTTTCTTATAGAAGATCTTCACTCTGTGCTCTCTTTAGATTCCACTACAGCAGCACATCCTATTGTACAAACTGTTGTGACCCCGAATCAAATTACAGAAATTTTTGATACTATCACTTATAACAAAGTAAGAACTTCTACAATAATAGTCTAAATGGGATTTTTTTACTAGAGCAATCACATTTTATAGGGTGCTTCACTTTTAAGAATGTTAGAAAATGCAGTTACACCAGAAATATTTCAAAATGGAGTCACGTCGTACTTAAAAGATCAATGGGGAAACGCTGTAACTCAAGATTTGTGGGATCAACTTCAACCTCTTGTTTCTCAGGACTTAGATATAACTGAATTTATGAATACTTGGACGATTCAGAAAGGATATCCAATTATAACTGTTGCAGAAGAAGATGATAAATATATCCTTACTCAAAAGAGATTTTTGAAAAATTATGAAAATGCAGAAGATGTATCTTCTCCTTACGAGTAGGTCGTTCACATTGAATACTATTCATGGTTTTCATTGATATTTCACTAGAGTAAAAACATCTCATATTTCCATTTTCAAAAACGTAAAACTACCCAACGAAAGCTATGAATGTAATTAAAGGGCAACAAAGAATTTTCGGGCTTTCAAAAGCTAACCAAATTATTTCTTATTGAATTATTAGGTACAAGTGGACTATACCAATCACTTACCGTACTGACAAAGATCCTAGGACACACCAATTGAAATGGTTCAAACATACTGATGATAGATGTAAGTATTTAACTTTGTATATATGTAAAATAGTAAAATGTGTTGGGCATTAAACTTCGCACACCTTTGCTCCCTAGATATATAAATAACTATTTTCCATGTCTTATACTGTCGTATACTGAATTCAGGAAAATAGAAAATGTAGTGAACATGCTAAGATTTCTGGGCAAAAAAATGCATAACACAAACTTATCAAACACGAACATACATTTATAGACTAGTTGTAGTAAACAAAAGTGTAATTTATCAAAATATAACATAAAAATTATATAATGTAATAAGCTGTTAAATACCGGGAGATCAAAAATTATTGGCTTGTCCGCTCTCATAAAATATGCCTTTAGTAAAAATGTGCCACTTTGCACCGATTGGTTCTGAACCATAGTAGCTAACTTCAAGTCAAATAACACTAGTTATTTAAATAGATTTATTCATTTATAATAAACAACTAGCTTAAAATATATCGCAGTTGATGCTCGAAATGTGCACCACCATTGGCTATACACGAATCTACTCTTCTTTTCAAACTTTGAAATACTCCATACAGTTGTTGTTTGGTTATTCTTTGCACAGCACCTTCTATCGCTTCTTTTAATTCGTCCAATGTGTGCAATCGATTCTGGTAAATTATATTTTATACATGATAGAATAGAAAGTAATCCAGAGGAGTAAGATCTGGCGACCTTGCCGGAAAGCGTCCTCCCCCGATAAGTCTGTTATCATAACAATAAACTGAGAACCCACCTTCCATTTGCATCTCTATTCCCATTTTGGAGATACGATTGTTAAAGGAATTTTTCCGTCTCAAGTGAAAATGGCATGATTACCATCGACAGTTGTAACTTAAAATAGAAACATTTGGTAAAACCTTTCAATAATTAATAAAAAGAAAGAATTGACTTACTTTTGTCACAAATGCGGATGCTAATGTAAGTTTTGCAAAAACTGTTGTTCAAAATTGCGAAAAATGAACGGAAAATTGAAATTTACAAAATACAAACCAAGCTGAAACTGGCAGCTGATAAACAGCTAACGTTACTGCAGAAACATGACATAGATATTGATAAGCTGCGCGGAAGAAAGTTTTTTTCGGCCAGTCTTTCTTGATGTCCCGGTAGAAAAATAAAATCACTAGAATAAAGCCTTCTACAGCAGGTAGCATGTTTCACCCAAACAATTAATAATTTCTTTGTTGTTGATATCAGGTAGAACTTTATTTTCACTAGTCATCAACATAAATGACTAGCCAATTGTCAGATAAGGTGCTCTGCAGCCTATTTTTAATGAATTTGAAAGTAGAAAAGACCGCTCACAGGCTATCTGTGAAATAGGTATAAAAGTACATTCTGACTGATAGGCCAGTGCCAATGTAGAATAAGCCCGTTGGGATAAATTATATTTTAAAATTGCACCATGACACATTTTTAGCATGATTTTGACTTCAAAGTTTTCTTTGATGTTGTAAGAGTTATTACTTCATTGCTGTCAGTAGTCCTTTCTTCCTCAACATGTGATTATATTGAGGAAACCTTCTGAATCGATATCCAATCCAGTATAATCTATTTTATACGAATCTTCAATTGTTGATTTGATGGTCTTCCAGTTACCTACAAAGCTTGTTATTTCTTTTGTAATTTTCTAGAAGTTGCAGTAAAATGAATCTTTATCAATTTCATATCCCGACGTAACTTAGCGGTATTTGAAAATCTCCTGGTAATTGACTACTGCACTAGCCATTATGGAGTTATAAAAGCCGATCCTATTTATCTTACTTACACTGCGGAACTTCATCAGGTGTATTTCTTCTGCGAACGAGTTTCAGGCAGTTGTTCTTCAAGAATAAATTTGAATACTCTCCTTGCAAAATTAAGTTTCGCCCATCTTTGAATTCTTTTAGCTTTAGTATGGAATCTTTAACCATGGAGTTACATTTTAATAAATCTAGTTCCTTCATCTGCATGCGCCTTGATAAGGGGCCGGTTATAGAGAACAATTTTCATATTTCAATAAATCTACTTTGTAACCAGCAGCAGTCACTCTTACATCAGGTTTAATTTTTGGAGAATTTTCAATAATGTTAAGAACATCGATTAAGTCAACATATGTACCTACATATGAAGCTTTATTATCTAGTCCATTAAAACTTCAAAATATTCGACTTAGCACTGTCTCCTTTGACCACCAGCAAGACTCTCCTGTTAACATCGATTACAACATCTATAACATGTCAGTGGTTTGTAACTTTTTTATTCCCAATTTCAACTAACCTTCCGAAAAGTTATTTTTAGATTTTTTGTATACATGAAATATGTTTCACAGTTTCTTATATATCTGATCGCTATTTCATTTTCCTCTATGCACTGATAAACATGTTTCTAATCTGACATACCTCAACCAAAATTTGGTCTTCACATATGCCAAACAAACTTGTACACAAAAGTGCCTTTCTCTCTTCACTATAGCTTAGCCATATCTTTTTTGACTTGTTCTTACGAGTAAATGCTATTTCAACATTGAAGGTATCTGTTTGGACAGCAGGTAAATAATTTCAATTTATTACAAATAGGGGGATTCAAACAATTATCATCATAGTCATGTTGGAGATAAGGCCGAGGCTCTTCCTGTGATTCCAGGGGTTTCATCCTTTATGATTAATCCAGAACAAGATGAGGCCGGTTCTTCTAGATTATCATTGTCATCCAACCGTTCTGAGTTCTCTTCTGACTTTTCTGGCTCCAAGTGATCTTTTTCGTTTTCCTTTTCCATCTCTATGTACTCTACTGCTTTTCTGGAGACTCTGAATTTGAATCACCTATATCCGTAATGGTTTTTTGTTGTTCTTTTGTTTTTTCATGAACTAGTGGCCCACCAGGAAATTTTCCGGTATCCCCACCCCTGATTTTTAAGGCTTCAGTGAAGCTATGATTTGCACTTGATGCCATATTTGTTGGGAATAGAATGTACTTCACGTCAAACTTGGCCCTGATGACTGTTCAAATCAATGTTACCATCTTGGCAATATTACAAGAAGTCAAGAATCCAATATTCTAGTATCTCGTGTAAACAGCAAAAACACATAAATACGAGGGACGTTCAAAGTGTGTTGCAATTTGGGGGTATCTAGTTTAGATTTTCGTGCAAATTTTGTTTGAGACATTAGATCTAGTTACCCTATTCCAAAAATTGGTTGTTGTATCTGCTTTTGTTTTTCTTCTGTCAGTTGTAAAATATAGCTGAGTGTAGTTTTAAAGAAGTTCGAGTATCGAAGCATTATCAAGTTTTTGTGTAAAGAGGGTGTAAATGCAAAGGGTGTAAAATTTTACAGTCCAGTTAAGAAACATTTTCAAGGTGAATACAGTGACTTGATAAACTGATGTTTACAAGTGAGGAACAAATAATAGCTATTTATGCAACAAGTGCTAAAAGTCGACGTTTATGCACGAGACATGAAAATTATGAAACGAAGACGAAGGCTGAGTTTCATAATATGTCTCGTGCATAAACCACTTTTAGCACGCGTTGCATACAATATTTTATCTACGCCCTTAATTTTAATGTTATTAATCCATAAACATCGATTTAACAAAGTTTTGCATCTACGACACTTCTAATTTTTGTCATAATAAACAGTAGCCCATACACGAGCGAATGTTTGCGAAGCCAGTGCTGTCAAGTACAGTTACGAAATGTAATTATTGATACTCCACATCTGACTGTATTCATTACATAACGCTTCAATTATTTCAAAAACATTTTACCTGTAACACAAGAAGCAACTAGAATAACTTTACAACTTCACTTCCAGTTCGAAATTGTAGTTTTATAACCTCACTTCACTTTTAGCACATGGGCTCAAAGTAAACAGCTGATTTCTTTAACCACGGTAAACTGTAAAACGTCACTTTTAGTTAAACAAGCTAGCGCTAAAAGGCCTACTTTTAGTAGTGGTCGTAGATAAATGTAATTTCCTTAAATGTCTGCAATTTACCTTTGGCAAACAAACGTAAGGTAGTTGCTGTGAATCCCATAGTATATTTTTGATATTATAACCCTTGCTGTAATAATCGTATGGCATTTTTGTAACTATGTAGACGTTTACAAAGTTTGCTTAGATTCTGAGACAAATTTGAATATTTCCGAAATACATACCTATCTACTTTTTTATCAGAGCGGATGGGAAAGGCAAAAAATTTATGTCTCACTATTATACGGGCCACTCGAACCATGTCGGGCCTCTTTCATGCCTATTTCTCACTAAGATTTTGAGCCTGCATACGTCCCTGCTCATTATACTTACTACATATAATTTTTTCAATCAGTTTAAATTAAATCTTTATATGACATAGTATGTTGTATGTCTGTATTTTTCCAACCTGTAGGGCAACGCTGGAAGTTAAGTAAAGCAATTGCAGTGTAATTTTGGCATTTTCCCTGTGCTTTAGTTATAAAATTCAAATTCAAAAACATTATTGCGTATTCCTGTAATAATTTTGAATAATTGGTAATAATTAATGAAAATTGTGCTAATAAAATATCTAAGTAAAAACCACCGTTTGACATGGTGTCTTTATTTAATTACTGTAAAACCTTGTTACAATGCTCCTGTTTATACCACTATACACTTTATTATGCCTCTTTTGGGTGGTTCTAGTTCGAAAATGTACTACTTCATATTAGGAAATCCCACATAAAGTATGCGTAGGTACCACTTTTTGCATGTGAAGATGGAAATGGTTTGCTATGTCTAATCGTATGTTTATATAATACTATGTATTTATAATAAAAGTTTTAGTGTAGTACATCAAGGTTCTTTTATCTCCCGGTTATTGCGCTATCTCACTTATAGCGTGCTTTTTGCCGGAATCTTTAGAAGGCGTTATAAAGGGATTTTACTGTATATGAAGTTTTTGACAACAATTTCCTGGAATTGCTTTAGGATATTCGGAATGTAAAAAACTAACGTGAAAATGGTATCTGTTGACAATATTCGAAGAAGGCAATACCTCTGTTTTCAGAAAAGGTGGCCAAACTGTGTTTAATATAATTTGAATTACATGCATATGACAAATTACAAGTTTTTACTTTCGACACGGGTTACGCTAACGCTAATTGAAACACAAGGAATGACTCTTGATAAATCTTTGGCATTAATTAACAGTTTCGAGAATTCATGTAAAAGTGTATAAGGTAAAGTAAGAAGTAAATGCTCAAATTTTAGAAAAATTTCATTCAGTAATGAAGTTATCCTGTCTTAAATAATATAAGGTACTTTTTCGATGGTGAATTTTTTTATCTTGATGTAGCTCCTAATGTTATTGAAAGATTTATAAATGCTCCTTGTAGATCTGTAAGCAAGGAAAGATTGTTTTCAATATTTTAAGTACATGTTTTTAGACAGACGACAAAAGTTTCTACTTGAAAATCTTGAAAAACATTTACTTGTTAGATGTTTTTATGGCGATGATTAATTTACGAATTTTGTTTGCATTGCCCATGTTTTTTATTGAAATAATTGCTTAATTCTGATTTAATTCATTGTAAGAATGATTAAAATGAGTAAATCAAAGCATTAAATATGTATTATCTTTTTTTTTTTTATTTTATTATAGATTTATGATTAATTGACCAATTAAAACTATGCATACTTTTACAAATTAAGGTACATATAAATGCGCATATTTTGATAATAATGGGATGCATATATTCCGTTCTCTAGTTATTACTGCCTGCAGTACTTCTTCTGCAACTATGTTAGCCTACTACTCTCTTTTGCTATAAAGTGCCTAAACATAACGATTTATACAAGCTTTATTAAAATAACCCATTGTCACGCAGCACTAAATGTATTATTTTACAGACATTTTCATAAATTTTGTTTTTATGGATGCCCAATTGAATTTTTAATGCCCAAACCTTCAATGTTAAGTGAGATATAAAAAAATCATATTTTCTGTGAGCATTCACCACTGAGTATATTTAATACCAGTATTAAACTGAACTGAAAAATTCTAATAAATTTTTTGTACTCGATGCCTAATTTTTGTGTACAAGCAGATCTACCTGTCAGCGAATATGTTTTTGGAACATTAGAGCAACAATTAAAACGTGTTACAAATGCTAATTTCCTTTTTAAAAATCTGTTGAAGACAAGAGTTTAACCCTTTCACTGTGGGAACCGTAAAAATATGCAAAACAAAGCTGTCTGTATGGAACCGAAAAATTACGCATAGTTGCATGCTTGGATGAGAGAGTGAAACGCATCCATCTCGAAATATATTAATATATTTCTAATAGGTGGTGGAACTGGTAAAAATTACGAGTTAATGAGAAGATAGAGGATGTGGTTTTCAACGTTGTGTGAGATTTTCTTTAGCATTTTTAGTGTGCAGCAAATCTTTGTACTTAGTTAAATAAACAACTGTACAATATCATTCATTTGCTATATTTACACGTAAAATTTTAAATAAAAATCTGGTATGATACACGCACACAACTTCCTTTTACAGTGATCTTATAATTAGCCAAAAATTTGATTTTAAATTTTTAGCATTTGTCAAAAATTTTCAAAAATACAAATTTTACAAAAACGGTACAAAACAAAGTGTGAGTTCAAGAGACAAATTTTCTCTAGAATTTCAAGCTAAATTCAAAAATATAATAATATACTGGGTGTTCTATTTAAAATAGGAGTTAATAAAAAAAATAGAAAAAAAAAACAAAAGAAACCCATTTCAGAAGTATTCAACTGGAAAATCACCTATCTCACATCAATACACATTAAAAATGTAATAAAAATGTAAAGTTTAACAAAAATCGTTAGGGCCGTTAAAAAATCGAAAAAAACTGAAAAATCACAAGAGTAAACATCTACTTCCGGTTATGCGATTTTCTTCAAAAGCTTGCTGTCGCATCTACATAGTACACAAAACTTATATATGAAGTTTCAACGCCATATCTCTTTCCGCACAGACAGACACACAAGACAGACAAACCAATGAAAAAAAATATGTTTTTTGGGTTCTGAAACGTGAAGATCTGTTGAAAACTTAATTTCGAATTTTTGGGGTGAATCCAATACTTCCTTTATTGTAAAAGGAAGTAAAAAAGTGATGGAATGTGGAAAACATATAAGTACGTCAATATGAGCAACGTGTCAAATGCGGGAATCATACGAATACGCAAAGCCTTACTACAGCCGCCCTGGGCAAGCACCACTGTAAAACAGGAGCCGCATTGAAAGGGTTAATACTTATAGCAAATATGGCAACAATGCCGGTCCAAGTGTATGTGATTTCCAAAATTTCAGTTATTTATTTCGTCAGTTTTGTAAATCAGTGTTCTAGCAAGCAGTAGTGCTTACCTATTTGAGTTATTTTACCGATTACATTAGAGTGGATAACAAATATTTGTTTCAAATCTTGGTTTTGGCCGTTTCCGGAAAGTCGTTACATATAAGCCGTTCACGACCTTTTTGGGACAGAGTTGGCTATGATTTTGTCTTTTCATGTTGGACAAACTGATTTGATGATGTAGCGGATGCAACTTTTTTTTTCTGTCACTGTTCGACATTTTCTTGCCACCATATTGCCAGATTTATTATTTTATTATTCGTAAGAACATAAATGATTTATCAAATGTGTAAAAATAATTTTAATTTTCGTCAAAGGAAAAGTAAAAATGCCCAAAATAATTTTGTTACAACCAAAAATTTCCATTAAACGATGCTACTTCAAATTTAAAAAGAACGGACCAAATGTAAAAGAACGCCAGTCGATGTGGAAACTAGAGAATATCCGGCAACAATGTACCTATTCAGAAAATATAACCTTAAACTGAAAACAACCTAACCTAACACAAAAAGTGTCAATTTCCATGAGGGAGTTTAGTTGCAACAGAGGTTCTGCCAACAAAATTACTAGATGGTCATAGCCTCACCTGATCCAAAAAGATCGTGAACGGCTTATAGAAACATAACTGCGTTAGTATACAGGGTGATTCTTGATTTATACGCATAATTGGGAGGAATGGTAGTTCGTGATGTGTAGTGATGGGTAATTAAAAAAAAGTGTAGTAAAAGTTGATTATTAACGGAAATAACGAATTAATTATGTTGAAAGTGGTGAACTAGTAAAATATAAAATTATCGCATTTACCTTGTGTTGTATCTGTCACTCTCCGTCACTAATTGTCAAATTGAAGCTTCTTTTATTCGTAAAAAAGTTAAGGCATCTAACTTCACCAACATAGAACTCATGGACATGGTATTAACGTATGTCTCAGAAGTTTTGAGAAAATATTTTCATGTTTGCATAACTTTATATTAAATTTGTTCCATTTGTATTTACTGTCAATTTTATTTTTAAATTTTTAGCTACATCTGATCAGTAAGTGTGACAATGTAATAAAATAGTAGATTATGCAATAAGGGAGAGAAATTGCACTGAAGCAAAATAGCATTCTCTCCGAGTTGCATATACTATTTTTTCACGTTGCAGGAAGATTTAAAACGAAAAACCTGTATTTTTTAAACGTCATTTATGACATTTTAGTTACAAATTATTTAAAAATTAGTAGCCTATGGTAAATTTTAAAGTTGGTGTCACTGTAAGTCATTATGACAAGAGCTCACAATTATGTCAAATTCGAGGTTAACAGGTTAGATTTTGTGTCAGTTTGTGTCAAAACTGACGCAAAACCTAACCTGATAACTTCGAATTTGACATAATCGTTGTGTCAGTCATAATGAAAACTCCCTAGGGAGTAAATGTTTTACATCTGTCACAATTTTAATGCTATAGAAACCAACTTCTACTCTCGGTCGTGGAAAAACATATTTTCAAAGAGAATATAATTCATGTATCACGTGACGCTATTTCAACCAATGAGGTGCATGGAAATGCCTAGTTACACATTATCACAGCGGTAGTAATTTATTTTCGTAATTGTTTTTAGGGGTGATCATAAATGGTTGTGATTTTTTTTTAGGTTGGCGCTGTTAATGTTGGTTACCCTGCTGTCAATTTTAAGTCTATGCATATATCTAATACTTACTATATTGCTAGCGGCTATGAGTGGGAAACTCACCGATGAAGTGAGACACACAACCAACTCCTTCATGTATACGGTGAGCTATGCGCAAGCGCGGCGGCGTCGTCCGCCCAATGGGGAAGTGGTCAAGTTTAAAATTCGTTTCTAAAGGCGGAGTTTGAATTCCCACGCATGCGCACGAGACGCGTTATACTCCAAGTGATACTATGTCGGCGCCGTAATGTTTTCTGAAGTTTCCAGGCCCTACCAGCAATATATGTGTATTATATATATGAGTCTATGTTAGATTCGAGGATGGCAGGTTAGGTTTTCCGTCAGTTTTGACACAAACTGACACAAAACCTAACCTGCTAACCTCGAATTAACAGTTGGCCTTAACAGTGCCAACCTAAGAAAAAAGAATATTTGATATCTTGCATTTCATTCAATATATTATCTTTCCAAATATAATTCGTGTAATGATTAATGATCGATGATTTTTTACTCGTTAAAACCAAAACAACAAACTTAACTCGTGCTACGCACTCGTTAAATTTAGGTTCCGGTTTTAACTTGGAAAAAATCATCGATAATAATCATTCCACTTGTTATATTACAACCGAGAAAAATATTTGAACCATTTGATAAAAGTTGCCATTGCAAGGAAGCAAAAAACCAGTGAACAATGTTACGGACGTTACAAAACATGTACACTATTGAACAATTTTGGCAATTTAAACACTGTATTATTATTTGTTAATGAATTATATATCAAATTTATTTTAAACTGTTGGAAAAATATGTATATACAACAATTATGTTATCAGTAATGATGAGCAAGAATGGTGTCATCATACTTTTAATAGACTCCTCACAAATTATCTTCAGCTTTGTTGTTACATCCCCACTGCAAGGGATTCGACTTCGACTTCTCCTCTTGAGGAGATTTAGGCATTTGGGGATGCAGAACATTTTTGTAAACATTATCATATTGGAAAATACAAGGGTGATTACAAAAAATATGAACTATAATTTTTATTTTTTGTAGTGGAAATTCCAAAACCAACCACGGGAATTAAATGGGTGAAATTCAATCACGACCAAGTTGGATACTATCGAGTGAACTACAGTCCGGAGCAGTGGCAACTTTTAATTAGCAACATTGGAACAATGACGTCGATATCTGATAAAACTCACTTACTTGAAGAATCGTTTAGCATTGCTGAAAGTGGCGACTTATTGTACTCCACTCCTCTGAGCTTGACAAAATACTTAACAAATGAATTGAATTACATTCCGTGGAGCGTAGCTTCAAGCAAATTGGAACAGATTCGAAAGTATCTTATTGATTCATCACAGTACTCGAAGTTCTTGGTGAGTTTTTAAATAAAATATCTAAGTTATTCATTGAATAACTGATTTACAAATTGAAAGATTCGTTGGAATACTACTTCGATTAGGTACAAATATATTGCTACGAACAAATCAGTTTGTACTTTTAATTGTACTTTTCATTCTTTAAAAGCTCAATCACTATAAAACCGACCTTGTTGTAGATATCTTTTTGCATGTAATAACTAACTCTCTCTTTCTGCAGGGTAACTGTTGCTTAATGTTTACTCAGACGCTGCAGTCTATTTCAAAGTATCTTTACTATTTTGAATTATTTTGGAAAGATAGTATTTATGTTATATTAAAAGTTCAATCATAACCTTTGAATGACAGTTTGTTGATTTAATTATTTATTTAGTCAATTTACAAGTAATTGTTCATGTTTAATGAAATTAGGTACTGGTGTTTTAACAAATTAAACAACTTTCTGTTATTGACACTTCCAAAATTAATTATAATTATTAAACTTCAGATTTACAAATTAATCAATTA
The DNA here is from genome assembly GCA_940337035.1 of Agriotes lineatus. NCBI lineage: Eukaryota > Metazoa > Arthropoda > Insecta > Coleoptera > Elateridae > Agriotes > Agriotes lineatus. The sequence continues at coordinate 86,034,876 of OW679194.1, read as the reverse complement.
ATAAATCTAATCTAAATTAAATGCATTTTAAAATCTCTCTATAGGCCTTTTTAACTTCCTTTTATTTATATTGTTCGTCACTCATATTCTGAGAATTGAATTTCAATTTGACACACTTTGCTTTGTCTCTTGTAGTGTTGTTTCTGCAATCTTTTCTGTCTTGAAATACCCCCTGGACTGCACCTGATTCTGCTACTGCTGTGACGTTTTCCAAATTTATCGATAGTTCTTCCACTGTATTATAACGCACTGATAATCACTTTTAACATCTTTTCAACTATATTATACCCAGAGTTTATCTGTTTTTAAAATTAATTCTGGAAAATTATTTTTATGTCACAATTTTAAATATTTTTCTACCCGCATCCTTTCTCATATCATCAAACATAAACAATTCCTTTTCCTTCTCTCAGCACTCTTTTTGGAAGTAAATTTTATTAATTATTAAATTAAATCAAATTAGTTAAATATCTTGACAAAAGTCATTTTTAGGTTATAAATATTTATCTAACATTTCATAAACATTTTTAAAACTTTCCAGAATTGTAAATAACCATCGCATTAACAAAATTAAGTTATACCTCAGTACGTTGTAACATTCTGCAATGTATCTCATATGAACAATAATTGATTTTTAACAATTCAAACCACTTACATATTTTAGAGTTGTTATACAAATCTTGGCCAGTTTTAAAGTGTTTCAACCTTTTTATAGAATATATTCTTTTTTACCATTTTAATATCATAGCAATATAAGCTGCTTTCCTTTCGCGTGCATCAAACCCCGACGGCTAGAAGCCCGAATCGCTCGGTGCTGCTTCGTGAATGGAACGCGATTTAGCGGCATAGCGCACATCTAGCGCGCGCCAAAAGTTTTAAACAGTCACATAACCTTAAAACTTTATTTTGAGAAATTTTTGTTTGGTGCTGAACAGTAACAAAAAATCGCTGAAATTCATTTTCATTTTTTGTTATAACCAAAAATATTCCAACACTTTAAGAACTTATAGTATACTGAAACCAGGGAGAGAAGTTGCATCTAACCTCAAATGATTTCGCCTTCGCGCCTTTTAAAAATTAAAAGTATGCCATGCTGGCTGGCTGTGGCTTCGCGCCCCGAACAACGAGCTGGTCCTTGACAGGAAAGGGGAAATAAGCCCAGAGCGACTCCGAGGTTAAACGCCCTTGTGAAAGGAACGAGGTGCGCGAGAGTTTGGAGCCTCTCCGAGCTGCTCCCATGGATGAAAGGAAAGCGCCTATAGATGAGTTTTGCTTATACTATTAATTGTTTAAATTACTTATATTATAAAGCTGGTTCAAATCAAACTGTTTCAAAAAATATCCATTAGCACTAAGACAACTCCCATTGCATTATCTGCAAGCAAAATATTTCCCACACACTTAACAGTGCTTGCAATAATCACAACATGCGCTTGTCCAGGACATCGCATGTCTTTTGCGCATACCCGCCTTCCAGGATTTTTTTGCCATATCATAATTGCCATTTTTGAATGGCATGCTTCTCCATAGACACTAATCATTCTCATATGAATTTCTTGAGGCGAAAGCCCCTCAGCAGTTAGAAATTGGATTACAGCGCATTGATCTGGTTTGGATCGACTTTTTGTTGCAAAGGCGGTTATTAAAATTTATAGAATTGAATATAATCGCAATTCATTTATGAAATTATATAGTATGAGCAAAAAAAGTTCATTAAAGATGCCTGTGGAATTTTGAAGTCATGTGTATTATAACACCAGAAAATTATCCCTAATCCTGGTCACTGACATTTTGTAGACAGTAGCTGACAGTGCCTAATATTGCAACGTGATCATAACCGTGTTGAAGACTTCCCGTAATAAACGCAACGAAAATATTTTCAAAGCCTGCAGAAGAAGAAGAAGAAGATCATAACCTCACTTTGTAACTAATGTCAAATTACAGCTTATTACCACCACTACTTTTACGATACAACAATTCAAGACCAATAATGTATTATAACACATTGTCTCTCTGCGCTCTTACCTGCTTATAAATCTCTGCCACCAAATAGGGGTAGCTTTGGGAGTTTACGCTCGTGACCACTCAGTCGCAGATGGGAGTGGGTTCAAAAGAACTAATTACCTGAGTTACCAGGATCCTAGGGCGCCACGCCGTTGTAGCTTCGTATTAATACTCCCCGTTGAAACGTGTAACGGCGAACCTAAATTGCTTATACAAGAAAGCAGAGATTCGACGCAGTAGCAAATAAAAGACAGATTTCACTTGTGTATATATAATACCCACTACGGTTCTAACATTTCGGTACAGTCTGTACATAAGGATTAATACCAGAAGGGCAAACCAGATAAATGTAACATAAAGGCTATTCAGCATAAACACATATTACGGCATTTCGACGTTTGACTTTAATTAGGACCTCAATTTTTACTTAATGTAATCAAAATTTAATGACAAGAGTAATGAAGTAAATTTAGCTCCCGACAACTAGTCCTTAAACGCTGTGTTCTGTACACGTCAAAAGAGAGCCTTATGTATTCATAGCTCTATATTACCCACGTTTAATACCTGGTGTTTGTACTAATTAAACAGATCTGTGTAAGCGCACTACCAGAAGCAACATTGGCTTATAAATGAAACCGCTCGTGTGACAGCATTACCTCGTTCAAGTCAAAATGGGTATTTAAATGTTAAACCTCAGTTAACGAATCTCACTAAGCAAGGACAAGTCCGTCCATAAAGTCAAATTACAAATTTCAACCGATTTCCTTAACTATAACTATTTTTCAACGAACTTGACCGTAGTAGTAAGATTTGATACACAAGTACTAATAAACAAGGCACATGAAATGCAACGAGTAGCAAAAAGGTTGCACTGAACGCAATTTAATTAAATTTAATAATTGATTGTACAGCACCTTGGGTCGACGAAAAACTGTGACAGCTATCAAACCTTTTCCATGAAGCAACGGATCCCGTGGCCTAGTTTGACATCAGCAGGATTCGATCCATTTAACTCGGAGCTGTCAAGTGAATTTGAAACGTCAAAGAGCTGTCCCCAATGAAGAATTTGGCTGCCTATTAAACCTCGTACGAAGTCTGTACGAAGTCCCGTACAAAGTCCAGTACAAAGTCCCCAAGGATCAAGCAGAAATCATTGCATAGCACTATTTAGCGAAATCCGATCCATGGAGACTTTCAAGCACTACAATTCCATCACAAATAGGCACAAACGGCAAGAGGAAGCCCAATTTCTTGGCTCAAAATAAGCGGCTTACAATTCCATCCCGAAGTGGACGAAAAAATAGCAAGACAAAAGACAATACCCAAACAAACAATTTTCTTGTTTCGTTACACGAGCGCCACCTATCTCAGAATGTCATAGCTTGGAATCGAGATCTGCAATAATGCACTATATGTTTTGCATAAAATCAGACGCTCCAAGTGTTCAAAAATTAGAATGTAACAAGCTTCATATTTTCAGGTGTTATAATACACATGACTTCAAATCTTTGATGAACTTTCTTTTTGCTCATACGATACATATAAAACAAGAACACATTAATAAACAAGTAGAACGTTTTTGTTTTGTCACTAATGCTACCAATATTTTTAAAAATTTGTAGCGGAAGTTAGGTCACATCAAATTAATCTCGAACATGAAACTTGGAATATTAATTTGTTCTCATGAGAGAACTGAAATAGTGTTATATGCTTATACGTCTTATTTTTGTACGTTCTCGTAAACTAATTAGTCGTTATAAAGAAAAACTCATTTGCTATAGTTCTATAAAAGATCAATTCATTTCTATATTTATTATTATGTACGTAAACTTTGTCCATGACTGTAATTTCACATATTTAGTGTAAAGTTTGCAAGTAATGAATTATAATGTTACAGTTAAAAACTGTGCGGTATTATAGAAGATTGTTATAAATATTGTCATATTGGAAGATACAGAGCATAATTGATTAAAAGTTCCTTCCTAATGTTACATAATTTTGCCTAATATGTTGATTCTATTCTTAGGAATATGTACTAATGCTTGTTAAACCTGCATATGATCAACTAACTTGGACTATAAACGATGCCGACTCTCATCTTACAAGGTAATCAATAAAATAAAGTTACGATTTTGTTACTAATAGAACATTCAATTGTAGACGTGCACGTGTAACTATTTTGGGTTTGGCATGTTCAATGGGTCATACAGAGTGCTTGACTGAAGCCTCTACAAAGTTCAAAGAATGGCTTAATGATCCTGAAATCAATATTTCTGCAGACTTGAGATCAATTATATACAATTATGGTATGGTTAATGGTGGAAAAACAGAGTGGGAACAACTTTTAGAGTTATATAAAGTTGAAATAGATGCCAACGAGAAACTAAACATGCTTCGGGGTCTAGCTGCTGTTAAAGAACCATGGCTCCTTAGACGGTAAAGCTTATTACTAAAATTTAGTTGCTTAAAATTTTCTACCTTCTATTTTAGTTTAATTGAACTTGGTGCAATTGTGGGAGATGATCAAATAATTCGAAGTCAAGATTACTTCACCATGCTGCAGTATGTTGCAGCGAACCCCATTGGTACACCTATTGTGTGGGATTATGTTAGGTAAGCGATATACTTAAGCATTTTTATATAATTATTTATAATTTTCTACACAGAGAAAACTGGTTGAAGCTGGTGGATAGATTTACACTAAATGACAGATATCTTGGAAGACTGATTCCTGCTATCACTAGCAGCTTCTCAACAGAGACTAAACTAAACGAGGTAAGTACATTTTAAGATGTATTCATATTTATTATGGCAACATACAAATTGGGAAGGTTCGAAAAAATTTGATAATTCAAATTAGTACCTAAAAACAATAGAAGTTGTATAAGTCGAAATATCCTTATCTTTTGATCTACTTTGTGTCGCTTTGATCTGGCTCCCATGCATCTAGAAAGCAAGCAGCGGTTATCATACAGTTAGATAACATTCATGAAATAAAAATTACTCATGCTTTATGTAAGCTTTGAAATGAGAAAATGATGAAAAATAGGTCAAAAAAAAATTCTCATAGAATAAAAACAATCTTCAATAACTGGTTTGATATGGTAGAGCCATGGCTTCTTCGCTTATAGAGAGCCAGCACTAATGGAGAATATCAACAGTAACGAAACAAACCATAACATTTACTTTAGTAATAGAACAATACCATTAGTTATCTTTCTGTGATAATGACGCAAACAGTAAAAACCAGTATACGAGTACCCTCCTAAGAAATTAATCCTAATAGTTGTTTAAATTTTAATTCCTACCATTATATAAACAAAAAAACAGATATTGTAAAAAGTTTTTGTGATAGAGATAAATTTTTGCCTCAAATATTAAAATTATATATAAAAGCAAGTCTATTTTATTATATTTTAAAATGTAATTCTAACACCCTGGTTCAAGGTGTTTTAAAAAAATAGTTCACTTTACTGATGATTCTTTATTTTCAGATGAATGCATTCTTTGATGCAAATTCAGAAGCTGGAGCTGGACAAGCAGCAAGGCAAGAAGCTCTAGCAAATGTGAAGAATAACATTAAGTGGATATCAGATAATCGTGATGAAGTAGAAAAATGGATTGCAGAAACCATGGGTAGTACAACTCCTCATTCTCCATCAAATTAATTATGTTTTACTTAAGCTAGTTGTTAATTTACCTACTCAGTGAATAAATATTTATACAAAATGATTATTTCTTATTGGCAGTTTGAATATGCGGGGATAGCCACACATCAGTGTTTCTAGTGGACCTATGTGCAGGAATAACATTTTCATATTTGAAAATTTTGCCTATTAGCAAATGCTCGAATCTCGTTCGTGTTATCTGTGCTTATTTTAATTAAACCAATTTAAAAATATTTGTGAGAAATATGCTACTTCCTCTTGTTATACAAACGGTGGGCTGTGAAACGTGTGCCCTTCACTTCTTGAGACGGCAACCTAACGTGCACATACTCTCAATATCTATCTAAAGGGTTTACTGATTGGAGTTGTTATTACTGACAATTTTTTAGGTACTCGTTTAATAAAACTGATGAATCGTGTTTGTTATAGGATTTTGTGCAATGAATATTTCATTTGCATCTCTAATAATGTCGGTTTTTTATGCTATTACTAATATAAGTAGAGCGCGGATTAAAAAGCATTTATTTTTAGATAATAAGCCTTTAAACCTAAAAAAATGCCAAAACAGAAACCAAAATAAGCAGTCAAAAAAGCTAAATTAAAAAAAATTCAAAACGTAATTTTATTAGGAATTGTATTGACAAAATAAAAAAGCTAAATACAAACACAGTGTAACAAAAATATTAAATTGTATTACATATAGTTAATAGATGATTAATAAAAATATTATAAAAGCAATTTATGATAATGTATTTTACCAAATGTTTCAGTGAAAAAGTTTGCCTGCGGCCTGTTAAAATATTATTGTAAATAGAAAAACTTCTCTCTACATCTACCGATGTTAGTGGTGTATATTTAAATGCATTAGCTGGAATAGCAAAATTATCGACTGTTTCTCCTCTGATAATTATGCCGTATTAGCATGTGTTTGAAATCCTGCATTTTTCAAAGAAACGTCCTTTAATTTTTTTATAACTACTTCTCCAATACGTCCACGCACATCCTGAGTGTGCTGTATGATATCATCTACTTTTACCAGCGGTAGATTTTTCTTATCTAAATTTTTTGATAGATTTACTTACCAATAGTTTGCTTTCAGAAATTCCAAATTTTGCAGTAAAACATCATCTTTTAAGACTTCTTGGCAGTCTTTAATTGATACTTCAGCAGTTTCAGGTAATAAATCACACACAAACCTTTGAAATTGTTCTATATGTTCTGTGTAATACATGGCTGCTTTTAACCATCTAGTGAGAATGGGTTTCGGCGGTAAAGGAACATTTGCCAACTGGTCTTTAAAAGCTTGAATTTTAAGAGGTGTCTTCAGGAAAAAATGCTTTCCGTTTTTAATTAAGAGATTAACTAGCGAAAATTGAAGTTTTATTGTCTTTGGCTAGTCGAGCTAATCCATGTGTAAGACATGTACAGTAGATCATATTTTCGTAAAAAACTTTCAAAATGCTGGCCGCTTTGACCATGTAGGCTGCCGCATCTGTTACCATTAACAGTATTTTTTAAATTCGTTGCAAGAAATCAGGAAGGGTCCAACCGATTTTTCATTATCTAAAACAATGACAAGTAAATTAGCCATTAAACGTTTAAAGGCATGATACTTAAAATAAATTAAAAATAAGCCAAAAACGAGTACCTAAGTGTTAAAAAAGCGTTAAGCAAGCATTTATGCAAAGAATATGAAAAATAAGCAAAATTAAAGTAGTACCAAACGCTTGCATTTTTTGTGAAATGTGTAGATCCAAAAGTATTTGGAACTGCTTATGTTACAAACAAATAAGCAAAATGCCATAAATCCACGCTCTAAATATAAGTAATGTGTTAAATTTAAAATGGAGCACAAAGATTTCACTATTAGGTACCAATAACCCACAGGATTGACAGGAATTTCGAACACAGAAATAAAGCTGTGTCAGTGGTAAGGAAGAAGAAGAGATACATTGAAAGTAAAATTGATATGAACAAATTTAGCTCAAAGCAAATGTGGAAAACACTTAAACATCTAATATCTGAAAAAACTGCTACAGATTATTCTATTATTAAATTTCAAGAAAAAGAGAGATGAGTTGAATGAAATTGCTAAGAATTTTTTTATTAGTAGTATAACTGAGTTTATTCAATCCATAGTGCCATGTAAGACAAACTTGGAAACAGTGAATTCAGTTAACAAGCTTAATAATTTTAGAGTAATCGAGGTAACAGAGTCGACAAAATTGTTACGCAAATGGCAAACAAAGAGAGCCCAGATGGAATAGGTGTAGGATTCATAAAAGGATATTTTGAAGAGCTAAAATGGCCTATACTTAATTTAATTAATTCAACAATTGAAAATTCAACCATTCCAAGCAAACTAAATATTTCAACAGTAATATCAATCAGAAAAGTGCCTAGATCTAATCTATGTGACGATTTTAAGCCAGTAAACATGCTACCTGCTATAGAAAAACTTCTGAAAAAAGCAATATTGTGACGTTTCAACCCCTTTACTGAGGGCGCCAAAATTATTACCTCGGGTTAGCTCTAATCGGAGAATTATGTTCACTGACTCAAATATATGATAAATCAGTAAAAACACAGGATAATTATAAAAATAGATATAATGTTTATAACTGCGTACATTAATAAATCAGGAATGAATTACACATTATAAAGTGATATTGTAGAGAAGTCGAGTGGCGCAGTTGCGTAAGCGCCAGGCTTACATTAAGCAAGTCCTCAGTTCGAATTCCGCGGGGGCCGGAATTTTTCCGCAGCCTTAACGGTTGGAATTAGGCTCGGCGAGACCATTCACAGTTGGGCACCAAATTAACTGTGCTCTACTCACAACCACAGACCTCAGAGATAGAGTAACCAGGTCAACACATCACCAAGACACACACCTCACACGATGGTTGCTGCGCAAGCACCAAAAGCGCGCTCCAACTAAGTATCCCGAATCCGGGGCAAATTGGGCATTGCACCGCCAGATGCCAGCTCATAAAGCACCAGCCTCTACACCGCAAGGTAAATGAGGTTACAGATAATACATATACAAAGTGACATTGTTACTTTTGCGAGCGGTGTTCATTTTTCTGGGTTAGGCTGCAACCCAAGACGCTGGAGAGTAAAACAGGCTCGCTGGCGACGGTCCGCTAATACGCACGCCGGATTTTTCAGCAAAGTGTCCAATTAGGTCGGATATGAAAATGTATTTGTTTACAGAACACTGCGACTGCAATTTGCCGGATTAAATTGCCAGTTTTAGAGTTACTTGCGGCCGGCTCTAGTTTTAAAGGTAGCGGGGCGATCAATGTAGCGACTGCTTTAGGATTTCCGCTGATAAGCAAAATGCCGGCGTTTAAATGGCGAAGAACTGGAGGTACAATGCCATCGACTGCGAGCTTCTGGGCAGCTTTTTCGTGCATTGGCGGTTGGTTCTCCAGGTGAGTTTTTTATACAGTGAACTCCAGGTTGTAGCTTCGGTTAGGCAGTGACGGCGATAGAAATCTAGGAACGCTTGAATTTTAACAAAAATTAAACCTGTTGAAACACGGCCTTCCTGGTAGCCATTAAAATTACACTCAGGAGTTAAGCTAGTACGGATAAATTATAATGGCGGTTTAGTTGGACGGATTACAGGAAAATTTACAGCACTTTTAAGCTGACAGAAACGCTGTCATCTCCATAAGGGCTTACTGGACTTGGGTTTATTGTGCGAGACAGAAACGCTAAGCTGTCAGGACAGAATAAGCAGGTAGGGATCGGAAGAAAGGTTTGAGAAGGGAAATCTCAAGATCTAGGGACAGATGGGAACAGGTTTTCTCAAGATAATTGGAGTGATAAAAAGATTAAGGTCATTTCAATTCCCCCAACTAGGGGCGGGCTGCTATAGGGACCTTCCGTTCCTCTTCAGCCAAGAACGGGAAACTCTTTTTGCTACACTGGAAATTTCTTACGGTAGTCCTTTACTAGTTGTAACAGAAACTGTTTTGATCCTCTTTCTTAGTTAAAACGCTGTTAAACTCTTCTATGACCTTTAACACCTATTTCAGCCGGACAACATTAAGGTTTTGAACGGTCAACAATCCTTTTTGAAATTCTTCGAGAGAGTCCCAAGTAGGAAGATCACTTTGCAAGGACTCGTACAAAATTTTTATCACTTGTTAAATGCTGCAGAACGAAAGTTTGTTGATCACCAAATCATCAACACGGTGACCAAGCGTTTCTGCAGTGTTTTCTTCATCACAAACGTCAAACGATTTTGAATCACTAACAAATTTTGGTTCATGTCATTTATCACTCTGTTGTTCCTCCTTAACTTTATATTTGATTGTTTAGCTTTATGTACAATTTTTTTGCCAATTTCAACTGCTTTTCACATTCTTCCTTTGCTAAAGTCACTTTTCTCTTAGCCTGTTCCAACATCCTATTCAACAATTCAATTTCACATTCTTTGGGAGGTACATTACTTACAGTTGGTACAAATACAAATTATCAGCATTTAGGTGTTATACGTGGGTGGGTTGAAAAGTAATGCACACATGCTTGCGAATGCAATGACCTACGGAGACGCGCATGGTTGTATTCGGAAGCTACATCCTTCCTTTATGCGCATGCCAAGTTTGAAGGAGTTTCGTTCACCAGTTCGTTTTTTAGTAGCGGAAGTAAAAGACGTTGAAAATAAGGAGTTGATGGTTTTAAGTAGGGAAGACATGTTAGAAGTTGTTGAGGAAATACATGTAATATTTGGACATTGTGGCGCAAGGAAAACGTGGTTGATGTTTCGAGAATGCTTTTATAGAAAAAATGATCTTAGATTAATTAAACAATTAATACAAACCTGTCACATTTGTCAAATTGCCAAAGAGAGAAACTTTAAAAACCAAAACATTGTTAAAAGTATCAGAGTAACTGAACCAATGGAATTGGTAGCTATTGATTACTTAAGTAATTTAGTGACAGGACAATATGGGTACAAACACATTTTAATTATGGTAGATGCGTTTTCAAAATTTGTAAAATTATATCCGACAAAAAGTTGCAATACGAAACATGTTATTAGATCAATTGAATATTTTCAACAAGAAGTGGGGAAGCCAAAGAGAATATTAGCGGATAATGCGACCTATTTTAAAAATTCAAGGTTGATAAGTAATTTGGAAAGGAATGACATCAAAATATGCTTTTGTAGTATAAGACATCCTCAAAGTAACATTGCAGAAAGATACATTAAAGAGGTAATTAAATATTTAAGAATTTTAACTTATGAAAACCATAATAGATGGGTACAATATTTGGAAGAAGTGGAAAATTTTATAAACAATGTCCCTAATACAACAACAGAAATCAGCCCAGTTACACTGTGTAAACAGATAGTACCAGCGAGACCATGGAGGAAAGAGCAGAAAAATGTTGAAATAATACAATTTTTGGAAAGAACTAGGAGAAGACTGAAGATAATTAACGATAGGTATGAAGAGAAGCAAAATAGAAAAATTTCAAAACGGGTACGATTTAATGTAGGAGATTCAGTGGTTGTTAAAAAACTGAGAATAGGTGATCGAAAAAAAAAAGTATGTGCAAAGCTGTTATGTGCATATGAGGGTCCATACAAAATACATAAAATATTCAACAAAAACAATACGTACGAATTGATAAGCGAAACAGATGGACATATAAGAGGAAGGTTCCATGTAACCATGATTTACCCATATCGTGACTGGATAAAAACTGTAGATGTTGAAAGAGTTGTTGTTTATTCTAAGTTTTATTAAAATGTTACTATGGAAATATAATGATAGTAGAATTGTTGTTGATTTGTTGCTACGAGTTCATTAAAAGTTTTATTTATTAATGTTTGTTCACAGAGAATGTGGAAAATTGAAAAGAAAATTTATAATAAGTTTGAATTATTCTAAAGTTTCTTTTCAATTTGAGGAATTATGCTATGGTACATAGAGAGAGAAAATAATTTAAATATATCGAAAATTAAGTGCAAAGAATGGAATAGTATTCGTATAGTAATCATTGAAAAAGGCTAGGAAATATTATAATGCAAACAACTTAATGTTGCAGGATAACGAATCAAAGTCCTAATATAAAATGTCTAGAGTGTGGCATTCAATTTAAATAATGGTAGTCAAGAGATAGAAAAATATGTTTTAGGGGATTAGAAAATAAAAAAATTTGAAAACTGAAATGTGAGGTATTTTTCGACTAATAAACTTTAATATACTCTAGTCCTATTTATCTAAGAACGATTTTGGCATGATAAATGGACTATACATGGGATTTACGTGGTACTGAAGTGAAAATATAACTCGACAATGTAAATGAATTTTGCATGGTGTAGCTACAGGAGTGCAAGTAAATACAAAGATAAAATATAGCAAGAATGGAGGATCAAGATTATTAATTGGAACTATATAATAAAACATCAGTAAGAGTAACGATTTGGATATAATTGATTGGAATTTTAATACAAAAGATTGGCGATTGGACGTTCTTTTGGGAGTGTTGACCCTGCTTGGAGTTTCTGTGTGCTGCGCCGGAGGGTGTTTGGACTTGGTGGAGAACTGTCATCTTCCAGCTTAGGACGAGGTTGCTGTTTGGAGTTTTGTCACAACAGACTGGGTTCCATTGAACGGAGATCAACTTCCTGACGACTGAGGGAACATACATGAGGATTTGGATTGTTAAACAACGAGATTATTTTGAGGCTACTCACAGCTGGACAGTTTGAGTCGACAACTTGATGGATGCAGCGAGTTTACAAGTGAGGTGATTAGTGTTTATTTACAGATAGAACTGAAGAAAACAGGCTGATTCAAGCTACTTGGAAGTTTGAGCGTTGCAGGTTAGTTAATAATAAATACTTGCTAATGTTATCTGTAACAAAAAACATTTAAAATTGGTTCATTAAGACAAAGAAAGTCATACTTACGAATTGATTTATGAGTTTTATATAATTTGTAAAGGATCTTGATTAGTTATCTGCACAAGCAATTGCAAATGACATAAATGTCAAATTTATTGAAGTTTTAACATAATTCAAATTACAATTAGATTACTTGATATTTCAGAACCTACCCCTGAGTTGAGATACATGCTATTCCTTTTTATTAAGGTTAAAAACCATTATTATTAAACGAACATAAGTCTATAATCATAGCAATATATATATATATATATATATATATATATATATATATATATATTGGGATTAATCATATAAATACATTACATATAACATATAACATATAATACATAATCATACAGCATGATGCTGCCTTCCCACTCCTAACCTCCACACCTCCCGATCATAAGCTGACTGCTCTTCTAGATCTCTATCCCTCATGGCTGCTCGAACCCCCTCGTTCCAAGACTTACGGGGTCGTCCTCTTCTATTCCTTCCCGGTGGCTTCCAGACAAATAAACGCTTAGGCCATCTTTCATCCTCCATTCTTAGTAGGTGCCCGAACCACTTTAAACTTCTTCTCTCTATTCTCTGTGTTACAGTTTCTGTAGCTGACATCCTATTTCTTATTTCTTCGTTGGTTATTCTTTCTCTTCTCGAGACCCTACTACTTCTTCGTAGGTAGTCCATCTCCACTGCTCGCACTTTTCTCTTATCGTCCTCTCTCATTGTCCAGATCTCGCTCCCATAACACAAAACCGTTTCTACCATAACTTGCCCAATTCTTTTTTTATTTTTCTTAGTTATATTTTTGTCCCACCAAATCGAATTCAAAGCACCCACCACTTTTCTTGCTTTTTTAACTCGTTCGTTAATTTCTCGTTTTCCTATTCCGTTACTATCTACAGTCACACCAAGGTACTTAAATTCACGAACCTGTTTTACATGGCTTTCATCATTTAAAAGTACATCAAATTTCGCATTGGAATTTATTACTAGATATTCCGTCTTAGTTAAGCTTATTTGCAGACCCCATTTTGCATATTCTTCATATAGGCGCTTTAGCATGAATTCTAAATCATACGCGTCTTGAGCAAATACAGCCTGATCATCCGCAAAACTAAGTGTAAATAGGTGGGCTTCATTGATGGGTATACCCATTCCTACGCAACTACGCTTCCAGTTCTTGAGCACCATTTCCACATATATATTAAAAAGGAGGAGCGATAAACTGCACCCTTGTCGTAAGCCCTTGGAAGTATATATGGGATCCGATATTCGACCTCCTTGTTTTACGTAAGCTACATTGTCGTCGTAGTACTCTTGTATGATTTTTATTAAATGATGATGAGTTCCAATAGTCTGTAGAGTACTCCACAGTTTATTTCTGGGGACATTATCATAGGCTTTAAGCAAATCAATGAAAGCAATGTGTACCTCATCCTCTTTAGCTATCTTTTTTTCCAGAAGTTGTTGAATAATGAAGAGGTTATCTGTGCATGAACGTCCTGGCGTAAATCCACTTTGGTCCTCTCCAATCTTATGTCCAATGTTTTCACGTAACCTTTTCTGAAAAATTTTCCCAAAGAGTCTACTGAACGTGCAGTTTATGCTTAGTCGTCTGTAACTCCCAGGGGGTCTTCTGTCACCTTTTTTGTACAGTGATACAATGTGCGATGTTTTCCATTCCGATGGTATTTTATGTTGTTGAAGACAGTTATTCATTAATTTAGTTATGTGGTCTATTTATGTTGAACTAATTAAATGTGGCGGAATAGTTCTAGTAGACCACATAACTAAATTAATGAATAACTGTCTTCAACAACATAAAATACCATCGGAATGGAAAACATCGCACATTGTATCACTGTACAAAAAAGGTGACAGAAGACCCCCTGGGAGTTACAGACGACTAAGCATAAACTGCACGTTCAGTAGACTCTTTGGGAAAATTTTTCAGAAAAGGTTACGTGAAAACATTGGACATAAGATTGGAGAGGACCAAAGTGGATTTACGCCAGGACGTTCATGCACAGATAACCTCTTCATTATTCAACAACTTCTGGAAAAAAAGATAGCTAAAGAGGATGAGGTACACATTGCTTTCATTGATTTGCTTAAAGCCTATGATAATGTCCCCAGAAATAAACTGTGGAGTACTCTACAGACTATTGGAACTCATCATCATTTAATAAAAATCATACAAGAGTACTACGACGACAATGTAGCTTACGTAAAACAAGGAGGTCGAATATCGGATCCCATATATACTTCCAAGGGCTTACGACAAGGGTGCAGTTTATCGCTCCTCCTTTTTAATATATATGTGGAAATGGTGCTCAAGAACTGGAAGCGTAGTTGCGTAGGAATGGGTATACCCATCAATGAAGCCCACCTATTTACACTTAGTTTTGCGGATGATCAGGCTGTATTTGCTCAAGACGCGTATGATTTAGAATTCATGCTAAAGCGCCTATATGAAGAATATGCAAAATGGGGTCTGCAAATAAGCTTAACTAAGACGGAATATCTAGTAATAAATTCCAATGCGAAATTTGATGTACTTTTAAATGATGAAAGCCATGTAAAACAGGTTCGTGAATTTAAGTACCTTGGTGTGACTGTAGATAGTAACGGAATAGGAAAACGAGAAATTAACGAACGAGTTAAAAAAGCAAGAAAAGTGGTGGGTGCTTTGAATTCGATTTGGTGGGACAAAAATATAACTAAGAAAAATAAAAAAAGAATTGGGCAAGTTATGGTAGAAACGGTTTTGTGTTATGGGAGCGAGATCTGGACAATGAGAGAGGACGATAAGAGAAAAGTGCGAGCAGTGGAGATGGACTACCTACGAAGAAGTAGTAGGGTCTCGAGAAGAGAAAGAATAACCAACGAAGAAATAAGAAATAGGATGTCAGCTACAGAAACTGTAACACAGAGAATAGAGAGAAGAAGTTTAAAGTGGTTCGGGCACCTACTAAGAATGGAGGATGAAAGATGGCCTAAGCGTTTATTTGTCTGGAAGCCACCGGGAAGGAATAGAAGAGGACGACCCCGTAAGTCTTGGAACGAGGGGGTTCGAGCAGCCATGAGGGATAGAGATCTAGAAGAGCAGTCAGCTTATGATCGGGAGGTGTGGAGGTTAGGAGTGGGAAGGCAGCATCATGCTGTATGATTATGTATTATATGTTATATGTTATATGTAATGTATTTATATGATTAATCCCAATATATATATATATATATATATATATATATATATATATATTGCTATGATTATAGACTTATGTTCGTTTAATAATAATGGTTTTTAACCTTAATAAAAAGGAATAGCATGTATCTCAACTCAGGGGTAGGTTCTGAAATATCAAGTAATCTAATTGTAATTTGAATTATGTTAAAACTTCAATAAATTTGACATTTATGTCATTTGCAATTGCTTGTGCAGATAACTAATCAAGATCCTTTACAAATTATATAAAATTCATAAATCAATTCGTAAGTATGACTTTCTTTGTCTTAATGAACCAATTTTAAATGTTTTTTGTTACAGATAACATTAGCAAGTATTTATTATTAACTAACCTGCAACGCTCAAACTTCCAAGTAGCTTGAATCAGCCTGTTTTCTTCAGTTCTATCTGTAAATAAACACTAATCACCTCACTTGTAAACTCGCTGCATCCATCAAGTTGTCGACTCAAACTGTCCAGCTGTGAGTAGCCTCAAAATAATCTCGTTGTTTAACAATCCAAATCCTCATGTATGTTCCCTCAGTCGTCAGGAAGTTGATCTCCGTTCAATGGAACCCAGTCTGTTGTGACAAAACTCCAAACAGCAACCTCGTCCTAAGCTGGAAGATGACAGTTCTCCACCAAGTCCAAACACCCTCCGGCGCAGCACACAGAAACTCCAAGCAGGGTCAACACTCCCAAAAGAACGTCCAATCGCCAATCTTTTGTATTAAAATTCCAATCAATTATATCCAAATCGTTACTCTTACTGATGTTTTATTATATAGTTCCAATTAATAATCTTGATCCTCCATTCTTGCTATATTTTATCTTTGTATTTACTTGCACTCCTGTAGCTACACCATGCAAAATTCATTTACATTGTCGAGTTATATTTTCACTTCAGTACCACGTAAATCCCATGTATAGTCCATTTATCATGCCAAAATAGTTCTTAGATAAATAGGACTAGAGTATATTAAAGTTTATTAGTCGAAAAATACCTCACATTTCAGTTTTCAAATTTTTTTATTTTCTAATCCCCTAAAACATATTTTTCTATCTCTTGACTACCATTATTTAAATTGAATGCCACACTCTAGACATTTTATATTAGGACTTTGATTCGTTATCCTGCAACATTAAGTTGTTTGCATTATAATATTTCCTAGCCTTTTTCAATGATTACTATACGAATACTATTCCATTCTTTGCACTTAATTTTCGATATATTTAAATTATTTTCTCTCTCTATGTACCATAGCATAATTCCTCAAATTGAAAAGAAACTTTAGAATAATTCAAACTTATTATAAATTTTCTTTTCAATTTTCCACATTCTCTGTGAACAAACATTAATAAATAAAACTTTTAATGAACTCGTAGCAACAAATCAACAACAATTCTACTATCATTATATTTCCATAGTAACATTTTAATAAAACTTAGAATAAACAACAACTCTTTCAACATCTACAGTTTTTATCTAGTCACGATATGGGTAAATCATGGTTACATGGAACCTTCCTCTTATATGTCCATCTGTTTCGCTTATCAATTCGTACGTATTGTTTTTGTTGAATATTTTATGTATTTTGTATGGACCCTCATATGCACATAACAGCTTTGCACATACTTTTTTTTTTCGATCACCTATTCTCAGTTTTTTAACAACCACTGAATCTCCTACATTAAATCGTACCCGTTTTGAAATTTTTCTATTTTGCTTCTCTTCATACCTATCGTTAATTATCTTCAGTCTTCTCCTAGTTCTTTCCAAAAATTGTATTATTTCAACATTTTTCTGCTCTTTCCTCCATGGTCTCGCTGGTACTATCTGTTTACACAGTGTAACTGGGCTGATTTCTGTTGTTGTATTAGGGACATTGTTTATAAAATTTTCCACTTCTTCCAAATATTGTACCCATCTATTATGGTTTTCATAAGTTAAAATTCTTAAATATTTAATTACCTCTTTAATGTATCTTTCTGCAATGTTACTTTGAGGATGTCTTATACTACAAAAGCATATTTTGATGTCATTCCTTTCCAAATTACTTATCAACCTTGAATTTTTAAAATAGGTCGCATTATCCGCTAATATTCTCTTTGGTTTCCCCACTTCTTGTTGAAAATATTCAATTGATCTAATAACATGTTTCGTATTGCAACTTTTTGTCGGATATAATTTTACAAATTTTGAAAACGCATCTACCATAATTAAAATGTGTTTGTACCCATATTGTCCTGTCACTAAATTACTTAAGTAATCAATAGCTACCAATTCCATTGGTTCAGTTACTCTGATACTTTTAACAATGTTTTGGTTTTTAAAGTTTCTCTCTTTGGCAATTTGACAAATGTGACAGGTTTGTATTAATTGTTTAATTAATCTAAGATCATTTTTTCTATAAAAGCATTCTCGAAACATCAACCACGTTTTCCTTGCGCCACAATGTCCAAATATTACATGTATTTCCTCAACAACTTCTAACATGTCTTCCCTACTTAAAACCATCAACTCCTTATTTTCAACGTCTTTTACTAACAAATCCTCTTTAATTTTGTACCCTTTATAATTATTCCCTTGACTTTGCAAAACTAAATTTCTTAACTCTTGTATTTCCTCTAACATCTGTTTGTTTAAAATTTCTTGTCTTGATAACCTTCCTTCCTGATAATTTTTTTCAATACCAATTAAAATTTGTTTCGGTTTTTCATAACTCGGTGTGTCTTTTCTACTTAAAAATCAGCAACTACGTTTAATTTTCCTGGTCTATGCTTAATTTCAAATTCATATTGTTGCAAGTATAAAGCCCATCTATACAACCTGTCATTGTGAAAAGTTTTATTCTTAAGAAACGATATTGCAGAATTATCTGTTTCAATGTCAAATTTATTACCAGTTAAATAAAATTTTAGTTTATTAACTGCGAAAATTATTGCTAACATCTCCTTCTCCGCTATTGTGTATCTGATTTCATAACCTTTCAAAATCCTTGAAATAAAACATATAGGTACTTCTATCTCATTTTGTATTTGTATTAGCTCAGCTGCGATTGCTTGGTCAGAAGCGTCAGTACGAAGTACAAATTTTTCTTTAAAATTAGGATATTTTAACAATAGTCCTTCATGAAACCTCTGTTTGATTGTATTCAATGCTGCTTCACGTTCTTCGTTCCATGCCCATTTTGTATCTTTTCTTAATAACTGTACCAAAGGTAACGTTAATTCTGAATAATTATTAATAAATCTTTTATAATAGTTAAAAACACCTAACAGACCTCTTAACTTCTTCAAATTCTTTGTACGAGGCAAATTCTTAATTTCTTCGATACGTTTCTCATTTATTGTAACTCCATTTTTACTGATCTCATAACCTAAGTACGTTACATTTTCTTGCATAAATTCACATTTTGATAAATTTAATTTTAATCCATTTTTATTCAGTGTTTCTATTACAGTCTCTAAATGTTTTAAATGTTGTTGTTCATTCTTAGAAAACAATAAAATATCATCGATATAGTGCACACAAAAATCCTCAAACTGATTTAGAATTTTCTGCATTGCTCTAACAAGTGCAGCACATGATGTTGAAAGTCCAAATGGTACTACTTTAAATTGAAAAATCTCCCCATCAATACTGAATCCTGTATATTTCCTCGACTCTTCATGTAATGGAATAAGTCAAAAAGAATTCTTTAAATCTAACTTTGTAAGTATTTTCTTATCCCAAATTCTGCTTAATAAACCATCAATCGTTTGTGGAGATTCGTATTGTGGTTTCGTTATTTGATTTATTTTGCGTGCATCTAAACATAAACGAAGCGAACCATCGTTTTTCTTTACAACTACTAGTGGATTAATAAAATTGCTTTTGGAAGACTCTATTACGCCATCTTTTACCATTTTATGTATTTCTTTCTTTACTTGTTCTCTCAAATTAAAAGGAATTGGATACGTTTTACTGTTAAAACCTTTTGACTCATCTACCTGCAACTTATGTAAATATTTCTGAGCTTGTCCTACTCTATCATTGATAATCTCTTTGTTTCTAGTAAGTATTTCTAATATTAGGCCCTTGAATTGCAAATTCTTTTCACCTATCTTTAAATCATCCAACAAAATCCCTTTATAATTAATATTATTCATATTTCTTAGTACATTATTAATAATTATTTTATCATTATCATACATCAATGCGTCTCCAATACTCTTTGATTGGCTACACTTATTTTCTTGGCAGACACTTCTGGTACTGTTCCAAGATTTAATTACCCCTTTTAAATGAATGCATTTTTGCTCTCCATTTATCTGAATTCCCAATTGTTGAATGATATCGACCCCTATTATTAAATCAATACTCAAGCCTTTTACTACAAATAAACTAACTATGCCTTCCCATTTATCAATTATTATTTTAATACTCAATATTCGATTAGTAGTTGAAATTTTCCTTTTCGTTGCAGATAGTAAATCTGTTTTATTAACCTTGATTAATTTATTATGTAAAACGTCTATATTTTCTAAAATTATTTCTTCCTTTATTAAAGAGGCCATTGCTCCACTATCAATTAATGCTAAATATTCATTATTATTTAAAATAACTTTTAAAAATGGTAATGTTGAAATTTGGCTATCTTCTTCTTCCTCTTCTAATAAAAATTGTCCATTATTCTCCAAACTAGTGTTGATAAACGTATGGTTCTTAACTAAATTAATTAAAATTGAAGTTTTTTTTTATCTTCTGAGGAATCTTCATAAACCTCATCCTCTTGCTTTCGGTCTTCTTCCCTCGGTCTTCCTCTATCATATTCTGTTCTATACACTGTATTAATGTACTGTCTGTTAGGGTATTTGTTCTTGTTATCATCTTGATTTGATTTCTGATTATTCTTTTCGTCGATCATTTGTTGATATCTTCTCCGTTCATTGCCATTATAATATCTGTCATTAACATTCCTTTGGTAATTGTTTCTATTTTGGTAGCTTCTCCATCTATCATAATTCCTGTTGTATCCATTATTATTAAAATTCCTCTCACCTTGTCTGTAATTATTAAAATTATTTTGGCCTAAATTATGTTGATTTTGTTGTATTTCCTCGAATTTTCTTTTACTAGAATTTGGAAAACTCGAAACTTCTCTTCTGTAATTACTTCTATGATTTATAATTGCCATATCATAATTTCGAACTATCTCTAAAAAGTCCCTCATGGTTTTTATATTTTGTACTGCAACAGCTCTCGTAATCTCCTCCTCTAAATGTCTTGATAGATGTTGAACTATTTCTTCTTCGGATAATTTTGGAGTAAGATGTTGTGCTTTGTTAAATTTATTAATGACATATATTTCCCGTGTACTACCTCTTTCCATGTACCTTCCAGTTGTTAACTGTGTTCTTACTCGCGCCTGATGTGCATTACTCCAATATTGTTCTATGAATAATTTTCTAAACTCTTTGTAACTGTCATACCTTGATTTTATAATACTATGCCATACATCTGCATAACTTTTCAGGCTCATATTTATAATTTGCAGCTTCTTATTTTCATATGGTATTGTCCTCATAATATCATCTAATTTAATCAAGTATGTCATAGGCTGTTCACCTATTCTCCCTTCGAAAATTGGTAGCATTTCTGTCTGAAATCCCAGGTAACTCCCTCTTGAACTCCCATTTAAATTTTCTGTACTATCTTGTATCCTTTGTAACTTATCTTCTACTTCCTTGAATTTTACTGTGCTGTTCAAAATCTCTCCTTGTATTTGTACTCTATTTTCATCTACCTTCCTTCCTAAGACATCTACTTTTTGATCCGTATACTCTAATTGTACTTTCATTGTATCTTCCAATGTTACTTTCATCCCCTCTAGTTTTCCTTCTAGTTCTTCTTTATTGCGTTCTAACTCTTGTCCAATGGTTTGTTTCAAGGTTTCCTCTAGCTGTTCGTTGGCTTCTTGTCTTTCCTGTCGCACCTCATTCTTTACTTCAACTTTATAATTTTCTAATGTTAAACAAATGTTATTGATTTGTGCTTGTAGTTCTTCCTTATTTCCAATTTGAACTTTATAAAATTCGTCTTTCAATTCCTTCATTGCTTCTTTCATCTTTTCTGTCTGGACTTTTTGATCTTGCAACTTCTCTGTTAATCTTTCTGCAGTGTCTTTTATTGATTGTTGTAGATCCCTTTTTGTTTCCTCAGCTAACTGTTGTGACCTTCTTTCTCTTTCCTCTGCATCCTTCTTTGACCTGTTTTCCCTCTCTTCTGCATCCTGTAGTAATTGCCTCTTTGTTTCTTCAGCTTTTTCCTCAATTGATTGCTTTAAATTTTCCATTGACTGTTGTGATTGCATTTGCATTTGCATCATCGTTTCCATTATCTGTTTGAACCTGTCTTCTTCTGCTGTTTGTTTTTGCTGAAGCCTTACCTGGTCTCCTTGTATTTCCATTTCCGCTTCCTCCACTTCTACTTCGGTAGGGATTGTAATATCTTCCATCTCCTGCTGTTCTTCTTCTGTCCTTTTACTTTTCCGTGTGACTCTTTTATCTGCCATATTTATTATTTAACCTTTTACAAATTATTAAAATTCTAATGTAACACCTTTTATTAAATTGTAAATTTTGCAATTTATTTGATAATTACTTTTTATCCAAAAACTTTAACAAGTTTTATTGTTGTTTGTTCTATCCTTTTATTTATTTATAAGGAACAATATTTATAAAATGAAATGTTACTCAGCGTATTTTTTTATTTTAAACTTGTAGCTTGTACCCTTATTATAGTAATAAACAATTAGCAAACAGCCCCACGTATGCGGCGTCCATAATTTATGCTATGATTATAGACTTATGTTCGTTTAATAATAATGGTTTTGACCTTAATAAAAAGGAATAGCATGTAAACTCGCTGCATCCATCACGTTGTCGACTCAAACTGTCCAGCTGTGAGTAGCCTCAAAATAATCTCGTTGTTTAACAATCCAAATCCTCATGTATGTTCCCTCAGTCGTCAGGAAGTTGATCTCCGTTCAATGGGACCCAGTCTGTTGTGACAAAACTCCAAACAGCAACCTCGTCCTAAGCTGGAAGATGACAGTTCTCCACCAAGTCCAAACACTCTAGACATTTTATATTAGGACTTTGATTCGTTATCCTGCAACATTAAGTTGTTTGCATTATAATATTTCCTAGCCTTTTTCAATGATTACTATACGAATACTATTCCATTCTTTGCACTTAATTTTCGATATATTTAAATTATTTTCTCTCTCTATGTACCATAGCAATATAATCGTTAGTGTTTAAAAGTGATATAAATAAATGTGTTAATCCGTATGTAATAAGAGATAAATGTACCGATAGTTCGTTAGTGCCTGTATTAATTTGTAATCTGCTTGATAATTCTCGCATGTGCTTGTAAACAATAATCGTAATAATTCATTGTTGTAAATAAATGTTTGAACCCATGTATGTCGTATAATTTTAAATAGCCCGAACGTTAAAAACGTAACAATATAAAAATAAAGCACCAGCCTCTACACCGCAAGGTAAATGAGGTTACGGATTATACATACATATACATACATAATTTTTTTATCCTAAAATCGGCACCTATTTTGACAGTTTTGCGACCTAAATTGTTACATTTCAATTTTGGCAAGTTTTAGCGCCCGGAGGTAGGCAATCCAACGTGCATTTTGAGCTTAGCTCTTTACCGGCGATTGCAGTGCACAATTCTTCAAGGATCACATCCTGAGATAGGCGGCGCAACCATCTGACGCGCGTTGTAATGATTTTGAATCGATCGTATTATTGGTCGATTTTGACGTGTTGAATTTTCCCATTGGTCAGGTGGTGAAAAGGGCACGCTCATTTTATCGATTTTTGCAAACAAGGGAATTGACTTCGTGTGATGTGCTTTTCTTGCCGTAAGCGTCCATTTTGGATGGCATCGTAAGACGCTTCGTTTTGTGCCAAGTGTTGGGCTTCTTCTTGCCGCTTTTCGTTCATTTTTGATAGCATCGTAGTGCTTTTTTGTGCCAAGAGTCTCCATTGGTGCGTTTTGCTAGATATTGTTATACAAGAATTCCACGTGATCCTTGGTACGTAGCAGTGTCCGTTTAAGTGCAAATTTCTAATTGGAAGCTTTTTATACAGGAGACTTCTTTGGTGGCAGCTTCTTGGCAGCTTCTCTGGTAGCAAACTTCTTTGGCGGCAGACTTCTTTGGCTGCTGGAATTTACTTGCAAGCTCCGCTTTCAAGGGGCCGATTCGCCTGTCCCATCGCTGACTTCGCGACGCTAAAGCGGACCACGAGTTAGTTTTCCCCGTGCCAGAATTTGTGAGCCATGCTAAAATTTCACCTGCAGGAGACCGCTGTGGAAAGGAGTCCCTACTTCGTTGAGGTTTGATTATCGCCTCAGGTGCTGTAGAAATTGTTTTTAATTGTTATTAATGTGCTTAATTTACGCCGTTGCTGCTGAGTTTAGTAATGCAGCTAATTTGTTTGTTTTAATGCTGTAATCTTTATGGAATTTATTTGGGAATTGCTCCGCCATTGATTTCATTTAATTAATAGCAACCAGCGCAACCGTTTGCAACTTGTTGCATTTCAATTAATCTATTTGGTAGTATTGTGTAATTATATCTTATTGCTACGGCCAAGCTCGTTAAGTTTTAAATCTTTAGGGATTTGATTCTATATTAAATTTTGCTTGAGCTAACCTGTTCGTAATAGTTAAACATTTAAAGTTCATGATTTCTGGTAAAACTGGCATTGACTTTATGGAAGGATCCATCCTTGTTGGTTGACTTTGCTAATTAATATTTAATATTTAAATGCTCATTTATGGTATTACTGTGACTTGAACGAAGTAATACTGTCACACAAACGACTCAATTTACAAGCCAATGTAGCTTCTGGAGGTGCGTATTACACAGATGTGTTTAAAGGGTACAATCACAAGGTGTAGAACGCTTTAAATATAAAGCCACGAATGCATAAGGCACGTTCTCTTGACGTGTCCAGAACGCAACGTTTAAAGACTACTTTTTTATTTGTTCTAAATTTACCTAATCACTTATATTACTGAATTTTATTACATTAATTAAAAGTTTGGGTCCTAATTAAGGTCAAGAATTTAAATTGTTGTTTAACATGTATTTATGCTAAATAAAGCTGTGTGTTACATTTATCTGGATCGCATACTTGTATGTTTTAATTATCTGGATCGCATACTTGTTATTTATCCATATGCACAGGCCGTGTCGTATATTTTGGAACCGTTGTGGTTATTATATGTGCAATAATGTACTCTGACTTTTATTTGCTACTGCATCGAGTCTCCGTTTTCTTGAATGAGCTATTTAGGTTCGCCGTTACACGTTTCATCTGGGAGTATTAAAACTGAAGCTAGACAACGGCGTGGCGCTCTTTCCGAATCCTGCAACATCAGGTAATTCGTTCTTAGTAACCCACTCCCATCTTCGGCTGAGAGGCCGCGAGCGTACACTCCCAAGCTACCTCTTTTTGGTGGCAGAGATTCTTAAGCAGCATCCACGACATCACAGACCCCACTAGAATTTCACAAAATAGGGCATCACTTATCGACGTTATAATATCTACCGATCCAACTTTAATAAAAACCTCTGGTGTTTAAGTAAATGTTGAATCTGATCACGATATGGTTTATTGTGATATTGATATAAAATCCCCGAAGCTAAATCCATTAATAAAAACCTTTAGAAATTTTAAAAACTTAGATACAGATGTTTTGCAAACTGATTTACAAACTTTGCCTTTACAACAGTTATATTATGTAAATGATGTAAATGAAAAAATCGCTATATTCAATAAAAATTTAATGATATTATTTGATAAGCATTCTCCTTGGAAGACAATTAAAATTACTAAAAAACCGGCCCCTTGGTTGACTGACAACGTTAAATTGATGATTAAACTAAGAAACAAGCCAAAAAATAAATTTAAAAAATCTAAAAATCCGACACATTGGGAATACTACAAGTCACTAAGAAACTTAACAAATAACTGCATTTTGAAAGAAAAAAATGCTTTTTACTCCCAAAAAGCTAAAGGACAAAATACTAAACAGATTTGGAAGGCGCTCAAAATTTTAGATATCTACAAACCAGCAAACCATCAAATACCCAATCACTGGTCTAACCCTGAAAGCGCAAATAATTATTTTACTAATAATGTACGAAAATTACAAATTGATAATGATTTAAAACAGTTTTATTTAAATTGTAATAATGAAAATCAACAAGATGAATTTAAATTTGTAACAGTATCAGAGGAAACAGTTAGTAAACTAATTCTAGAAATAAAAACTAACGCAGTTGGTTCCGATGGTTTAAATATAAACATGATTATTTTATGTTTGCCTTTAATTCTTAAATATCTAACACACATTGCCAATGTTTGCCTCACGGAAAAGATTTTCCCAGACTGCTGCAAAAATGCATTAGTTATTCCCGTACCCAAGATTAACTATCCACAAGAGTTTTCAGACCTACGGCTAATTAGTATTCTCCCAGTCCTATCAAAACTGTTGGAAAAAATCATGAGTAATCAAATAAGACATCATTTACATACTTTTAACTTATTACCAGAATGCCAATCAGGCGATCGTTCATCACATAGCTGTACTCCTGCACTACTGAGCATTACGGATGACATTTTACGGGCAACTTATAACGGAGATTTAACCGTTCTTACATTACTTGATTACAGCAAAGCATTTGATTCGATCAACCATGATTTGTTGTTTTCAATACTGCATTGGGTTTTCGGCAAGTGCAGTAACATTAATTCAAAGTTATTTTAGTAATAGATCGCAGAGTGTAAAAATATAAGATATAATCTCCAACCCCCGTCAATTAACACAAGGAGTGCCGCAGGGTTCTATTTTAGGGCCTCTGTTGTATACTATTTATACATCAAACTTTTATAATTACATTTTATTCAGTAAAATACACATGCACGCTGACGATATACAGATATATAAATCGTTTAACCCATCTTATTACAATACACCTGTCCAAGAACTAACATATGATTTAAATCGGTTGCTCGAGATGTCATCGAAACATGCATTAGTGCTAAACCCTTCAAAATCTTGTGTACTTCTATTTGGGAGACATGGTGATCGTTCTAACATACAAAATACGTTAAATGTGGCCATGGGTGATAACATATTGCCTGTAAAAAGTAGTGCAAAAAATTTGGATCTCATATTGGACAACACATTCAGGTACAAGGAGCATATTAATAAATGTATACAAAAAGCTTATATGAATCTTAAAATACTATATCCCCATAGAAAGTATTTAGAACAACCGCTAAAGAAGATGCTGTGCGAGGCACTTGTACTGTCTCACTTTGTATACTGTTCAGAAATATATTCCACTTGTCTTGACTCAGACACATCTAAAAGAATACAGAGAGTTCAGAATTCCTGTTTAAGATATATTTATGGCATACGTAAGTATGATCATATTTCATATAAACTACCTGCAGAAAATTGGCTTAATATGAAGAACAGGCGTATGCTTAGCACAGCTTCTTTATATCACAAAATTATATTTGAAAAAACACCTCCTTATCTGTATAATAAGATACAATTCAGAACGGATGTGCATAATTTAAATTTAAGATATAAAGGTATAATTACTCCTCCGCAACACAAAACAGCTCTGTTTAAAAGGTCATTTCAGTATAACATTAGCAAAGTCTACAACAGCCTCTCCGCAACACTTAAAGCTTTAACACCCGCAATGTTCAAGAAAAATCTGTTAAAAATTATGCTTCGCATACAAAATAGTTTTTCTTTATGACTACGCCTAACTGTTTCTAACTATAATTATTAATATAACCTTTAATATCGTTAATATTATCTTGTATACATATTCTTTTATTGTTGATAGTTGATTCGTTGCCCATACTTTGCGTCTTCTACGCAGTTAATAATAATTTAAACCCGATTATAATTGTAAATTTACTGTTTTTTTATGAATAGGCATTAACTTCATTTTTAAAATTTTATATAATATTATGCAAGGTTCAGCTGAAAAGCAGCCATGGTTGAGCTGCGCCTTCAGGTTCTGCTGTGCCATTGCTAAAATAATGTATTTATTTTCTGTTTTTCTGTGTACATAATTGGCATCTCAGAATAAAGACTTTATTATTATTATTATTATTATTATTATTAGCGCAGAGGGACATTGTGTTCTAATCATATATCTAATACTTACTATATTGCTAGCGGCTATGAGTGGTAAACTCACGAAGGAAGTGAGACAGACAACCAACTCTTCAATGTATAATGGTGAGCAGTGCGCAAGCGCGGCGGCGTCGTCCGCCCAATGGGGAAGTGGTCAAGTTTAAAATTCGCTTCTAAAGACGAAGTTCAAATTCTCACGCATGCGCACAAGACGCGTTATACTGTAAGTGAAACTATGTCGGCGCCGTAATGTTTTCGGGCGTTCCGAGGCCCTACTAGCAATATATGTGTATTATATATATGGTTGTAATGCATTGTTTAGTTGTTTCATTGTAGTAAATAGTTTTGTTGTATTGAATATAGGAAGGGGGTAACAAAATATGGATTTTTCTAATCTAAAATAAGCACCAATTTTAAGTTTTTTGCAACTTAAATGTCCGCTCTCTAATGATAATGAATTACAGTGCGATCGAAAACAACACTGCACTTATAAAGCTACATTTGAACTACAATTAAATGTATTATTCGTTCATGTGACTAACAGTCTAGTTCTAGTAAGCTACACATATAGCAAAACTTGTAATTTAAACCGAATTTATATGTTAAATTGATAGGTAACATTTAAATAAACATGTGGGTAAGTTAAACAAGATGTTGAAAATGAATTTTAAACTTAAAAAAATTAACAATTCTATGTCAACAAAAAGCATGCTACAGATTAGAAATAACAATAGAAAATAGAAATTGTTAAACAGGTAGGTACGCTGTTTGAAAGATCAGTTGGATAATTTAAATTTAGCTTTCAAACTATTTTTTTCGTAAATCTTTATTTGAAGAAAATTTGTGATAAGATCTTCCTCAATTGTTAGTTTTGCACATTGTAATACCTATTATACGTATATAGAACCGCTTCCCATTTTAACAACACCAAACCAAATCGAAAACACTAAAACCAAATAAATTAATCAACACATTAAACTGTGAACGTAAATAATTGAAATACATATAAAATAACAAAAAACTAGCAGGAAACTGATAAAAACAATAGAAAACTAAACGTAGGAATTACATGGGAGAGTTGTATTATTATTGTCAAATTTTAGAAAATGTTGGAAAGTTTGATTAATTATTTGCATCGTAGTCAACGTGGTAAGTAGCTGTTATATTGCAAATTTGAAATTCCCACTCCTGAGTAGACAGTGCTCTGCGAAGAATCGCGAAACTTCACATATACCCAGGCCCATGATATATGTATCATGTCTATCGTGCCTAAGCTGTATAATGTAACGTTTGTCAAATTCAGCAGGCCATATTATACACTGTTATTGTCAAGATTTTAATAAAAACCACTCTTTATATATGTACCTACCATAACTTTTAGTACAAGCTTAGATTACTAAAAAGTTGCTACTGTCAGAACACAGAAAATAGATTAATATCCTTTATCTAATAGACTAGTCCGGGACGCTGTTTCAGCAGCCAAACCGTAAGAGATAGAGAAAAAAGTTATGAAAGTTATATGTTTGGAATGGTCATGTCAGGTCAGGAACCGAATTTCAATCACGTTATTTTAAAAAATATTATTGTTTTTATTTAATACGCGTTCTATTTGAAATACGGTCTTTTTTGTTTTATTAAATGAAACATTTGTCTCACTGGTTGCTA
This sequence comes from Agriotes lineatus, assembly GCA_940337035.1. Lineage (NCBI taxonomy): Eukaryota > Metazoa > Arthropoda > Insecta > Coleoptera > Elateridae > Agriotes > Agriotes lineatus. The sequence continues at coordinate 86,005,156 of OW679194.1, read as the reverse complement.
GTGTAGGTACTAATATTGACACATAACAAGCTCATAGTAATAATTTGCATAGGTAAGATTTATGATTACATTAGAAATTGAACTACAAACTTAAATACATCAGAATTAGGTAAGTTTTAATTGAACAAGTGCAAGGAATCATTTCTACTCATAGGAAAAGATTGTAAAACAATGCTAATGCTTAACAATAACAAGAAAATGTATTTTAGAAATGTATGAACATGAATTATGCTAAAACAGATAAGTTAAAGAACATTACATTCAAAGCAGCAAATAGAAACTTATCTGCAAAGGGGTTTACAGGGAATTTCCCTCGCGCGAATTACATACATTTGCAAATAAAAGAATTAGTCCGCTGGGATTCGAACTCCGCGCTCCTAGAAGAATGAATAATATTTCGATCCCAATTTTAGAGTCCGCCACTCGGCCCGCCGCTTGCTGTCGCTTGAACAACTGCTGCGTTATAAAGAATTATTACAAGCAGGGCATCTCTCCTGTGATTTTGTTCTGCTTACTTGTTAATGATGCTTAGATTAAGTTAAATTTTGCTAGGAGACCCCGAAATTCCAGTTAGGATGTACCCATTGTATTAAATTCAAACTCACCGCTGGGTGGTCTATTAAACATAAATCTTGATTAATTTCAGTCTAGTTATTTGTTGTTGCTGAACCCTTTAGTCATTAGTTAATTACGGCAAAAGCCGGGTGTAATTAAGTGTGAACCCAAAGCCTGCCCTTCAATTAAGAACGCCCCTAAATTTGGGCTTGTGCTAGTGTTTTCTTTTAGTGCTCTAGAGGGTGTGGCCATCAAGGTAAGTCATTTATCGCAAGGCCACTCCGTGTATACACCAACAGGCCCGCAGGAGCTTGGCGGAGGGGAGGCTGTAGCGGAGTGCAGTTACCTGGAGGACCTTCCCATAGGCTACGTACCAGTCAACTGCATCTAACGTGATCAAACTTGACTGGTACGTCAAACCCACCAGTTCTGGTCGGTATTTGAATTTCCTTTCTATACATAACATTCGACACAAACTTAATGCCGTAAGAGGTCTTAAACACAGAATCCTCACGATCTCACACCCAGATTTCCATAGGACCAACCTTAATAAATTAATTAACATTCTTAAATTAAATAATTATCCAATTTCACTATTAAATTCCATTTTATTCTTCAATACGATTAACAGGGCCACTCCTCTTAATAGGTCTGTAAACGGGGAAGACAAACCCCCTATGTACAAAAGTCTCATTTACATTAAAGGGTTATCCCACATAATAAAAAAGGTTTTCCACAAATTCAATCACATAATAATAGCAGATAAGCACCACCATATTATATAAAATTGTTTCTCCAAATTGAAAGATAAAACTACAATTATGTTAACCCCAAATGTCATCTATCAGATAAATTGTAATGGCTGGCAGTCCACCTATATTGGGCAAACTTCCCAGAGGTTGAAAGCTAGGATTACCCAACACAAAAGTGATTCCCGTGTAAAACCTAAGGCCTGCGCTTTAGCTAGTCATGTCAACAATACAGGTCATGAGATGGATTTTGATAATACCAAAATCTTTACAACAGAATCTAATAGTAACCATCGTTTATTTATTGAAACGTGCCACATTTTTGGCAGTAACAACACCCTCAATTCAAAAACAGACGTTGACAACCTTAGTGTTTCATATCACCTCCTGTTAGCCATGTCCAATAACGATTTTTCTTTAGATTTTCCTCAACCTGGATAGAATCGGGGGTCAATAATTTTCAACCTAACCTCTTTCAATCTCCTGATAATAAATCTTTTATTCCCATAAACAAATAATTACCCTTTAATTAAATTTCATAAATTTTCTTACTTGTGCCAGCGAACAGTGCCCTTCCATTTTGAACGCCCCTGGTATATTTCCGCCGCCGATCGTAAGGCGCATGCGCCACATGCGCGGCCAATAAATTGACATCTGCAAAGTTCATAATTTTCTCACATTCCTTGTCGGGTTTAAACAATTTTATCAATCTGACGGCCATTATGGCTTAAAACCAATAAAAACTGTAGTAATTAATTAATTTTAAATGTATTTGTAATTTTTTAACATGTAACCTGGTGACAGGAAATCTAGCTTCACGTTAGTTGTGTGATATGCATGCTTCGTTCAATACTGCTTCTGTAAATTTAAAATTTGAAATCTGGTCACATGTTTTGTGATCTACATGTGCCTTTTTGGTTCTTTACCACAAGTTGTTAGGTAAGATCTTAACTAATTACATTGTACAAACATCGCTTCTTATCTGTAACCTCTCTTTAGGTCTTGAAAATGGTAAAAATAAATTATCGAAACTGTCGACCTTAGCATCAAGTGGTTTCATTTCAACAAACCATTAATAACTCTTGAAATCGTTGCCCAAGTACTGAGATTGGTGTTGGCTATAACCCCTTTCCCAGTCAAAATTTCCTCGCCTTATATATATATTGTAGTGGCTAATACGTTGGGACTCCTTTTATTTAATTAAGTATTGTTATTTCTACTATTTTCTTTCAACTTGATTTATCTTATTTGAATTTCATATTCTATTCTTTTTAATAAATGTATGGCATTGAGACTCTTCAAGGGTGGTTAGTAGTAGTCTGTTATTTGAGATTTTAATTTTATAATGACTTTTGATTATGGACTGACACTAACTATCAGCTTAACTTCAAACAAAGATCCAACAATTAGCAAACCAAAAATGACAAATATTCTTTCTACTCACATGTAATTGACTCAATTCACTAAGGTAAGTACTTTATTATATTTATTTCACTCTTTTAATTGTCTTTTATTCAATATGCTTCTATAGGACTAATTAAGACCAACCTGAACTCTTCGTACTTTTACTTCTAGTTACCTCAAAACACCACTGTTATTGAAGTTCTCATCTCGGATTTTCGACAGATCAGCCACGATGCTCTGACAACGGTCAAATAACCTCCAACCTGTCAAAACCCTGGCTGCTTGCAGAAATGGTCCCTTTCCTTACACTGCAACTGTCAACGCAACAGCTTCCTGACAAGTTCACTCTTACAAATGATCCCAAGTTAATCTTCTATATTCCCCAGTACCTACTCTGTAGTCAGTAACCAAACACAATCGTCCAAATCAATCAGTTCCACCGGCAACTTACGTCAAATGATCAACAATAACCAAATCCAGTAATTAATGTAACTTATTATTCCTTGTAGTCACCAAATAATCCAATTCCATTTAAATATTATTATTTTCTTCTTACTTGTATCTAGTTAAACCATATTCCATGCTCTCTTCAATAACTGTATACTTGCACTATTTCATATTCATATTTTAACCTTGTTTTCACCTCGCAGATTTGTTAACACCTTATTTATTGTATTATACCAAATTAGCAATACAGATAAAGGTAAAATTTCCAGTTTTTAATTAAATTCGAAAGAATATTTTCAAAATACGTCTACATTTTAAGTTTGTTATTTTTACAATCCCCTTAAACAAAATCCCTTTATGCTAGTTACAGTTATTAATACACTCTTTTAAATTAAATAATATGATTTCTACCTACTACATTCTAATGTCTAATAGAAAGCATATTTGTCGCATGTAAAATTAACTTATTTCCTTATTAAATTTCAACACCATGATAGAATACTCAATTGCTATTATCTTTCAAATTAAATTGTAAATTGTCTCAAATTAAACTTCCATTACTTATTTTCAAATAAACTAATAATCTTTTTTAAAACTTTTCGAAGTTAATTGTATTAATCTCCCAAATTTATATGTTCTTAATTTTTATTCAAAAACCTGATTTTTACGTATCATAACAATATATATTTCGTATGAGACTCGACAGTATATAAACTTAGTGAGATATTCTGGGAATTACAAATAATTAAAAATTAATTATTCCACTAAACTTAGTAGGATATTTATAAATTAAAACTAAATTAAAATTAATTATGAATCTATATTAGGGGGGGGGGGGGAGCGGGGGTGAATCTGTTCGCGTCCGAGGCAGAAAGCTTCACGTGCCCCCTGGGTAGAGCTAAACGGACAGAATATCAGAGACATACAGTGCACAGGTAGTAATAAAGGTGGGATTAAAACATTTTATAACAATATTTTTGTACAAAAGTACGAATTTAGGTTAGCTGCAGTTTAAGATTTGTGTGTCCTTACTACAAACATTCCTGAGTAATGTAAAAAATGTATGTATACCGTAACAAAAGGGTTAATTTAGGGGACGTCATTCTTTTGCTTGAGAAAGGGATGGTACCAAAAAAGTATGTCTTGGTTATGTTGGCACATTAGATAAACCTTGTGTTTGCATCTACATCCTTCAAAATCACTGACTAATATAGAAACCAACAACTCACTAAAGTTTCATCGCAATCGAATGAATGGTGTAGAAACGCATACGGGACAAACAAAACCGACATTCATAACTATATATATATATACAAGGTGTTATGGAAATGAGTGCAAATATTTTAACCAGTGATCGAGCTCACCAAAATGAACAACTTTTCTATTTATCGTTTTTCATTTAATCGTATATTTTCTCAGTCATTTATCTCCCCTAAATTTGACCAGCCGCTTGGTAAGCAAATCTAAGTTAAAGGTGAACGACACAAGTATATTAAAACTGCAAAGTTCTTACACAAAAAACATGCGGCCAAAAACTTACCTACCTCAATTGATGAAGTACGTTGGCGACCAGATGTGAACTAAAGGTTTTATCAGTACCTATAGAGTTTTTGTTGGTTTTTTAATTTTCCCGAATGAGCACTTTGTTTGCAACACGACCGAAGGGAGTGATGCATGTAGTGCGAATTCGGGAAAATTCTTCCCGAAAGAGTTAGGTACAATGTTTTTTGTAACGAATAATTGAAGATGTTCTAAAAAATCTTAAAATTATTATTATTTAGTGTTTCACTACTTTACTGAGTTGACAGCACAAATCACTAAACTTTTATACATACCTTACTTTTGTCGTAGATCAACACAGTAATGTGCAAGGTACCGCCATTAGTGATTTTTTTATATCTATCCTTGTCGCACAATTGCTCTAGTTTGTCTTGAAAAGTAAAAAGCACCCCAGTGCGGGAAAAGTAACTTTCGGAGCATCTGGAATGACCGGGAAATATGAATTTTGAAGTAATGAGTACAAAATGTTTTTGTGTGTAGTACCATTAAATTAAATTATTATTCCATAGACGGGTATGCATTTTTAGAGTAAAATTGTTTTGAATTTTAACTCAGTTTTGAGGGGGTTTTCGAAAAAATGATAAATGGAGAAGTTGTTCAGTTTAGCGAGTTCTATTACGGGTTGAAATATTTGCACTCATTTCCATAACACCCTGTATAGACTTAACTAAATCCAGCTTTCTGATTGGTTGTTAGCGTAACGAAAAAATAATTAACAGTAATTACATAAGTGGGGATAATTTTTTGCTAATTTAACTAGATTCACGAATCTTTGTTGCTAATCTAGTTAAAATTATTTAAAAAATTTATTACCACGAATGTAATTCGGCGTGATTATGTTTTAAACAGTCCAAGTTGTAGATAGGATTTGATGGAGCTTCTAGATCAGTGATTCCCAAAGTGGGCGATACCGCCCCTTGGGGGGCGGTGAAACGATCCAGGGGGGCGATAGTAGGTTCGGGTGCATTTGGGGGGTGGTGAATAAAAATAAGGGGGCGGTAAAAGCTTAGAGAAGGAAGAGAAGATAGGAAGATTTAGAAAAACCGTTCGTACATATTTCATCTGTTGTGTAATATAGTGCAACATTATTTTCCAAATAAACACACAAAATACAAGTTGCAGATTTATTTATTCCATAAAGACTATTTACCATTATTAAAATTCGTTTTTCTACGACCACCACTAAAAGTAGGCCTAGCGCTAGCTTTTTTCACTAAAAGTGACGTTTTACAATTTAGCGTGTTTAAAATGAGATCAGCTGTTTTTTCAGCACATGTGTTATAAAGTGAAGTGAGGTTACAAAACTACATTTTCGAACTGGAAGTGAGGTTGTAAAATTATTCTAGTTACTTCTTGTGTTAGAGGTAAAGTGTTTTTTAAATAATTAAAGCGTTATGTAATAAATAAAGTCAAATGTGCCCTATTTTAATTACCTTTGATAACTGCCTTTGACAGTACTGGCTTCACAAACATTCACCTCCGCGTCAAGGCCATCTCTTTATTATGACATAAATTATAACTGTCATAAATGCAAACCTTTGTTAATTCGACATTTATGGATTAATAACAGAAAATTTCGGTTCGTAGAAAAAATCTTGTATGCAAACTCGTGCTAAAAGTGTTATTGCACTCGACATGTAATGAAACTTAGTCTTGGGCTTTGTTTCATAATTTTCTTGTCTCGTGCATAAACATCAACTTTTAGTACTTGTTGCATAAATAGCTATTATTCTCCGTTTCTTTAATTTTACTTTATCACACCCTTTAGTACACCATCCAGAAAGTAAATAGCATTATAATAAAGGGTTTTTATTACGTATTCAAATTTGTTTTTAATCAAAACACAAGTTAGAAATTCGAAAAAAAACGGCTATTTTAAAAATATCATATTCGCTAGCAATAATAATTTATACCAAATTTCTATATGATGTATTTTATTATAACCTTTCATAATTGACTTTTTCAGATAATCATTTGAGTTTGGTTTTCACTTTAGTTATACCGATTGTCAGCTAATGCAAATTAAAATCTAAGTTCTGATGTTACCAAACAACTATCCCAACTAAATCAACTTATATGCTCGCACATTTTTAATAAACTATTCACAATTTAACATTAATTGTATCTAATGTATCATTCACTAAACAATTCTCAAATGTTTATGTTGTACTTTTAATGTATAAATCCCACCTTGTAATTTTTAATTGCTAATTAATTTATTCTTTCAAAATAATTTCCTACCTAGAAATACTCTTATAGATAATTATTAGTACAATAATATCTTTCTGTTTGTTCGCTTAAAGAATATAGATTTCCAGGGGGCGTTGAGTAATTTTTTTCTGAAAAGGGGCGCTATGTCAAATAAGTTTGGGAACCACTGTTCTAGATGAATGTCCTGTTATTTTAACAACTGCTGCTCACCTACTCCACTTTTACCTACTTGTGTTACAGCAGAAAAACTATTTGAATGGTTTGTAAAAAAATAGTCCCTGTAAGCAGCTACTAGCAAATAGGCAGTGTAATTTTGATGCTACTAGCAAGTAGTGATGGGCACTATCGAATGATTTCTACTATCGAATATTTACTAAATGACTAGTATCAACTATCGAATGAATATATTCGAATATTTTTATTCGTTTCCCTATATGCGCCATTTGCTTAAGAATACTTATTAAATGAATTCGTAACTATTCAATGAATTTATTCGAATATCATATTCGCTTTAAAATTCAGAATACCTTTAACGGTGTATAATAATAAAATAATAAGATAATAATTGATAATACTAGTTGCGATGTGTGAAATTGTAGATCCAATGTCTAATTTGCATTAGAGTTCATGTACAATAGGTTAGTTTAAAGGATATCTAATTCTCGGTGCGCTCAAAACTGTTTTAGAATAGACAATGGGGTATGTATGGGTGTCCGTCGATTCATTTAATATTTTGGGTTTTCGTTTTGGCAATCAAATAACCTGTAGTTTACTGCAAAAGTGCTGTACATCGCAATTTGATAGGTAGCAACTGGCGAAAACCGAATGAATAATATTCATTCGTTCCGTTCGGCTTTGCGCTACCGCGATACCTATCGCCTTACCAGTTCGCTCATTTGCCATTTCGATTGTTTCTCGATAGCGTAAATGACGAATGAATAAAGCCATTCATTCGTTTTATCTATCGAATAATTCGAATAATAGCTGACTATCGAACTATTCGATAGTTTTCATTCATTCGTTCCCATCACTACTAGCAAGTAGTCAGTGTAATTCGCTACTATCAAATAGTCAGTATAATTTTTATGCTATTGGTCGATTTGAACTTTTTTCTCATTACTATTGGCTGATAGACCTGTTTAAAAAATAATCTGTAGTAATATGATAGTATAGTCTATTTTTTTGCCTTTTGATTCACAGCAGGTTTTGAATTTATATTATTTTAGCAGTGTACAACAGCTTAGTTACAAAATATACCTAACGTCAAAATCAAGGTCGCCGGAATCGTTAAGTTGACACTTCGACAAAGCTTAATAAAATGCCACGAAAAAGCAGTATTAATAGTACAACCAAAGAGGCTATAAAACGCCGTTCTACTAATACAAAAGATACCTATTAATGGTAACTTAAGTAAAACAGCCATCATTGGAAGAGTTGGTCAAATCTTTAATGTAAGTATTAAGAATTAAACAGATATACCTACCTAACATTTCTAACAACTTTTTATAATGCTAGATTTTAAATGCAACTGTGTTTAATATTCTAAACGAAGCAAAATCACAACTTCAGCCATAACCGAATGAAGATAAGAATAAAGAAAAGGAATTTCAGAGAAGATATAAAAATTTGGGATGTTTTTAGTTTGGATACTTTATTGTAATGTGCAAGGGAGGAACTAAATTATACTGGGAGTCGTTCAAAATTATACTGGAAATTTAAAAATATGGGATATAAATACAAACTTGTGAATGGAAGAAAATTGTTGTGTGAGAAGAGTCATGTAATTTCGGCGGATTGCTTTTTTAAAGAAATATTTACAATTTCGAAGTTGGTGAAAAATATATGTTCATTTTTTTTATGAAACTTGGATACATATTTTTCAACGAAACCAGTGTGCTTAGTAGGACCCACACCACAGACTTGAAAAGTAATCCATCTAAAGTTAAGGCGGAGAGAAAGAGCATACAAGATGCACATCAAGTTTTTTTCCAGGAAGTGACTTACCGTTGGACTCTGACAATAATGACAGGAACTATCATAAGTGTATGAACGGTGACATTTTTAGACAATTTTAAAAAACAGTTATATACTTAATCCCTGATTTGTCCAAATTGGATAAAAAATTAGTGATAGTTATGGATAATGCACCATATAATTCGGTTCGTATCGATAAACCACCCAATTTCTCGTCCAGCAAACGACAAATTCAGGAATGGTTTAATTAAACGTGACGTAGAATTTGATGAAAAACTAACAAAGCGACAATTACGGAATTTAATTTTAGCTTTACATAATGACAAAATGCAATACTTAATTGACAACATTTTAAAAAGACATGGACATGAGGTTCTTAGATTACCTCCAAACCACTGTCAATACAATCCAATTGAATTGGCATGGAATTCATGTAAGAACTATTATAATAGGGACATTAAATTCTCAGCCTTCCCCAAAGACATAATTGCTAATTTATGGCTTAAATATCGTATCACTGTGTATAGCAAATATATGGTTAAAAACATTGAACATAGAACTACTAATACAAAGCGACTGGGCAAAGGACAATATTAAATTGGTGTGGATGATACCTCTTGTTATTATTAGGTTGGAAGAATCTAATACAGAATCGAAAGACGAGATGTATTGTCCTTCTGAATTAGATTCTGGATGATTATCCATCTAAATTCTGGTAAATTAGATATATCCCTGAAAATGGTTCTACCAAAGTATTTTGTATTATCTCTTTATTTTGAAATGCCTGTTATATGTTTAGCATAAGTAATAACTTCTACAACACAGATCTGCAACAAAAATCAGCAGCAAATTGTTAATATTATATTTTTACATCAGTACATATAAGATCGATGTCTAGAAATTTTATGACGTTTCTGTACAGTTAGATAATAATCATGTTTAAATAAACGTACTTAAAATAAAGCAATACCTTATTTAATGTCAATGGCTCAGTAATTTTAGCTCTTATTAAGTATAAGTGCTTATAAGTTAACACATTGACAGTTGTAATAGTTTTTGACATAACTAGTGTTTTGCTTTGTAACCAACTATTAGTCCAGTCAATAGAGACATAAATTAGGGCTTACCTTGCAAAAGGTCAGGCAAAGTTCTAATTTGGTATACTTGTAGAGTCGCATGTCCTAATCGACATACTAAGTTTGCGACCTTGAAAGGGCGCCGCTCGCAACGCCATCTTGATAAAAAGGTACCAAAAATCAGTTTTTTGTGTATATCTCCTCTCCTCTGCCATCTAGGGTGAAAATAGTTATTACAAGAATTGTAGGAAACAAAATTTCCCTCAACTTTTGTCTGAAACTTTTTTTTTCAGATGAATAATTCATGAGTTACAACTATGTAAGGCGGAGCAAATTTTCGAAATTTGCGAAAAAGCTCCACTTTTCGTCGAAATTTCGGTTAATAATTAATTGTTATCTAATTCAAGTTTTTACTCATTTCCACACCAGCATGGGGTAGAGTAAGCGGCGCGTTTTTGATGTGGTGTCCCCAGTAGGCCTAATCCACGACTTTACTTACGTCTTTGAGTTCTTTTAGATGCCTTAGATGGCCCAGATTGTGTGATCTCGACATCTTCTTGAGAATCGCTCTCATCCTTTTCTGATTCTTTTTCAGCGGTTTCATCGTCATCCTCATCGCCAAACATCAGTAGTCTGTCAACTAATGTCTCATTTGTCTAATTATCTTCAGCGTCTATCAAAATCTGTGAAACATTCCCGCAAGAGTCACCATTACAGAATGTGCAGATAACAGAGCATTTCAAGCCTGTTTTTCTGCAACCACACGCTCGACCACATTCTTTTTTACATTTGCATGAAATAAATTTCAGTAGTGCCTCAGGAGCAGGATCTTTTGTCTTTGTTACCGAAGTGAGTCCGAATTTGCTTTTTTGCCATCCCCATTCCTCTGGATTGTTTGTTATATCGTACCAACTCTGAACTTGGTGGTAGATCCGAAGAGAATGTTGACGTGCAGCTTCTCTTGTAGGTGGTAAAGCAGCAAGATTAAACTTATTTTTTGTAACGGATCTTGCAAAATTTTGAAAACGAAGATAATCCAAAGTGACGTGTTCTTTTGGAACTCCGTAAAGCGCGATTAGGAAATTTTCCCCTGCGTTAGTTACGACCGGATCGGCATTTGGCTATTTAAAGACTTGTACAGTTTGACTCAGGTATTCGTATTTTTGGAGTATATGTAGGAACTCCATTTTCCCTTGGTTGAACGGAGAAGACGTAGTGTCACAACCGCTGAATGAATGTAAAAACAGTATGTTGTCTGCCACTGCTTCTCCATGCTGTAGACTTTGGGGAGAGTATATTTTTTCTACTGTCTTTCCTTTTCCTGGCTTTCGGAAGTAAATATTGGGATGGGTTCTTGCTAGTGTTGTTAACAGAAATAGAAGATCTATGTCTTCTTCAACTATGAAAACGGAATCAAAAGATGAGGACATTCCGATCGCTGTGTTGACGATCAATGTATCTACATCTTCTGTAGCCTGTTTCACTATGAAATTGAAATCCTCGAATTTCTTCTTTAGTATCGGAATCAAGTGAATTTTATTTTTTTCGTTCGCTAGAAATCGTTCTTGCGAAACAGTTGGAACCATCGACTCGTCGAAATGTACGTCTGCGGAAGTTTTCTTTTTTGATCGGCGAAGTCTTTCTGCACTTTTCGTGCTCTTGGTAGCCGCATCAGTTGGATACCCATCAAAAACAACAACTGTATTCGAATCGTAATGTCTTTGGACGTACTGCACGTAATTTGTGCAAATCGATCCGAACGATTCGTTGCGACGCCATACCACTCTATGCAACAAATATCCACCATCTATGACATGAACGCTGTTTCTAAATTGAATGCATCTACATCCGCACTGTTGTGCGAAAATGAGTAAAAACTTGAATTAGATAACAATTAATAGATATTAACCGAAATTTCAACGAAAAGTGGACCGTTTTCGCAAATTTCGAAAATTTGCTCCGCCTTACGTAGCTGCAACTCGTGAATTATTCATCTGACAAAAAAAAGTTTCAGACAAAAGTTGTAGGCAATTTTGTTTCCTACAATTCTTGTAAAAACTATTTTCAGCCTAGATGGCAGAGGAGAGGAGATATATACGAAAAACTGATTTTTGGTACCTTTTTAGCAAGATGGCGTTGCGAGCGGCGCCCTTTCAAGGTCGCAAACTTAGTATGTCGATTAGGATATGCGACTCTACAAGTATGCTAAATTAGAACTTTGCCTGACCTTTTGCAAGGTAGAATGTCTCTATTGACTGGCCTATATCTACACTGTTACAAAAATGCAAATGCAAAGCCTGCTCTGAATTATAAAGCAAAAACAAACAGACTATAGTTGGTTTTCGCTTGTTACGCCATGTAGGAGTAGAAACGGGAAAAAAACAGTTTTAAACAAGCAAATTCTAGCAGAAAGCAATTTAGAATGACATAGACACTCAGATTAAATCTAAAAACGTAAATGCTCGACTCTGACATGTTATTCCTAGCATCAAGTTACACAGACCCATCTAATTGTGTCATTTAGGGACAGTGTCGGTGCATAACACCATAGGTATTTCTATAAGCTCTATAGAATAATCGTTGAATGCAAACAATAGCTTAAGTCTTAATTAGAGGATGTCATAAAATCATTCAGATTAGCTTCACTTTTACACCTCGACAATCGAGTGTGTGGTTGATCCAAATTGCAAGACAGAGGCATATGACGACCACCTTTAAGGTGAATGCAGTTTCACTCGTACTTCCCCCAGCATAAAATATTATTTGTAAATTATAAATTATGGTATTTATAGTTTACATTAGGAAGAATTAGAAATATATTAGTTTTGTTTTAAAATATGATAACTTTAGTCAAATATTAACTTCATTAATGCATCCAAGTTCTTAACTAAACGAAATTAATATTGCAACTCTAATTTACTCTCCCTGTGTGGTAGAAGGCAGGGATTTTCGCAAAGTAATTAGAAGAAGTACGTTACATATTAATATGAAGATCATCCCGGCAATTCTTTTCCCATAATTAGAGTCGGTTCAAAGCTGCCTTTGTTCGTTATTAGCGCTGCATATTGCAGTAATTCATTCAAAGAAAGTTCTAAGGAAAATTTTCTGTTTTATAAAGGAATTACTAAAGAACTTTGGTTAATTTCAGGGTATAACAATCTGTAAAGGGGTTTACACGAAACTTCCCTCGCGCGAATTAGATCAACTTGAAAATTTAAAAAAATGTAGCCCGCTGGGGTTTGAACACCCCGCCGCATCTGCGTAGCGATCGTAACCACATCTACTTGTACTGCGCAATCCAGACTTATTGGAACGAGTGCCGTGCGCGCCTCTATTAAACAGAACGGTCTTATTGTTTGACTCTTTTGTGACATTATCCTGTATCTGTTGAGTCCTATTTTCGGCAAATGTAATGTGAAGATTATTACTTCCATCTATTTAAAAGTTTACGCAAAAATAAACAAAACATACTTTTTTAAGGTGTTTACCCTGTATATATATTTGTTCGAAATTTTCACGGTTTCATTCCAGGTAAATATATAATCTGCATGCAAAATATCGTCATCCTCCAAAACAGTTTTTGCGTTATACCGCCAACAGACAGACCTACATTAAGATTTTGAATTTTATGTTAAGTTAAATTATGCTTGTCAAACGTCAAAGTTGACTGTTGGAAACTAACTTCATTTTAGTTTTGGCAGTGGCTAATACAGCAAATACTGTCTGAACCTAACTTCAACCTGTGACTAAAACGTCGTTGCCAACTTCAGCCCGTGACTAAGAAGCTCTTTAATCACATGTTATGAAGGCGTGATTAAAATGTCACTTAGCGACGTGTATGCTAGTATGTTAAATGCCATTTTAGTTACAGGAGTAGAAAAAATAATATAACTTATGAGCTTCATTTAAAAATATTGATTATACTTACAGTGTTCTGTTTTCTTAGTTTATGTCTTAAATAAAAGCTATATTGGAAAAGATCTGCTTATAGAAAACATAAAATTCACTTATACTGCATTAATAGTGTATCTGTATTTTCTATTTTACTTCCCTAGTCTGAAAACTTTTCTATCTATCAATTCACATCCATAAAGAACTAATGAATAACAGGAATGCCATTAATGCAAAATATTTTGAATAAAACAATTTTGATAAGATAGTGGAGCTCATGGCACTTTTAGTTTTGGAATCCAGTATACTCCACGTCAGTAATTACGTGAAAATTTTGTACCTGGCCAGTTACGGGTAAAAACTGAAGAAAAACATAGAAGTTTGGCACTGTTAAGTATTTTTTACTGAGTGTAAGAAAAGTATGGAATAAACGATATATATTAGTAATTATTCACTTCATCAGAAGGTATTTCCAATAAAAGTTGCTCCATCACAAGTTAATACTTAATTACATTTAAAAAATACGAATAATAGAGATATTTTTATCTATTGAATAATGCAACTTTTTAGTAGAGTCGCTCATGTGAAAAGTGCGTGAAATGTGCTCGTTAATTTAATAGTCAGATTCTTCTTTGTCTTATTATAAGCCAGTGGCCTGTTAAGTCCACAGTGTTGTGGTTCTATAAGCCCTTTTTGCCCTTAAGCCGGGTAGGTGGCTAGCCCTGCCCGTCTCAATCGACGAAGAGTTTCCTCGTTATGGTTTAACGACTACCACATATGTTAGCATGGTATCCGGGGAGCGTACAATTTTAAAAATTCTACTATAGTCGCCGGGAATCGAACCCGAGCCGGTAGCCCGAAGCTTTAGAATTTCTTCGTTGGGTCATCCGCTCACAGATCAGATTAATAATAACAAATTGCATAACTCTTCCTGCGGTGTCATTTCTCCCTATTTCAGCATTGAACATTTAATGCCATCTTTTCAGACAAATAAGGCATTCCAAATTTGTTAAGCTAACAGCGTATTGTTCTCACGTAGTAATAGAAATTGTCTAAATTAAATGAGTAACCTTGAACTTGAAAATCAGTTATCTATTTTGATACTGATTCTAAGGCGCGGTCAGATGTTAAAATATATAGTTCTCAACTTGGACTGTACGTCCCCCAAAAGGTCCATTGAGGATCTGTATGGGGCACATGGACATTTGAAAAAATGGGGCGCCACAGCAATTATTGTCAAGGGACCACTGATTTAAGTCAAATCAGCAGATTATAGAGTAATTTGCTGTTTAAAAAACTAAGTGTTATCTGCAAAGGTTCTGCTTTTTAAAAAAAGGGTAATAAAATATTACCTTCTGATGAAAATCTCAATAATTTTTCTTTTTCTCCTATAGCGGCTCATGGGTATCTTTTAAAATACACCTAGTCAACTTTTTACCACCCTCTACTGATTTTGGCGATTTGCATCCACATAAAGCCTGCTACTAGTTTCAAATATTCCATCCTTCACACAGATCATCGTTTTCGTGATCTTTAAAAGTATAGGTTTTCATGCTATTTGTTAAATCACGACATGTCCTGCATATGTCCATTTTAATGTTGCGGATTTTTTTACTACATCGGTGACTTTTGTTCCTTTTCGTCTCCAGTTATTGGTTTTTCCCTTTTTCTATGATATTCCCAGCTCTGTTCGTTCCATGGCACATTGAGTCATTCTTCAGATGCTATTTTTTTGCATCATGACCACATTTGTAAAATGAATAACTTTTTTTGATGGACTCCAACAACATTGGTTTATTCTTTTCTTTCTTCCTGATAATTGATTTTCCTTTTCCAGTATAACCAGGTCTCGGGTGGTGTAGCTTGAACAAGCTTCCACGTTCGATCAGTAGAGTTAAGCAACACTCTTTCTGGTCAGAACTTGGATGGGAGTTCCACGGCTGCTTCTCTCAGCGCCTCGTGGTACGGCTGCCACGGAAATAGTTGGTCCCGGACGTCATAATAACATCATGACCGTCGTTAGTGGGGTTGGAAGTCCCCATAAATGCACAGCGACGCCTATAATTGGCCTAACGGCTGTTGGCTGAGTGCGAAATAAATAAACTATCTTTGTCCTTAGGAAATATAAAAAATTTTCGTTTCCTATTTTCATATCATCTTATTGGAACATTACCTTGGTGTTAGCTAGATCCACCTACTGCACTACCTTTCTACGTTTCGTTTTTGCAACATTTTTTGTAGGTCTTGTTGAGTTTGGCAATTACAACTATATCATTGGCATATATGAGATGTTTTAAGCGTTTTTCGTTTATGTTAATTTCTTTCTCTGACCATGCGACCTTTGTATGTATACCAGCGCCACCTGTGCAAAAATCTGGAGAGATAAACTATCTCCTTGCACTAACTCTTTTTTTAAAGGTGTTTCATTGGTATTGCTATGTATGTGCAGACGGTTGGCTTCTATTATATTGTTTACCATTTCTTGTAGCAACTGCTTGTTGTTTTACCCAGGTTTCAATATTATCAAAGGCTGGTTTCCTTTTCTTTTACTTATCCGAGGTATATAGATATGTTATATTTGTGACACATTATCATTAACAACTTTTGTAGTTAATAAATCTACCTATCTTACTTTTGCTGAAGTTTGGGTATGGATGTCCTCTTCCAACTCCCCCGCCCCTATTAGTAATGTCAATAACTTTTTAGTTAAGCCGTTAGTAATTAGTTTTGTTAACAGTTTAAACATAACTGACAAGAAGTTTGTTGGTCGATAATTTTTGAATTTTCGGTCATCACCTTTTTTAAATCAAAAATTTTACCTTAGCCGTATTTACGTTTGTTATCTTACCTCGGTTAAAATATTCGTTTAATAATATTTTCATTATTTTAACTACAGTTTCTCCACTTTTAAAGTTACGTCCTCTTCTCCTTGCGGCCTACTTCTTTACATGTTTTTAAAATTATTTTTCACTTTGTCTCGTGTAACTATTGGCATCTTTTCAGATCCAAGCTTGAAAGTAGTGTTCTGTAACTGTAGATTCGTATAGATCTGCATAGAGTTGCCCCACTATTTTTAACATTTGTGTTCTCTTTCTTTTTATTTGCCTTTGTTTGTATTAAACTTCGTTTTAAACGTCTTAAACTCTTTATGTTTTTATTTTTCTCTGTAATTTCATTTATCAATACTTTATTTTAGTTTCTTTTCAATTCCTGCATATTAGGCTTCCCATTTATATGCTGATTGTTTACTGCTTGTCGTTTTTCTATTAATTTTTATCTATCGTAGCCAAATTCAGGTTTTCTAGGTGTATTTAATTTTAGATTTCTTTTCGTAGTAATTCTAGTAGCAATATGTTTTTGGGTTCATTATGTGCCATCAGTAGGCCTTTCCTTCTATGTGATTATTGTCTTTATATTTTTTTATTTCGAACTACTTTCTATCTGTGATCACTTCCTACATCAAATGAGTTCAATACAGTGACACCTTGAACAATTTATGTATAATTCGATAAAATGTAATAAATGTCGGTTTTTTTGTTTTACTTGGACTCATCTGAGTTCACTTTTGACGTTTACTTTGATCGTGAATAACTTAAATTCAGAAAATACAAAAATAATTTCCCGCGTTTATATCATATACTAGAGTACTTGTATAAATGCAATAACCGCTTATCCAATATTTATTAGTGTAATTATTGAAAACTGCCGGTATATACAATTTAATGCTGAATTGATTACTTCACCATTTTATTTGATAAACACTGCTATTTACAATATATGAGGAGTTTGCCAATCACTGTTTTTATTTAGATAATTTTGCTTTGTAACAGCATATTACATTTTATTGTTCTCGATTTATTACGTTGGCTGACCTTAGTCGATGAGAATAATAGAAAATATTCGAAGTTTCCACGAAATAGTAGCCGCATTATTTCTACAGGCAAAATAAGTGTTTATACTACGAACAGTATAATCTGCAAGTCAGGTAGCAGCAATTTCTATTCAAAACAACACGACTCTTGATAAATGAGCCAATTATTATTCGCATGGGCAACGGACCAAGCATTACTTTGGCAAATGTTGCACTAGCGAATTGCCAACTCAAATTGCAAATTCGCTTCCAAAATGTTACCAAAATGTGACAGATGCAATAACAAGTCCGGCATACACAAACCTGTATTCTTAAATTTTCTACTAACAAGCCATTCTGTCAGAAATTGTACGAAATAGTTCTAAATTTAGTACAATTTTACCTTGGCAAGATGAAAATTAGTTAGTAGAAAACGCTGTAGCTGTATATAACATTAGAACCAAATAAAACAGTAATCAAAGCAATTGCATACAGAAGAGGCCGATTATAGCTGTTTAACTGCAATATTAGGTTCCAAAAATGTATTCCCTCCCCACTTCTAATTTTGTACTGAACTAAACGGAGAGATAATGGAAGAGAGAGCTGAATTAAACAAATATTCATAACAAAACACACTCAATTGCTATATATTATTGGTGTATCTGCAGTAGTTTTCCAACTACCCTTTTTAACTTGCGTCTACTAAAATCTATGCGTATAAAGTGAACAATTGGCTTTTGTGTCCTCTTATGAATTGTGCATATGGTATTAAAAGACAATACCGCCGGGGCAGAATAGCGTGGAATGGGGTATTGTCCGAGTGCGGGAGGCTATTTTCCGGAACGATAACATCAGTGTTACTTTTTCCATGTTAAGTGCCCTAGTAGTTAATCAACTAAATAGGGCTTGTTATAAGGAAGCAGGGATAGTACACTGACGCAATTATTCACGGGTGCTTTACGGCTAGTTATATTTCTGAGTGCTTGATTACCGATCCCAATAAGAGAGTTTGTTTTCTTTCAATTACGCTGTTGCTGTACAATAGATATCCGATTACACAAATACAAAAATTGAACTGGCGCTACATTGCGTATTTCAATTGTTATTTTTTATAACGTAGTTTCCGTATCGATTGCCTGAAAATAAATTGCTTTCCCCCTTCCATTAGTCAACAAACAACAATAAATTTTTATGCTGTAATTTTTATACTGACTCACCTTTAACGTAATCGACCATAAACCATTCTAGCTATAATAGTTCGCATAGAATATTTTCTTACATTTAACGTGTTGAAAGCTCCAATGGGATAATCGATGTGCCATAGAATTTACAAGTAATTTTGCAGCTCAAAAAAGTGAAAGATTATTGCGTTCCTCCGGGAATTTAAAATACTCATTACAGGGAAGTTCAATCGCAGTAAGTTCAATTTCACATCTTCTCAATTTTACAGTAGGGCTGTTCTGTTTAATAAAAGTTTTGCCTTATTTATGTCGATTTCTATCCTTTTTGAGCTGCTACATCTCATTTGATGTTGAGCTTTCAAATTGTGAGTGCACGTTGCCAAATTTTTTCGTGCATTCTGTTCACGTGGTCCTTCTAATTTAATTTGTCTGTTCTAACTCTAACAATATTCTAGATCTTAAACGTATTAAAAATGATTTTATTATTTATTCTATCACGATTAGTATGCTCTGATGTATAGGGTACCTGCCCTAATTTCCGGTGACGTCACCACTTGTTTAGTTTTTGTAATCTTTGCCTTCGTTTTATTGGCATATATTAAAATTGGTCTCCCACCAGTTCTGTAAATGCCCATATTACTTATGTTCGACAAAGATCCATTTATTATGTAATACAATATCCAGTCAATATCCGGATACTGCAGACTGTGTTTCCTTGGATTCGTAACTCTTCACAGATTTTTCATAACTTGTCTGATGTCTGATAGGCTTGTCATCAACCACCAATGTAAATTCATAGCTACTGCACATTAAATTTAAGAATTTATTTTAAAATTCGGAATACATAAGTAAGATTGGCAGTCACTAGAATGTGAATGCAAAATTCAAGGGATAAGATGTTAAATTAAATTATTCGAAAATAAAACTACCCGGGTTGATTCCTACATTTTTTACTATGGCGGCAAAATAATTGTGGGATTTAGAGAACGCCTAGTAAAGATGAGAAGATATAGATTTGCATGCTAAGGCTTTATTTTGCTGTTAAGCGAATTCAGGGTGAGAGACTGGTCATCTGGCTGCGGGTAACTATATAAGACGACCCTGTCATTACCCTTTATCCTGCGGTTGCTTTTATACACAGCCACGTGCGGGTTAAATAATTGTAATTTAATTGGGTTGGCTGATGTGGGGGTGCCTGAAGATTACTGCCATTACAACGAACATTAATGTCTAGGGAATGTGGCATAATAACATATGAATTACCTATAAAGTGAAGTGTAAAATTTAGGATTCATGTTTGCTAAATGGAAGGAAAGAGGGAACATAACAAAGGAAGAATAGTTTAATGTGAAAGGAATATTTCGTAGCATTAGTTCACACATCGTCGGTTTAACTTTCAGTTAAAAAATATCAGTGGATTTAAGGCATAGATTGCGTTGTGTCTAAGCTACTAGTTTAGACTAATAGAGAAAAAAAATACTAAAATGTTTTCAGGGAGATCAACAGCGTATTTATTGTGTCTAAGCTGCCTCCTTTCACTACAGTGACTCTATTCACTAATAGTGACAATAAAACCATTGTCGTTGTCAAACGCTTACACGGCGCGGCGTAGCTTACTCCATAATATTTTACGCGATTAATGATACCCTATCAAGTATTGCAGAAATTATCAATTAGAATGCATTCCTTAAAATATTTTTAGCGCCTCGGTTTTAACAACCTACATCATAAGAATGGAATGAAATACAGAAACAGCAATATACATGAACATTATTTGATTTATTATTAGTGATAATCTATATTTCCTAGCGCGCTCTTGAACAGTGATTGCAATAGTATAAACGAATATGTTATAAATTACTTATGCAATTAAGTAAATAATGAATGCACTGCTGAATTCAGTAATGTAGCTAATTCGTTTTGACATAAAAACGATTTATAGGAAACATAATTTCGTAGAATTATGCGGTTTTAATATTACTTGTTTAATAATGTTACCTAAAGAAATGCAGGTTGTAATAAGAGATGCTTAGGTAAATACTGGCATTAGATAAATAATCGTGTGTATAGGAGTATCTATTATAGCTAAAAGAAATTCAAATAAATCAAACATGACACCGGAAGAATTAAGACTGATAAACAAGAACATTAGAAGGCAAGTTAGAGCAGATGTAGCTGGATACAATGAAAGAATAATAACTACAGTAATTGAAGAGAACAAAGGTCCAAAAATATTCAGAAGAAAAACAACAGAAGGCAGAACAGAAATCATAAACCTTATCGACCAACAAGGAAATCTATTAAGTAAACGCGAAGATATCCTGCGATACATAGAATCTTTCTATGAAGATCTCTATTCCTCTAAGACTGCAGAGCCGCCTATAAGTCCGAGAGACAGAAGAGCCCCACTTACCAAACATTTTACAGAAGACATACCTGAAATAAGTAAGTACGAGATCAAACAAGCGCTCAAACAAATGAAAAGCAACAGAGCTGCAGGACCAGACAATGTCATCGCTGAACTTCTTAAAATGGGAGGAAGAAAACTTCTACAGCATCTGGAAATATTATTTAATAGATGTCTTGACCAAGGCACAACGCCTGAGTCATGGAGAAATGCCAACGTTGTGATAATTTATAAGAAAGGAAACAAGAAGGACTTGAAGAACTACCGTCCTATTTCACTATTATCACATATCTATAAACTCCTGACAAAAATAATAAACAACCGCATCACAAATCGGTTAGATGCGTTTCAACCCCCGGAACAGGCAGCTTTCAGGCGAGGATATAGCACCATCGACCATATTCATACTGTTCGCCAAGTGATGGAAAAGTCGCATGAATACAACAAGCCATTGTACATGGCCTTTGTCGACTTTGAGAAGGCTTTCGACATCGTAGAAACTTGGGCCCTCATCAACTCGTTGAAAAGGTGTAGGATCGATTACAGATACATACAACTTATTCAGAATCTCTATGAAAAAGCAACTATTACGGTGAAGATATTCGACCAGACGAACCCGATAAATGTGAGACGTGGTATCAGGCAAGGAGATACCATATCTCCAAAGCTTTTTACAAACTTCTTAGAAGACGTCTTCAAACCCTGAATTGGGATGAACTTGGGATAAACATCAATGGGGAATATCTGAATAACTTACGTTTCGCAGATGATATTATCTTATTGACAGACAACATGCGCGACTTGCAGAAGATGCTAGTAGATCTTGATGGCTCAGCACGTAAAGTCGGTCTAAGAATGAACACCTCAAAGACTATGATTATGTCCAATATGCATGACGCAGTACCACTCAACATCGAGAACAACATCGTAGAGGTCGTTGATGAGTACATCTATTTAGGCCAAAAGTTAACAATAGTAGGCGATACCCAAGAGGCAGAAACCGAACGAAGGATTCGATTAGCTTGGGCAGCGTTCGGGAAATTGCGAGATGTGTTCAAAGGGCCATATCCACAACATCTTAAAACCAAGGTCTTCGACCAGTGTATCCTGCCAATTTTAACATACGCTGCAGAAACATGGCCATTAACAGAAACTAGGATGGAAAAGCTGAGGATGGCGGAAAGGGCCATGGAAAGATCAATGCTTGGAGTGCGACTGCAAGACAGAAAGCTTAATACGTGGATTCGTAACAAAACAAGAGTAGAAGATGTCGCGCAAGGTATAACATCCTTGAAGTGGCAGTGGGCAGGACACTTGATGCGAAGAGAAGGCGATAGATGGAGCCGCAAGGTCACAGAATGGAGACCCAGAACTGGAAGAAAAGATCGCGGTAGACCTAGAACTCGGTGGCGGGACGACATCAAGAAGGTGGCTGGTTCACAGTGGACAACTAAAACCGTGGACCGCATTGAGTGGCGACAAATAAGGGAGGCCTATGTCCAGAGATGGAATAAAGAGGGCTGAAAATGATGATGATGATGATAGGAGTATCCGCCCGATATGAGTGGCTCTGGGTAACATAATCCACCAAATAATATCATTTAAAACCTGAATTTTTATAGAAACTTTAATGCGAGACGTGAGAATTAATATATACAAACGCATGCATATTAGGAGATTATAAACTATAATAATAGTTAATAAGTTGGATAATTTGATATTTATATATGGTTATAAAGTGCTTATAACGTATTTTAGAAGACAAGCTCCTTACCTTATTAGTATTGGAATTAGGTTCTAATTCAGCTGCTTGTATGATCCATTCTAAGGAGTACAAATAACAGATTTTTAAAGATGTATACTGCGAGATACAATGTAAAAATTCCAACCTGTAGACTGAAAATTAGCGGTGCAAAGACGGTAATTGAAAATCAAGTAATTATATTTATAACGAGCGGTTCTGCATTGGGTAAACACTAACATGAAGAGATAACCCAGAATTGTAAAGCTGAAAAGCGACAGAGTGTACTTACTGTTCTATTATTTCTCAAAAAATCTCAACTAAATTGCACACTTCTGTCCCTTTACTGTAGCTGTTTCCACCTAATTAACGAAAAAATATGTTAGAGGATCCTGTAACCCGCAATCCACATTCCAAACAAAACATTCCAAAAGCGAACTGGGGCTATCACGCTGCTGATATTGTTCTTGCACAGGAAAATCAATACAGGCCGCGAATTCCACATACTTCAAATGACATTTATGTAAATATTGTGGCGAGCTTTGCAAATACAGATGTGTTTATTTTTAATTAATTCCAGTAAAGCGAGGCGGTAGAGAACTGCAATGTATCGCAAAAAATAATATTTCACAATTTAAATTGTAGATAAATGCTAAACGGCATCTCATTGTGGTGATGGATACAGTCTGAGACGATCCGATCAAGTGTCATATTTTGCGATGTCAAACAAATTTACCTAATAACACAATTGAGGTTTATAAAAGCAAAAGTTGTTATTATTTTTTGTTATAATACTACACTAGCTAGAATGCTTCCCCTAAAATCGCTTTATTAAACGATAAATATAAATAAGTAGTAAATTAATTTTTTTAATACAGTTGTTTAAGTAATGATAAATACTGAGTAACTATTGCTAATACAAATTTCAGCTGAAATTTCTCCTACATTCATGTATTTATAAGTAATAATAATACCTGCAAACCGAAACTGTTTACTCCTAACAAAATAGCTGTATGGCATTTTCCATTATTTAAACATTAAATTGCTATTTATTGTACTTCTGCAAATTGATATTTTAAAAGCAAATAAACAAACGTTATATTACCATTGTCGTTATAAAAATATTGGGTAGTAACATCCTCTAAAATTGAGTTTAATAGGATATAGAGAGATAGTGAAATAGACTGAAGACAACATGCATTGCTAATATAAGCAACCCCTTTAACACTGTTGGTAGCATGGTTTAAAAAACTTAAATCTGACAGTAGCAGTGGCGTGCCAAATAGGAAAATATTAAAATATTATAGAAACCTACTCATTCGAAACCATGCAAAAGTAAATAACGTGTCGTAGGTCAGAATAATAACATAGCTCAATGCTCAAAATTATCAAATCGGTGGTGCTTTCATGAAATATTAGAACATTGACTAAGTTCCCAAATATAATAATTTGCAACATATTTAAATGCATACGAACGATACAAAAATTATGGTTGCGTTACTTAATGTCCTCTGTTTCGTTGTTGCTTGTGTAATTTGCAGAGTTTAAATAAATTAATAATATTTTTTATGTATGTATATATGTATGTTTTGCCGCTTACCTCATTTTACCTTACGGTGTGGAGACTGCTACTTTATACACTTGCGTTTGGCGGTATAATGCTCAACTTGCACCGGATTCGGGTTACAAAGTTTGAGCCCGCCTTTTGTGCTTGCGCAGCAACTACTGTGTGAGATGTGTGTCTTGATGATGTGTAATAATTTTTACTTTGTTTAATTTAGAAGGAGTGACTTCAATTATTCTACATCATTTTTTATAGCAGATGTTAGGGTATGATTTATTTAACTCAAAATAGTAGCTCAAGTAGCACTTTAACAGCAAGGGTAGATAACGCATATACTTTTTTATATTTCTCCAGTTTTTCTTATTTTTTGAAACCTTATAGAACAATTATAATTTTTCCACAGAGCAGAGTTTGCAAATCCAAGTGACATTATTTTCCAATAGGCAGCACATATTAGTTTCAGTAGGAAGAGGCAACTTCAAAAGCAACCATCTGTCCACTTGATATAATAATAGCAATGACAAAAGATTCTATATTTATATTGAGAAAGCTTTGTAGTAAATTACTATATTTGATTTAAGAGTTGTTCTCGAATTAGATGCTGGACATATTTTTGTTTGGAAATCATGAATTCAAAGCGAATGGTGGTAACCTACTTACATGACGCCATACATTTTCTCTAGTAAAGAAGATATTATTATCAGAAAATAACACCAAATGTTACGTCAAGCGTTGAGAAAGAGGGTACTTCATAACATCAAATAAAGCAAGACCTTTTCTAGTATTGTGCTTTCTTAGATACGAAAAATTGGATAAATCCACGACACGAAGAATGATCATATCGATTAATTGCATTCAGTGAGTTTCAGCACATATAAAGCCAGAGTCGAGACTACATCAATTAAAGATAGTAGGTCTTGAACTTGAAGGGTGACAATGGACAGATAAAAAATTTCGTATGAATAGGGTAAATTTTCAAAATTAACACCCACTCTTAAAATCATCGAAAGGAACGGACTCCATTCACGCTTAATAAAACCCTTTTCCAGAAATAGACTACTACTTCTTTCACAAGATTTTCGATGCGTCGGTCGCTTGTGACATCTGATGGTTTATTAATAAATTAACTGACGACGGTCCCACAGATCTGATGGCTGCAATATTTCCAAAATATTTTTGAACGATTAAGATATCTTAATCACACAAAGTTTTTCATAAAGATACTTGACGATGAATAAATGGCGCAGTATTGATAGGGATTAATGCATGCCCTGTAATTTAAAAAAATTACATAATAGATAACCAGCAAATTCATAGAATTAAATATAGAACAAATACATAGGTACTTAATAATGAAAATCTAAATAAAAATTGTAAAATATACATTATTGATATTCATACGACGTAATATCCGAGAACTAGAAAGAAATAGAGAGACACGGCAAGTCTGATAAATATATGAAGGAAATAATGCTTAGAACGAGATGCTTTTTAGAGTCATTAAAGTAATAAACACGCTTCATGTAACTACAAATTTGAACATTTTCTCCTACTCAATTTGTAATTGTGTAAAGAAGAAACACATTCTGAGTATCTGACTCTTTGTGATAGACTCCGCCCTATTTTATTGTTGAAATATTAACATTAGAAGCCAGAACACACATTAGATATAAATATATAAGATTAAAAAAAATCGTGGGTTGGTTTCAACATTTATGAGAATTCAGCTGAGGATCTGTAGGAATTACCATAGGCTTGCACCAAAAAGCAACATAAATTAACGGGCACAAAGAAACAGCTATTGGAAACTGCTGTAAATTGCTTCAAGTGCCTCGACAACGATTTCTGCATCGGTAGCACTGCGTAGGAGGATTTTCCTCCCAATAAAATGAGCCTAAAACGTATGTAATGCTAGCAGAACAACCATATAGGTAAAACCAAAAGGAAAATAAATATAAGCTTTTATTTTCGACAAACCCCGACAAAAGTATATATGTATTCGGAATGACAAAAAAAATCAATGCTGCTAATATTAACGTTTATTCCACTGGAGAGTACTTGAATTCCTGGATCAGGGAATATAAATCTGACAACAATTTCTAAATGAAGTAATGATTTGCTCGTAACTTTTCACTGTAAATAATTAAATGGTTTAAAATCAGCACTTCACAAATGCCGGGTTTAT
The DNA here is from genome assembly GCA_940337035.1 of Agriotes lineatus. Classification (NCBI taxonomy): domain Eukaryota; kingdom Metazoa; phylum Arthropoda; class Insecta; order Coleoptera; family Elateridae; genus Agriotes; species Agriotes lineatus. The sequence continues at coordinate 85,978,361 of OW679194.1, read as the reverse complement.
ATTGAATGATAGCAGCCAGAGATCGTCTGCAGATGCCGCCTTGAAACTCGTCTTTAGGCTATGCATTATCGAGAAAACGATGTGTTCATCAGACTCATTTAAATGCAACCCTCGACTCTTTAATAGAGGAGCTTGAGAGGTACAGCTGCGATATATCGGAATAAAATATTGTGATGTGCAAGTTTTTCAGCAAGGTCACTCATGCCACGTAACTTGCTAATTTACTTTATTCTTAAAGCTAATGTTTATCCAATTTAATAGTTGCCAAAATACAATCGTTAATGCTAAATGAAGATGTCAGTTAAAGCTGGCTCCCAATAAAAATGGAATTGCTTCCGCCCTCAGCAAATCTGTAATCTTATCTCCTGAAAACTGGGATACAAAAAAGACCGCATTTGTAGAAAGTCTTTGTATGGACTTTCGGTTTGTGGCTTTATTTTGTGCACCACTTAAATGAAAAAGTCTGAAATAAGTACGAACCAACCAAGGGATGAAGATGTTGTATCATATTTATAAAGTTTACATATTTTAGTTTCCTCCTTTAGGAAAAACGTTTTTGGGGTCTAGCAGCACGTGAAAATATTCATTACTGTGTGGGTTGCTTTGAAGGTTATAACGTCTGGTAAAAGCATTTCAACCCTCTGTTTGGACATGCTCAAAATAGAACACTAAGAGATTACAATATTCGTATTCTGGATTTAATATAAATTAGGTTTCATTCGGTAGAATATTATGTTTAATAGAATCCAAAACACCATTAAAGAGATAATATTATTCTGAATTTAGTTTCTTGTTTATAACAACAAAAACATGAATTTTACTAAAATGTACCCCGTTTAGAGGGTGGGCTAGTAGGGAGCCCCAATTTAGAGCTTAGAGAATTTTAATAAAATAGGACGATTAGCATAACGCTTTAACCCATGGTGTATTACTAAATTTTTCATCCACAATTAAATATGAATCACAATAAAATAAAATCAATTCCGAAACCCAAAAATTGAATAAATATGAATCTATGACGATAGTGGGAGGAATTAATATAGGAAGAAATATTCAGTAAATCAACGAGTGTGAACTCAAAAATCAATAAACTCTTCAATTGTTCAATGTAGATTAAAGTTAGTCTAGGCGTCCTACGACGGCCGATAGATGGCGGCAAGTATAACAACTGAACCGAAGCCGGTCCAAGCCTGCTAAAGGGAGTATAGTGATGTGATACAGCCGCACTTGAAGATTTAGAATAGCAGAAGAAAAATAAGAATAAAAAATATTGTGGACTGAGGCAATGTAAGATGTAGTATAAAAACCACTATATTAAGGATCAATGACAAATTAAAATAGAAGAAGTTAAATCATAATTAGATAAAAATAAAACATATGATAATTAAGGGTACATATAGGAAAGTTCATATGCAAAGGATCACGGAGTTGCATGAAAAATGCAACACCTGCCTGGCACTAGGGAAAAGTTAATTAATTTATTTAGAATTTGAATGCTAATGATTAAATTACTTTATTAAGATTTGGTATTTCCGAGCACATATTAAAAAGTTTGTTTAATACTTCAATATTTTCAGGTGGCTCGCAATTACCTTTGCTTATTTTTAATAAATTATATTACCTTGAGCATGCAAATGTATTCTGTCTCGCAATATTGTAGTGTTATTGTGTGACAAGAATATGTTAAACATTTTGTTGGTACGTTACAGTGACGTCTAGCATTTAGTAACTATTAACAAGTCTTTCGGATGAATTGGATCCCTTCCACAATGTACAACTGGAAGGAATAATGCAATTAGGTGAATGTACTCGTAATTAATTTATTCGTTAATATTTCCATAGCGGAACATACTTTCCGTAGTGATTTGTATTTAAAAATGTCCAAAGATAAATTACAAACATGTATTCTTGTAGACAAGGTAATATTTCTCGGATATTTTAGATTGAAGATGCTCTGTAATATATCGGTAAGGTGTCATAACTGGTACTGGTAGGACGTGTCGCTCCTTAGCAGCTGTAGTTAATTTCGCAGGTATAACTTCAACGCAGCGTACAGGGGCAGAAAATACATAATGCAACATTTCACTCTGCAGTACGGCAACGCACAAAACAGATTTGACAACTAAGCAGCTATTAGCGAAATTTTCTATTCGCCGGAAGTATTTCATGATATCGCTCATTTAGGGCTCCGAGATTTTTCCTCAACTCCCCAAGCACTCAAGGCTAATGTTCGTACTTCTGCTTAATGTAAATGCTCGTCGGGTTCGCAAAAGCGTGTTTAATACAAGCACGTTTAAATTGGCGTTTACCTCAAATGGATCGTATTAATATGCGCAGAATATTTAAGGTACGTGCGTGCTATTAAAATACATAATTTGTTAATTACGTCGGGGAGGTGGCCATCTGAATGTTGCATAATTCCAGCCCGTTATTCGTTTAATTTGTCTACGCGAAAAGTGTTTACATGAAGATAAATTGCGAAATTACAATTAGCGAATGCAGAGGAAGGGCTAAAATTATAAACAATAAAATATCTTCTGCTTTTTCTACTACTAGCAATGGGTTAGGTTATAACAAAAATAAAAGAACTACCTATTCGTCACGTTTAACAAATAGTACAAAGTAAATATAATCATTTAAAACTATTTGGTGCATATTTAATAGAAATTTCCAATGCTACTATTCTAACTTAGTTATTAAATTTTTCACTCGAGTTTTTTATTGCACGTTTCACTGATTCGATTTTTAAGTCTCGTCTTATAATTTTGTTAGTGACGAACCATGGCGCGTTAACCATTACACGTAACACTTTGGCTTGAAATCGTTCTAGGATTTCCATGTTTCATATTGAGGCTGTTCCCCACAGCTGGATACCGTGCGTCCACACTGGTTTCATCACACACTTATACAAGAGCACTTTGTTCTCTAGAGAAAGCTTTGAATGCGGTCTTCTCATCCAGTACATTTTATTTAGCTGGATTCCTAGTTGTTTTGTCTTCTACCAAATGTGGGTCTTCCAGTTCAGTCGTCTATCTAGGTGGAGTCCTAGGTAACTTGCAGATTCAGATTGTGGTATTTGCTTACCATTTAATGTTACTGGTGGACAGCTATCTCTTTTTAGGGTAAATGTTACTTGTGCAGATTTTTGTTCGTTTGCTTTAATACGCCATCTTCTGAGCCAGTATTGACCATATTTAGGTGTTCTTGAAGGTAAAATGAAGCTACACTTGGGTGTGTGTGCGAGGCCAATATAGCGGTGTCATCCGCGAACGTTGCAGTTGTAGTGTGGCGTGATGTGGGTAGATCTCCTGTAAATAGCAAATATAGTAATGGGCCCAGGACACTGCCCTGGGGAACACCAGATCTGATAGGATGTAGTTCTGTGTAGCAGTCTTGTTGTTTGATCCGAAAGTGTCTTTCGCTGAGATATAAATAATTGCAATCCAAACTTGTGTTTTCATTTTCTTTTTCATTTTTATTATGTTTATTTTACATTAGCCAATAATTTGTAAAGATTAATGAAGGGTTGGATGCCACTGGGCAACCACCTACATACAACTACGAAGGATCCTTGTACACTGTGTATGATCTTTTTCAGAACATTTGCTTATTGTTATGTATTACTGACAGATTGCAAATAAAAATGAGGAGTAAAAAAAGTTATTCAATTAATTTGAATAGCTATTTATAATATTTCTACTATGCTTGCTCATTACTTTATTATATTTGATAGTTTTTTTTACTAGTTTACTACCTAAGATTGTTACCCTACATTTTAGCGTTCTTCCTGCTTTTCTTTCATTAGTGGGTAATACATCGGTTTTTCCTGTTACCAAACGACAAACCACTAATTGACCCAACGAGCAAAAGAGATGAACACTGTATAATAACAGTTGATGACATTCAGGTATTGACAGATGTAGATAAACGATACCTATCTAATTACTGGTATTCCACTAACAAAACATTTCAGTGTATAAAGAGTAAACGTTACATAAATACTTAAATGTCACAGACCATACTTAATAAGTAAATAACCAAACCTATGCATTTTATTGGAAGCTTCATGTAATATGGTACTTAATAGTCTAAATACTTTATTGGGCGCTTCAATTGTAATAGGTTACTTAGTAGATTGTAACGGAATCAACTACTGCAAATACCGCCGAGAAGAATCCGAAAAGTTAACTCCGGAATTCAATTTTCTTAAATGAACCATTCAGAGTACATATTTTTCCTTACTGATTATGTGTCATACCTCCCTCAAATAATTATGTTGTTTATAAGGGATTGATCGCATTCAGGCGCCTGTATATATTTCTCCAAACAAAATAAAAAATATACCAAGAAATGTTTGGCAGAAATATAATACGTATTATTAATTTCCTAAACTGTTTGCATAAATATGTAAAATTAGATTAGCCAATCAGCGACTTAATTTAGCTATATAAGCTAGCTTTAAACAGTATAAAATGTTTTCAGCATCACAGGTATTGCTCCTAATTTACTACATAGGTTAAGGAACTTAGTTAGCCAACTGTAATTTAATAATGCGAATAATGCATGTAGACAACTTGAAATTGAATAAGCGAGATCAACGTACTTGATTAAACAATTGTGGTTTACAAGGTGAAATCTGGCTTCAAGTAGCAAAATAGAATGAACAGATACTTTCAGACCTTTCAAAGGTGGATACAACATCGCTCTATGATTAAACTGATTCTAAGAAAATGCACCATGAGCTAGCCTAATTACAGCCGAAAATATCCGCACACCATCGCCAGAAGGGTCAGTTCAGTGGATAACCCAGAACCAGGTCACATTTGGCCACAAACGACTCTAAACGAAACCATAATTCCCTCTACCAAAGTAGTTCAAAAGAATTCCAGATGTTAAATTGCTTCCATTTCCATCTAATATTAGTCATAATTTTTCCAGAATCTCTGCTGCAATCACCACATTCTGCAGGTAACCATAAAAAGGTCAGAAGTAAAATAATCTTCTGCCAGAGCTGTTCCTATTTGATATGTGAGAATTTGCGATTGCATAACCCATGCCGTACATGGTATTAGCATGTTAAATTGCTTCCATTTCCATATAATATTAGTCATAATTTTTCCAGAATCTCTGCTGCAATCACCACATTCTGCAGGTAACCATAAAAAGGTCAGAAGTAAAATAATCTTCTGCCAGAGCTCTTCCTATTTGATATGTGAGAATTTGCGATTGCATAACCCATGCCATACATGGTATTAGCATGTTAAATTGCTTCCATTTCCATCTAATATTAGTCATAATTTTTTCAGAACCTCTGCTGCAATCACCACATTCTGCAGGTAACCATAAAAAGGTCAGAAGTAAAATAATCTTCTGCCAGAGCTCTTCCTATTTGATATGTGAGAATTTGCGATTGCATAACCCATGCCATACATGGTATTAGCATGTTAAATTGCTTCCATTTCCATCTAATATTAGTCATAATTTTTCCAGAATCTCTGCTGCAATCACCACATTCTGCAGGTAACCATAAAAAGGTCAGAAGTAAAATAATCTTCTGCCAGAGCTCTTCCTATTTGATATGTGAGAATTTGCGATTGCATAACCCATGCCATACATGGTATTAGCATGTTAAATTGCTTCCATTTCCATCTAATATTAGTCATAATTTTTCCAGAACCTCTGCTGCAATCACCACATTCTGCAGGTAACCATAAAAAGGTCAGAAGTAAAATAATCTTCTGCCAGAGCTCTTCCTATTTGATATGTGAGAATTTGCGGTTGCATAACCCATGCCATACATGGTATTAGCATCGAACAGTAGCACACCCAAAAAAATCCTCCCCAATCACCTTCTACAGGTGAATCCCAGATTTGAGGGGTATATTTGTAGAAATATACGCCTCAAATTTAATGTTTTCCAAAGCTTCTATCCAGTTTCTACAAATTGCTTCTTATATTCTCTTCTTGAATGTCGCCAAAAAAACTGTTGCTTTCAATCTATATTAATACTCTACTACTGCTTGATGGTGATCATCGTGATCTTTATTCTATTAGGAATTTGTCTCTGGCAATCAGTACACCACGTTCTTCATTCATTTGACGTATATGGCCATTCATTTAGTAGCTGCATTTTGGATATGTTTCTTACGCACTAGGTTTTTACATGGTCCAATCTGGTTTTGTCCACTATTTTCTCCGCCCTTTCATTTCGGTTGCTTCTTATATTGGTTTCGTTATTTGTGTATTGCTTCTTGTTTCGGCTGTACATGTAATGACGAGTAACAGTACACTGATGTATATTTATACTAGTTTTACAAACACTGAGTGTTCCCAAAATCTACCTATTCCAAAGCCCTGATTATCATCCGCTAACCTAACAATCTGCTTGATTGCGTAATTTATTATTGTCGAGTAGTGGTGTCTAATAGTGTAATGCTACAGTAATTGGCCAGGGCTTTTTCTATATTCTAACTTTTTAATTACCCCTTTTACCTATTGTTCTCTAATGTTTTGTTAGTTAAGAACTAGAATAACATGTTCTATCTCCTCAGTTTCGTATCGTAAGTCTCTTTCTCTGATCTTAACTTCGTAAGGAATAAATTCTTCTTCTTTGAGTCGATGCTACTAATGTCGAGAAGCTCTTTGATACCTGGTCGTTTTTAAAAACTTTACATACTTGCTTTGGAGCTCCATAGAAATCGTGTTCTACAATTTTTGAATTTGTTTTGCAATCGTTCAATTTTGATTATTAAGACTGCTTGCCGCTTTTCTTTAGCCCATTGCTTTACTTTAGCAAGGAGTGTTTGTTTTGGTTTCAGTACTTGGTAAGTATTAATTTGCTCTCTAAGTCTTATTTACCACTTACTAAGACATTGATCACTAATTTGTACTAGGTTGCCTTGATGTAAATTTGTCGTATCCCTCTCTCTCTCTCTGAAGTTCAATTTTAGTAACTATATTGACCACTTCACACTGCTAAATTATGGGTATGGTTCATCGTGATGCTCGTACTTTTACTGGTCGAAATTAAATTAAATTTTACCGTACTTGTGTATCCCCTTGGCAATTAATAAGAGAGTAATGAGTCAATTATGTATCAGAAGCCGTTTAAAGATAAACAAGTGGGTTTATTAAGCTCTAGCATATTCACCTACATCAAGTTCATTACAAAGCTGGCTGTCTCTACATCATTTCTGACTTTTAAATCTTTATTGTTTGTAGGCTGGTGTTGTAAAGTTACTAATTTTTTCTCTTCTAATTCATGTGGTTAGCTTCCGAATTATGGTCAAGATCTCTGCATTTATCTTGTGACTTTTGTATCCACTCTTAAGCAGCTGAATTCATTATGCTGCATTTCCCTTGACCTAGTAATTTTCTTCCATCTAACATGTTTTCTTATTGCTTCCGACGGTTATAGTTTTACGGCACTGTTTTTTAAAGCCACATGTTTCAGATGTGATAAATATTTTTTAACATAAGCAAATGCATTTTTGGAGAAATTTGGACAAAGCTTGAAATTCTGAGCTAAGCTGGCATATAGGAACTCTATAAATATAATCGTACTTTTAATTTAAAAGTGAAATAGTGGAGCTTTAGCGCTTTATTTACTAGTTAGTAATTGTTTTAACACTATATAACAAAAAATATATAAGATATTACAGCCAATCGGCATACTAGAGCAAGAAACTACTGTATTAAAATTGTTTACCATTTTACTTGGGACAATGTTCAAATCGATATTCTAAACTCTTGAGAACGTTGCGATAATTCCTAATTCAATTAATCTAATTTCAGCTGTAATTGCACATTATTAAGCAGTTAATAAAGTGTCAACGCTCCACAGGTTCTTGGGCGGCGCGAATTGTAAAGCAAAATCTCTTGATATACACAATCGATCTGCACAATGTAGGAATAGTAAGGCTACATCAATAAAAACATTTATGAAGAACTAGCCCCCGCAAGTGGAATTTGTGACACTAACATTTTGAAAAATCAACGAATATTAGAAGCGAAAATATCTTAAAATGCGTACTAAGAGTGAAACAATGAAAGGAGATACTTGGTAATGCGAATTACATCAATTTTCAAATAAAAAGGAATATTGCAGGAGGTGGGATTCGAACCCAGAGCGATTTCAACGCCTGAAGCAAGGCGAGCTCTGCGTGCACTTTGCCCCTTGGTCCCGTTTTACCACAAAAAAATGCCTTCCATCCTCATTATTACTTTCATCTATTCCTCAGTTATAGAAAAAATAAATAGAAATAGACAGAGAGACCGACAGGCACAAGAACAGGCAGGCAGAAAACATTTATAAAAATTGTTAAATCAAGTGATGTTAAGCTTACCAATGTTGTACTCTTTCTGATATAGATCTCTACTATATCTACCTAACCTTAACTACTCTGCCCAACGATACAGTAAAAATCCTAAACCAGCAAAAATAACCCAATGGATTGAGACAAGTAAAGTTGCTCGATAAGAGAGGGTTTTAACATGGAACAAGCTTCCAATGAAATTATTGGTGCGCCCTCTTTAAATATCTTGAAAATAAGTTTAATCAGTGGTATAAAACTACAACTCCGGTTACCTAATTTGATATACACAGGATGGTGAAAAACTAGCGGATTATCTGTACGCTACGTTGTAGGCTTTCACCAACTAATATACAATTTTAGTATTAATTTCAACCTCCAAATTTAGCAGTTGGGGCTACATTTTTTATATTTGAGGTAGAAATAAGTATATGATTTACGCTTCTACTGTTCAAGATACTACGTTAATTACCCTGAAAACAAAATATTCTGTTTACTTGTCAAATATTTCAAGTTTATTTTTGTAAAAAGTACAAAAAAACCGTTAACTTTAAATTTTGCAGCATTACGAAAAATTATATTCCATGTTTCATGCCAACAGCCCAATACATGGAATATTTACTTGAACAACGTTGCCACATTTTTGTAAATTTTATTTTACCGATTCTAAGAGAACGGAGCAGAATATTCGAAAATGACTTGTAATAAATCACTCTATGTGCCGTTGGGAAGAGTGCAGTAATGATATACACAATTCGATAGTTTTACTCCGCCCTGTATATACAGTGCGTTTAATTTGAAATGAAGATATAATATAGGTATTTTTTTAACTGTTAATCGTAATGATTTTAATGATATTTTTACTCTCAATTATCATTTATCTGCTTAAGACAATAGATACTTTCTTCAGCAACATATATGCGATAACTTACCCATTTTTAAAATCTTCTAAATAATCTACTGAAGTATGTTGTCTTACCTGAAAAAAATAGAAACGTTAAATCAATACAAGCAAAAAGACTGGAGTTTCTGTTATAACAGTCAGACAAGAAAAAATATAATAGACTTAAAAATAAATCTTTTCGTTATATTATTGGTCGTTACATAAACATTTTTTGATATTCTTATATTTTTTGTGATTTCTTATTTACTTTTAATATCAACGCAATACAGGGGTAGACATAGTTCGATTTCAATTTACAGCAGAGCTTTGTTGTAATATCCTTTGAGGAATTAAATAGTAACACATTTTGGTCTCGCTTGAAGAGTACTAACTTCAGTTAATAAATGAGTATGTATGTGTCGCAGGCATAAAGCATTTTTAGACAAATAACGAATTTCGGAAAATATGTTGTGTTCCCTTCCAGCTTGTTAAAGTTAGTTGCAGGTTTTGATTTTTTTACTTCAACGGCGGCGTTGTGCTCTATGCATTAGAAACTTAGCATATGCCTAGGCAAATGTCTATTTGCCTACATACGCTATCAGCCTACCACATATATCTAAGCGGAATGGCCATTTCTTAGTTTTATTCTTCACGGCTATTGAAGATAGCTGTCGAAATGGTTATTTAGCGTTTGTTAAATATTTGTGTGGTAGGAGTTTTTAAGGAATTGTCTCAGATTTTCATTTAAATTAAATAGGAAATATACAATACGTTTTAGAAAATGAAAACACCTAACTTTTTTTCATTTTGAATCATAATGAATATGGTGGCCTCTGCAGACTTCCACAGGGACGTTAAGAAACTTATTTGGCATACTTTCATCTTTGCATACTCGCCTATTATGATTGATTAAAGGTGCGAATTTTCTGAAACACACCCTAGTGATCAATGTAGGCTGAATTCAATTCCAAAACTTTTTTAGCATCCTCGGAACCTCCAGATACAAATTTTATTCCAAAAAATAAAAAATAAAAGCAGTTCCCTTGTTTAATCTACTAGAGTAAGCTAAAGTGCAGAGTTAGAAATCGTCCAAGTAGCTAGCTTCAGTCGCCTTAAGGGTCTGAACAAACCACCCACCTTATCATTATACATAAGAATATTGGCTATATTTAAGTATATAAATTCCAAATGTATAAACACTCTATATATGTATTGTAACATAGTAATATATGGACTATATAAGACTTCGTACTCTGCCCATTTCTTCAGTTGACTGATAAAAATAGTATTGAGTCATCAATAAATAACTTTTTTGTTCAGCCGTGCTCAAAAGCTGATTTTTGCCGACGTAATTAGGGCTGTAAAATTCGTTTGCGCGGCCAGCACTATTTCGCGGCCGCTGCTATTAGTTACGGCCGCGGAAACAAATTTGGCGCCCACAAACTTATCGCACGGTTGTGTTTATGATTGTAATATGCATCGCGGTTGCACATAAAATATTGTGTATACAATATCCGCGATTTCGTAGCCTAGGTATAGAATAACTAATGTTTTGCCCAGCATATGTAATCTGACACTTGGATAACAAGGTCATAAAAATCTAATGAAGCAACGACTCAAGCACGTACCAATGCTGGCAGTACAAATCTACTGTGTTGACATTCAAACTGTCTAAGTCTCTTACCTGTTATTTTAAAACTACTTCTAAAAAATCTGTAAAGGGTTTACTCAGAACTCCCCTCGCAAATGGAAGCTTTGAAACTAACTTTTGAAAATATAAAGAATAAAAAGAATTCAATTTTTAAGCTATTGACTTTGCAAAATATGCCAACCTTTGTCTAAAGTAAAAACCTGAGCTATGTACAAATATTACTTTTATTTTACTAACACTTTGTGAGATGAAGCAAAAATAGATACATTTTATTTTTTAAGGTGCTCACCCTGTATATATTTGACCTTAGGTATATTCAGATTTGAACCTGGTAGACATATAAAGACATATAAACTGGTCGAGGAAAACAAACCTTAACATCATACAAGAACTATTCAACACCATATATTCAACAGGGGTAATACCGAATGAGTGGCTAGTATCGACTTTCGTAACCCTTCCCAAAAAATCGAATGCAAAACTATGTACAGATCATCGCACAATCAGTCTCATGAGCCATACCCTGAAAATCTTTTTAAAAATTGTACATCGTAGAATATATAAAAAATTGGAACAAGACATCAGCGAAACACAGTTTGGTTTCAGAGACGGACTTGGAACGAGAGAAGCTCTGTTTGCACTAAACATACTAATACAACGATGCCTAGATATAAATCAAGATCTACACATTTGTTTTCTGGATTACAACAAAGCTTTTGACAAGGTACGACACGAACAACTAATTCCATTACTGAAAGAGAAGAATCTCGACGGGCAAGACATAAGCATTATTAGTAACCTATACTACGATCAAAAAGCAGTTATAAAAATAGACGGTAATAGCACTGAACAAATAGAAATAAAAAGGGGCGTTAGGCAGGGCTGTGTGCTATCACCAACATTGTTCAATACGTACGCGGAAGAGATAATGAGAAAGCTTTAGCATACGAAACAATAGGCGTAAAAGTGAACGGAATACCAATTAACAACGTAAGATACGCTGACGACACAATCCTGATAGCAACTAGCATAGAAGACCTACAGATGATACTTAATAAGGTAGTAACAACAAGTGAAGAATATGGACTTTCTCTAAATGTAACAAAAACGAAGTATATGGTAATAAGTAAAACAGCGCGAATGAATGGAGATCTCTATATAAGAAACGAGCCCATAGATAAGGTAGAAAAGTACACATATCTGGGTACGACAATCAATAAAGACAATAATTGCTCAGAAGAAATAAAATCAAGGATAGAGAAAGCAAGAGCAACTTTTATCAAAATGAAAAAGGTATTCTGTGCAAAAGACCTTAGCCTAGAGACAAAAACAAGATTACTAAAGTGCTACGTATTCTCTGTACTATTTTACGGGATGGAAACATGGACACTGAAGAAAGCAGATGTGAAAAAGTTAGAAGCGTTTGAGTTATGGCTATATAGAAGAATATTAAAAATATCATGGACCCAACGTGTAACTAACCTAGAAGTGATGAGACGAATGAAAGAAGAAACCGAAGTTATTTTCACTATTAAAAAAAGGAAAATACAGTATCTCGGACACTTAATGAGAGGCGATAGATACCATCTGCTCCAGATAATACTGCAAGGAAAGATTCAAGGGAGGAGAAGCGTGGGAAGAAGAAGACATTCGTGGATGAAAAACTTAAGAGAATGGTTCAACTGTACTACTAGCCAACTATTTAGATCAGCAGCATCGAAAATACGAATAGCGATGATGATTGCCAACCTTCGCAACGGAGACGGCACCTAAAGAAGAAGAAGACATATAATCCGTATGCAAAATATCGTTTTCCACCAACAAATACTTTTTATCTATGCCGCCTACAGATAGACGGACACCCGGAAATAAGAAAATATCTTTTTCGTCGTCTAGGGACTTTGAGACGGGAAGATCTGAGGAAATCTCGAAAAGTGATTTTTTCACAAATACAATACTTTATTCGTCGTTTAAGCCAGGAAAGTAAAAATCGTTGAGTCATCGGCAATGGCGAAAAGGTGATGATCCAGCAGCTAACGCTCGATTTACCCGGTAATACGATTAATTCAGGAAGATGTACGTAAGAACAGATGCTATTCTTACAATCACTTCATTAAGAATCTGAACTATGGAGAGTAAGTAGAAAATAACCTGAATCATTGTAAAACGTAGTTAAGGCCGCAACGCCTGTAAGACTATATTCAACCTCGAATTTAAAAAACATCAAACCACGAAAACCACAGGTAAAGGTGCGATATCACTGATCAATAATCTTTCTATGAAAACAATAGCCTGCCTAATTACAATTTTTAATGCATGTCTACCCACGGTGCAGTTCTGTCAAAAGGAACTTTCCAAGGAGAATAAAATTATCCGTTTTTTTTCAATTCAACAGATAAAATCTTTCCACAAGGATTGATGTTAGGCCCAACATTGTTTAATATGTTTATATACGACATTTCCATTATACCCAGCGCAGATCCAACCATAGGTATGATGACATTGAGATTAATGAAGATACACTTCAAGCAGCGCATAATGTGCAGGAAAGTGTGATAGCAGATTAACGTAGAGCTCCCAAATGAATAAGAAACAAAAAGCTTTTAGTGAAAATAAAGTGTGAAATTTTGATGTACACAGCCATAACTCGATTCAGGCGCTATAGCATATTGACCATGGCAGTTGAAAAGAACTCAAACAAGTTACATGTCTTTCAAAATAAACTATGGTGGACTATAACTAGTGTTGAATAGTACGAGTACGTGAAAAATTCTCACTTGCACAGAAAATCAGACATCGCTACCATACAAGAACTCGTAACAAAAACATCTAAACAAGTCAGAGAAAATCAATTAAAAAGTAAGGTTGCATAGACCTCAATAAGTGACAGTGTAGTGTACAAAGTGCTCAAGCAAACATTACTAGTAATAAATAATTATTACTAGGTAAGAGTTTTAGTCGACTGCGAATACAAGTTGCATATTGCTGAACTGGTACAACATTCAATAAAAAAAGAAATTGATGTCATAGCTAAGATGCCTTAAGCACTAAAAAATGAGCTCTGAAACTGTGGCCAATAATCAGGAAAGAAAATTAACATCTGCAGTTGAATCCTGTATCCTGGTTAGTTTTTATTCGCCTTGTATACATTGCTTGATATAAAATATTCATATAAAGATTAAAGTGTTTTAATTAAAAGCTGCTGAGTTTTTCATTAAGTAAAAATAATTCTATGTTACGAGCACTTACTCCTATTGTTTTATCAAATTCTTTATTACGTGAAAAGCTATTTCCATGTCTTCATATCTACATAATTATATTGAAATATATCCCAAAAGAGTATTATAGATTTATGAATCGCTGTAAGAGAAAATGTTAAATAAATATACCAGGAACAACGTTTCATTAACGCAAACTGCAGCTATGCAAATATAATCTTGAATATTTACATATTCTATACATATTCAAAGCATCTTCGTAGTTACACGCAATTGCTTAAAGCATACGGCACGGCTAATTTGCAGGATCTCCGTTAGAATTCGTATTTTCCAACTCATCTATGTCAAGTAGTTACCTCTATAATATCACAGAATGAATCATCAAATGAATAAAGTTTAAAAAATATCTAACTTTCAAAAACCAATAGGAACAGACTGTACTAACTTTAATGAACTATTTTGCTACTTGTAAAGAATTTAAGAAAATTAAAGAGCCACTCTCAGTTTTGCTTAGAGTTCTAGACATAGTTTTAAATAACGGCAGACATATTTACCTGCTCAACACTATGTAGCTTGTTCGAGCTACCTAATCACAACTGACAAGCGAGTGTGTTTCGTAAACGACAAAGCAAATTGGTTAAATTAAACTACCATTCAATTTTCAAAATTAACTAAGTTAGGCAAATTTGCAGGCGTAGTCACACGGATGCCTGTTTCCTATATCCTGTTAAGTGCGCTCATCTGTATCATATTCAGTTGGAGGCGCTGTATATTTGAAATATTTGAGGGAAAATATGGATTTTTCGATATGCTTTACAATTAATAAAAATTTGTTATTAAAATATGTAAAAAGTTTTTACTTATACAGTTAGCAGCTAAATAGGTTAGTCTGACTTGTAATGAACTAAAAAAATAGAAAAAAATGAAAGTCAAGGTTTGCTGATAAACAACTGTTTGGCTGATAATTAAAAAACTTGCATCAACACTGTTATAACCTCATTAATTGTCTTGGGACAAACAAATAAATTCAAGTTTCTTACTTCGTAAGAGCCACATTTCGTAGCTTTATTTTATTACCCACTTCATTAGTGACAGCAAAGATAACAATCCTTTAGGTATTTAATCTGAAGCCCTCTTTGTTAAAAAGTTCTTCAGAGGTCTTTTACTGCAGATTTATGTTGTAAATGTGTTTTGTAAATATTAATTCTAAGACATTTTATATATGTTACTTGTATAATATAAAGCGTGAACATTAATTGCAATAAATTCAGAATATTACATTTTCATTCCCTTTCAACTAATGATGGAAGAATATTGAACGAAAGCAAAGTATATAAGTTTTACATGGTATATGAAATCACGTACCTATCAAATGCGCTCCGGTTAGAAGAAAGGCAAGCTTTATAACTCCGCATTTGGTTAATGTATGTATAAAAAAGTCGAGGAATTTTATCTTGTTTATTCACTTTTTGGACAGTCAGTGTATTCTGAGTACTTGTCTTTTCATATTACCATCGGGAATCTCTAATTTTGTTACATAGTTTTAGAATCTAATACATTTTTATTTACTAACCAAATTTTTTATATTTTGGCAGACAAAAATGAGGAATGAAAATGTATTCGCTATTATTTAAAAATGAACTGATATAAAAAGATAAATATGGTGTGAAATTAACCACTGAGAAGATTAATCGCTCGGTGGACGTTTACGGTTAAGAATGTGCACTGTGCCTTCGAAGTTTCGTTTACCATACCAATTGATGTTGAACATTGAATAACAAAACTGTGAAAATTATTGTTATTGTGTTACTGATGCAGTAAAATACCTGAGTAAAATACCTGCTATTTCTAGTACTTCAGGTTAACTAGTTCCAACAAGAGCTAGTCGTCATTTATTATTAAACTAATTGAAATAGTAAATTTATTATACATACGATAAAGTTAAATTTTATCCACGGGTGAATCGTTTAACGTCGAGACGAAGTCGAGACTTTAATGATTCAAGAGTGGATAGTAATAACTTATCGTCGTGTATAATACAAAAAATTTTTCTATAGCAAGAACTTTAGCAATTTTAAAAGACAATAAGGAAGTCAATCATATTTTAAAATCTCATTAATTGATTGGGTTGCTAGGATAATACGAAATTGGAATATTTAATTTAATAAAAGTTAGAAAATTAAATTACTTATCTAGTTAAAGTGCTACTTTATCTACCCTTGCTGATAAAGTAACACTAGACCTTTTGCTTAAAGTCGATCAAAACATACTTTAACATTTGCTATAAAAAATAGTAATTTATTATACAAGACGATAAAGTTAAAATATATCCACGAGTGAATCCGTTTAACATCGAGGCGAAGTCGAGACGTTAATGGTTCAAGAGTGGATAGAAAAACTTTATCGTCGTGTATAATCAATATTTTTTTCTATAGCAAGAAACTAACAATTTCAAAAGAAAAGAAGAACAGTCAATCACATTTCAAATGTCAGTAGCTAGATTGGGTTGCTACGATAATTGATACGAAGTTGTCATATTTAATTTAAACAAAAGTTAGAAAATTAAATTACTTTCCCGCTAGTGATCATGTAACTCAGTGTACGGCATTAGTAACAAAACGTGTAAGTCGGTGATTATATTTGTTTCCTGCTTGCCGTTGACAACGGAACTTAATATTGTTTTTCTTATACCTGCATCAGAATCGCCGTTTAAAGCACGCCTGAGCGTGCGAAAACAGGCGATTAAAGCTCGCCGAGCTTTAAAGGTGGTCAAGGAAACGACTGAATGCAACAACGGACGTGGATGCGACAAAAACGTAAACAATTCTCGTAACTATAGTAGCATATTATTATGCTCCCTCGATTTATTACGATAAAAATAATTTCTAAGTTTTTAGTGCGTAATTTATTTCCTATATTGCAGGTATAATACAAAATAGCGTAAAGTGTTCGTGGATAACTGGTCTTTAAAACACTGCTGTTATCCACTTACTTTAATATACTATTTTCTACAGCCGTGATTTGTAAACTGTTTCCAAGGGTCATATGCAGCGTGCTTTATGATGTCAATAAAACGCGCCATTCCATTTAAAACACTGAGCACTTTAAGGGTTTATAAAACTTATTATTTGTGAAGATTAAAAGTACAGTTATTATATTGGACCGATTTGTATGCGGAGCTCGAGTGCCCGATTGGAGAGGGGTCGAGTCCCGAAGGCCCCTTGGAGGGGGGGGGAGCCGCGAGGCCCCCCTTGGAGAGGAGCGAAGCCCCGCGGGCCCCCTTGGAGAGATGCGGAGCCCCGAGGGCCCCCCTTGGAGACGGGCGGAGCCCCGAGGGCACCCTTGGAAAGGGGTGGAGCTCCGAGGGCGCACTTGGAGAGGAACCGAGCCCTGAGCGCCCCCTTGGAGAGAGGCCGAGCCCCAAGAGCCCGCTTGGAGAGGAGCGGAGCCCCGAGGGCCCCCCTTGGAGAGGAGTGGAGCCCCGATGGCCGCTTGGAGGGGGGCGAAGCCCCGAGGGCATTTTGGCTAACAAACTCCTCGGCTGTAGAAAAATTATTGAAGCCAACTCGTGTTTTACAGTTTAAAAATCTCGGTCGATCCTAAATTCTCGCTTCGCTCGAATTTTAACATGATCGACCTCGATTTTGAAACCCCTCTGTAAAACACTAGTTGCCTTAATAGCTATATTAAGTTCCTAGGATAATAAAATTTGTAACGCAAAATGCAGACTTAGACGTTTTGTTTATAGTTGCGAGTGTTTATGTGACATGTGACACTCACAGGTAACACGACTCACGAAAATTAATCCTGGTGACTGGGGACAAACCAAAAGATTTTTTCAAAATTTAGGAAAACTTCGATAAGTAGCGGAAAGATATAATAAGATAACTCGGATATATCGTCTATTCGGCAAGCAACAATCTCAGCTTTGCCTTGGCTTGTACTTGCCTACCTCAAATGTTAATAGGTCCTCACATTCCTTGTTACTTAAATAGTTATTATCTATCCTTGATGTTAAAGTGCTACTTTATCTACCCTTGCTGTTAAAGTAAAACTTGACCTTTTGGTTTTGAGTTGATTAAAAGCACACTTTAACATGCGCTATAGAAACAAATATTATTTTTGCTTTATGAGTGCTACTACATTCTTTTTCTTGATTTCTCATTACTCTTCTACATTTCATTAGATCATTGGTTTCGATCAATAATTGATCTTGTTTTTACCTTCGTCAAGGTAATTTTACTTGTTGGGGCTTTTACTATATCGGAATAGAATCCTGATAATATTGTTTACATTTCACTTTTTAATTCCTAGTTTATCAATTTTCTTACTAGTAAAACCTTTGGCTATTGCGTATAAGAGTCTGTTTGCTGCCTTCATCCTATTAGGCATAACTTCCTCTAGTGTTCGATTTAAGCTGCTCGTTATTTCCAAGTATTTAACTCTATCTACCTGTTCCAAGTTACTACCTACGAACATAGATTGATATTTCTATGTAAATTCTATGACACGTATTATGTATGTTTATTTTTTCAAGACTATCGAACAATGTAATTAGGCGTTTCCCCTATTTTATTCGAAAAATAAATAAACAATCTCTTAATTCCACTGAAATGTTTTGCCGCTATCTTGTAACTAACATTATTTTTGTTTAGATCGTGTTATTTTCATATTCTTAGTCTTACATCCTGGTTCCATATTTTAATATTATGTCACAGGGCTTCCTTGCTCTTATAATAATTAACATGCTATTCGCATTTTGCATTTCTGATTCTTTACTTTTTTCATTATGTCATCCAGCGCTAGTATAAGTAGCAGAGTGCTCACCGTGCCTTCCTGCCTCTTCTCCCAAACTTACAGGAATGCTTAGACTCGTTATTGCTCGTTCTGTGATGCCTCTTCCTATCCTAAACAATGAAAATAATTGAAAATGCGTTCTACTTGATTTATCAACCTCTTTGCAGGTAGTAACAATATCCCCCTGTATTTCCGTACCTACTACTGTCAATCATCTTATAAATTGGAATAAGCAATGTCATTTCCCAGTCTTCCAGTATTCCGTTATATTTTCCATTCTTTCTTTTTAATTCAGAGGAGTTTCTGTCGCCACCCTGTTAAGTCATTTTGCTGTTACAGATGCTTAATTGCATTTCACGCCGTTAGTTAGGTCATTTTGGTATTTTGAATAGCCGCCTAAGCTTAGAGCAGCGTGCCCGTATGCTAAGCCCTTTTAGCTCTTTATTTGGCTCCATCGCCTAATTCCAGAATCACGATTTCGCACATATTTAGCCCCAAAAGCAGTATTGTCGTCGGTTGGAGCTCTCCTCTGATGGCGTTTTTCTGAATTCTGAATAGCACGCTGTGGCGGCGTGATACCAGCGTGGCCCGCATTGGTTTGTTTCATTTAGCACGCTGTGGCGGCGTGATACCAGCGTGGCCCGCATTGGTTGGTTTCATTTCATCGCCTTGCGATTCGCTGTGTTTAGTCACGTGGGGGACGCGGCGAAGGTGACCTTTTGCCGACGCTTCCCTCTTGGCAGTCGTCCGGAGCCCATTGCAGAGAGCGCTTGTGTGGTGTTGTGAGTCGGAATTTGTCGAGTGGTCTTCGGCGTAACGTGGGTGTTTTTGGAGCCCAGTTCCTGCTACTGTTAGTGAGGGGTCGTGCCCCCTTCATCTCGACCTACGAGGATTTGGTTCAGCAGAACGAGTGAGGCCCCCATTCTTTTCGTCGTCCCGTTGTACGCGTCCTGACGCGTCTCCGTCGCCATTGAGGCGGTTATGCATTCACCCCCTTTCGCCGTTGTAACACCGAAGGTACCTGCCACCTACGATTGCAGCTCGTCGCAACTCAACTGTACCAGGCTCCCTCGCGCCTCCGCATTAAGGTATGTGCCTTTAACTGATTACCGCTGTGAACGCGAGTGTTACTCATTACTACTCATTACTACGCTAGTGTATTCATTCAGACTTGCAGACTGTTCATGCCGTGAAGGCTAATGTAAATCGTCGCTGCCCTTGCATAAGCAACGTGTATCTTTGTACCTACTCATTACTACGCTAGTGTATTCACTCAGACTTGCAGACTGTTCATGCCGTGAAGGCTAATGTAAATCGTCGCTGCCCTTGCATAAGGCAACGTGTATCTTTGTACCTACTCGTTACTACTATTATTGCTGTTCACTAATGTTCAACATCTGTCGTTAAGTTTAGAGCGCGCGTGCCAGCTGGTGCCCTTAATTATAGATTAAGGTTAGATACAGGGCGACGCATTCTGCTACCCCATTGTAACCCGAAGTGAAATATATGATTGGTTAGTTAAGGGAACTATTGTTTGTTTCGGCTTGTGCATGTTCTGTTACAGATAGACGCCCCTTTATTGTACGGATTATTGTACGACGGAACGAGGAAGCTGTGAGCGTGCAGGTGAGTGAGACAGCTGCGTAGTCGTAGTCGGATTGACACCTAATCACAATCCTGGCTTAAGGCAATCCCGAAATTGTTATTTGACCTTGCAACTCTTGAGTAATCTTATTGGCGGAGTATTTTTGCATGCTTCGCTCCCGTCTAACCGTCCAGGCCCGGTTAGCCGGGTTAAGACAGGCTTGGTGGCGCCCTCATAATTTCGACATACCCTGTATATATTATGCCACAACGCGCTTGCCCAGAACGTATCGTGTGACTCACGCCCGACTCCCTGAGCGTTCCAGCCGTGGCCTATTAGCCTATTTCTAACCGATTTCAGGGCAAGTGTGTCAGGTTTTCAGGACTGATTCCGTGGTGCGATGCTCACCTTGGGTGGGTGTCGTAAAGTCCTTTTAATACCGTAACAACCCTTTTCCATGTACTCTGCCATTTCTGGGCTAACCCTGTCATATCCATAAGCTTTTCCCAATTTCATTTGCACATTGCTTCCTTGTTTCGTTTGTTTCGTTATCATATCTCCTTGTTGATCTCCCTCCTCTATTCTATTATTTCCTTCCGCTCCGTATCTCTGTTATGATTTTTTGACGGCAAGTAGTTCCATGTAATATTATCTCCACCTTGGCTTGCTATCTCCAGCTTCCGTTAATATCTGACCCTTTCGCCTTCGAGTTGTCTCAATGAGATTTCTTTCTGTTGTCTTAGGTTTTTCAACACTACATAGAACAGCTATTGGTTAATTCTGCTCCATTTTCTTTCCGAAACCTTACATTCTCTTTGCGGTTTCTTCTTTTAGTTCCTGTTTTCACCGTTCTGTATGTTTTAATTCGTATTTGTCCTACTCTTTCAATAGAACCTTTTCGCTGCTTCTATTAACATCATTTTATGTATTTCTTTGTAGTATAATCGATTGGTGTTCACAAGTAATTACACAAAAGGTTATTTTTATCCGAATATACCCGCTTTTGTAATGAAAATTGGGAATCCATGAACTTGCCGAGTTATTTTATTTGACTGTTTGCAAGTCAAGTTGCCGACGGAAAACCCACTGAGTCTAAAAAGGCAACTATAGTCTGGATTTAAAAATAGACTCAAGTTTAAATTTTGAAAGACAATTTAATGAGTTTGGTGTGTTTATTTTGGTAATAGTACAGTTGATATGATATTACATGAGATGAAAATGAAAATCAGTTAGTTCATGATAGGAAGGCGGTGTAGTATCAGTTTGTCTTTACACGCTATGCTATTGCCGGAAACATCTCAAAATTTTAAATTAGCTATCACAAATATTAATATCGTGTTGTTAGGACCCCTTCTTGGACCTTTATTTATGATGCTTACAGCTGTTGATGTATATGTGTTATGCGTTCTTATGTTTATTAATAATTAATTGTGAGATGAGCGGCGAAGCTAGCAGACCAGCAAAGGTAGGTTTCCAAGCAGCGGAATGTCCCACTCGACCGGCGAAGTGGAGCGTCAGTCCTCTCATTTCGCATTTCTACGTGGGCTGATCGAAAAGTGTCTTCCCCATTCTACCAATGAAATCCGTGGCGCTCAATTTTCCATCCTTATTTGGTTTAGAATAAACCTCTATTGCGACAACATCTCGCTCTAAATTACGTCGTGTTGGTCCGAACCCGCCCTCTTTCCTGAGAAAATAGCGGGACAACCGTTTTTACAGCAAGTTGTGGCGTGATTGGAGTGAGCTTTGCCTTTTTGAAGATTAACGTGCCTAACAACCTATTTAGACTATCCCCAAAGCATTGTAAGGTGGTAATAGATATTTATGCATTAAGGGAGATATGAATATGTTTTTTCCCTGAGGTTGACATGTTTACCGAAGGTAAAGAACATGAATATCTCCCGTGGTGCATACAATATTTTATTTACTAGCATATTAGTAGATAAGAATAGTATGAAATTTCAAAATGTCACAATGACATTTAAAATAAGAATCTGTAAGTAACATCAAGGATTGCTTCACTGTATGGTTGCTAAGACGTTATTTGTAGTTGCATGGTTACCATAAGTTTGAGGGAGAAATAATTTGACAAGTCCCTTGGAGTTATGAGTAGCTTTTCATATTTTGTTTCTATAACGAAAATGTACAATATTATGTTTCTAGTAAATAAAAGTAGTTTTGTGCTGTCACAGAGCAGCTTCCCCAAATGGTGTGCTCTGGTTAGTTAATATTTACATATTCAATTTGTTAACTTTCCATTGTTACGGGTTTTAATAGTAGGAAATGAGATAGAAGTCATAACAGTAATAATAATAATAAATATGAGAAGACTAACCAATATAAAACTTAAGTAGCTCTACTCCACTTCTATTTATCGTTTCTTCTTCTTCTTTGCCCATCACTCTCCTGTACCTTCTACTATTTCGACCCACTTTCACATTGAAATCACCTATTAATATGGGTATTGATTTTGTGTACTCAAAATGTCAAATAGTAATTTGTGAATGTTACTAATTTTGTAGAACATATGATGCTTTCCAATACTGAAATAAAAACATTTCCTCAAAACTTTTCGTATTTGACTACGCACTCTCAGATTAATAGTCGAAAAGGTTATCAGACGTTAATAGTTGGTTACGAACACGTTAGTATTCTTATGTTAAAAAATTGAAGAAGTAAACGTTTTCTAAACTTCTGTAAAATCAAAATTTTGAAATCATATGAAAATTACGACCCCGCTTGTATATGTGTTTTTCGTATTATTCTGCCTGAATTTAAGCATTCCGGATTATTTCGATTACATTTGACGTTCTGAAATGTACTCATTTGGTGTTTTTCGGCTTTGGATCTGTTGGTGAGCAAAGTTTAGCCATGGTGGAAATATCGATTTTGTCTGCAGCCACATTCTAGAACGTTCCGCGACATAAATTTAACAAACAACGGCCATGGGTGCGAGAGAGAGGTATCATCTACCGCTCGGCTGTCCCGAGACCTTTTTATCGATCGCGCCGTCTGGCGTTGCATTTTCAGGCAGTTGGCATCCGGCGTCTATAAGGGACAGTCAGTTTTTGGAGTCGCCTTGAGCGAGAGAGCCCTACGGAGTTGTGCTTGCGGGGGTGTTTACCGTATTGTGGTGTTCAGTTTGTGTGCGAAATACCGCCGTCTTAATTGTCATTAGGACTTCCGTCGTTGTAAAGCTTTTGGCCGTACGTTACGCATTTCCTTTGGAGACCTTGCTGTGTGGGAGCGCGAGTGTCTGCTTGGGGTGTCGACTACCGTAAGCCTTTTGGGTTCCCGTTCTTGCCGCGGAGCCGCAGACTCCTATATATTTCATCGATGAGACGGATTCCTTTGTTGAGGGACCCATTAGCAGTGTTTTGTGTTGACGAAGCTTTCGTGTCATTCCGCCTTCCGTTCGAACTTCACATCCCGTCTGGTATGGATAAATTCCCCAGGTGTTCAGCTCCCACAGTGGCCGTAGTCCGTTGAGATGTTGCTATATTTCTTCCGTTTCGTTCCCTGTAGTATTTGGGTACCGTAGCCGTCATAGTAACATTGATACATCAGTTAGGGCACAACCAAGCTCCTTGCAGGTATCGTTTATATTGTTTACTTACATTTAATGCTCAGTTTAACTTATATACATTGTGTAGCGTCGAATTATCGAACATTTGTTTTTGGTTGCTATGTAAACAACATTGCCTCACTTTTAGGCAAACAATGTTTGTAGTATTCCATGGTATTTGTATTTTTATCTTTATAAATTAATTGCGCAAAGGATGTTATACGACACTTGCTCGTTGAGTCTCTTATTAGAACAGGTCCGAAAGAACTGAAAAACAAGGCTCTACGGGTTTCGTCTTTCTAACTTTTCCAGCTTTTTCTAAGGCACTTGCCGACCTTGTAGTGTATATACTATAACCATAACTGACCATGTATAAGCTACATTAACAGCTTTTTTGCAACTTTAAACTAATTGGAAATATTTTTAAGCAGGAAAACACATTCCAAGGTAAAACTATCACCATGCTGTTTGATTTTCATGAATATCTGCTGTTATTTTTATACAAATTATCCAAATTTTTTTAACTATTTGATTCTTGGCCGCGCCACGCAGCTATGGAATATCTAATGCTGCAACCCACTATTCAATACCCCAATAATTATGCTTTGACATTTAAAGAGAGGAGAGGACGTAACAAGCTATCTTATCAAAGAAAAGATACCAAATAACAAAGCTATTTAAGATTAGTATTTCAAATGAAATTGTGATATTATAGGATTAGATCTGTATAGTAGTTTACTCTACTAATAAATTGAATTATTGCTGCATGCATCAATTTTGTTCATCATATAGGCAAGAGTTGAATTTTCGTTTAATATTATTTGATTATCCATGAGTCCAGATCTACTGTACGTTTTTTTCTGTATATGATAATCAATACAATTAAAATATCAACTCTGTAGGCGAAGTATGGCGCTTTGAGATTGATTTTTTAAATCAAATACTAACTTCAGCAGTAATCATCACATCAAGGAATACTAAATATCGTTGAGGAGCTTGACCTTTTACAGTAAGACCGTTTTTAAACTCCAAACCTGTTGGTATACCTGCACTCGAAAGCCTTTCAGACGAAACAATTCAGTTTGCTTTCGGCACTTCTCGACTAGCGGACCTCCGCTTTCCGCTTTTCTTATATAGGCTATTATATAGGACTGCAGGGATAAAAATTGAAATATCAGGAACCATTAAAATTGCAGCAGAAAAATGAATAATTTAAAGAAATGTTTATCTTGCAAAAGTGCCTGCAAGGATAATTATCTGCCTTTGAACTGTAAAAATTATTCGGCGGCTTCAAAAGCGAATATGCAAACGTCTCCCTATTGCTACTCCTCGGCATACACAAAGCAAATTACTCCTACTATATGCCACTTTATTAAATCGATTTTCATTCACATTATGTTTAAAATGTACCTTCATACGCTATCATACTCGTTCCGTGTATAAGATCATGAGCTCATCCGTCAGGTGCACACGTACGTGTTCACGGTATGCTCTTTCAGTATTGACGTTGTAGATAACATGATGTTTATATTTACATGTCATAATACTGTACAAATATTATTGTCAGAAATACGATGGAATTATAACAACTATTAGGAAATCTAGATAGAATAGCAGAATTATGTAGAAATTTAAATAGTCCAATGAATCATAAAATGTAAACAACGTAAGTGCACAATGCAGAATTTCATTTCACGAGTCTTGCTTTTGGCGCGCCAGGTGGTTAGCGAGTCTAGTAAGCGAAGCGGTTAACCATTAGAAATTACAATTTCATTAGTTGAAACTGGAACTTGCACTACGTGCTTTAAAAGACTGGACGAAGCAAGTCAGGATATGAAACCTATTTCGCCTTTGTATAAATATTTGCTAATGGCTAGTAACTCTTAACAGTTTTTAATGAATATTTACTGCAAATCAGAGAAGATAATTATTGTACATTTTTCAAATTAGGAATTTATCAATTCCAGTGTAACTTAGGTTTTATTAACCAAACAAAAAATTTCTGTACTAGAAAATTTAGTAACGTGCAACGAAAATTCCAATATCGAGTGCAAACATAGCACTGACCTATTTTCCTAACGCATAGGATAACAATAGGGAACTCAGAGGCGTTTGCTTTTAACATCCAACATTTCAAAAACGAAATTTCTCGTCGTTCATAAAGATTAAATTATTTGATCTGGCACAACGGCGAAGCCTTTGCGTTGTTATATTTAATTCCGCACAAATCTTCTCTTTACACACCTAGTGCAGATGACACGGATTTTCAGAGATCCCATTATCTGTGCTTTTAAACAGAGAGCGCTCTTTGGATAATTTACAGTTTTCCGTTACGCTGCTCCTGAAGATTATGTATATCAGCCACTTGAATTTTGATCGTCCAGGGGAAATCTAAATTACTTTTGGTTATTATTATTGCCGACCGAATGTAATCCCTTCAAGCAATCAAAAATACCACAAATGGGACATTCTATGGGAAATACAATTATTGTTTTTATTTAACACAGGCCCAAACAATATTTTTGTTTATGCAGATTATAGGATTATAAAGTTGTTGAATATAAGTAAAATCAATCATAGAAGTTGCTAAATTATCACCAGGGTATTTTGAACGCAATATTCGTTTTTATGATATTTCTTGGGTGTAAATAATACCATCAGAAAGTTGTGACAAGGCAGAAATTTGAGTTCACGTTCCAATACGCAAGTTTTTCGAATTAAAAATAGCATGCTCTGGTTACATGATTCCATATATTATCAACTGACTTATATTTGCTTGTTTAATCTCATATAGCTCCTATTTGAAAACATTAGATTTTTTTATAAGTTGTTTTACTTCCTTTTACAATAAAGGAAGTATTGGATTAACCCCAAAAATTCGAAATTGAGTTTTCAACAGATCTTCACGTTTCAGAGTCTCCTGAACCCAAAAAACATGTTTTTGTTCATTAGTCTGTCTGTGTGTCTGTGTGTGTCTGTCTTTCTGTGAACAGAATACCTCAAAAACGAAAAGAGGTATGGCGTTGAAACTTCAAATATTTTTTGAGTACTATGTAGATGCGACAGAAAGCTTTTGAAGTAAATCGCATATCCGGAAGTAGGTGTTTACGCTTGTGATTTTTCAGTTTTATTTCGATTTTTTTTAAAACGGCTTTAACGATTTTTTTCAAACTTTACATTTTTATTACATTTTTAATGTGCATTGATGTGAGATAGGTGATTTTCTAGTTGAATACTTCTAAAATGGGTTTCTTTTGTTTTTTTTTATATTTTTTTCTCCTATTTTAAATAGAACACCCGGTATATTACAAACATTTTTGAATTCAGCTTAAAATTTTAGAGAAAATTTGTCTCTTCAACTAACGCTTTATTTAGTACCGTTTTTGTAGAATTTGTAATTTTTTAAAAATTCTTACAAATTAAAAATCAAATTTTTGGCTAATTATAAGACCACTGTAAAACGAAGTTGTGTGAGTGTATCACACCAGATTTATTTATTTGTTTTAGATTAGATTTCAAAATGTCCTAATACAAACAAAATCACATTTTTAAATAAAAGAGTTAGAGAACTTATTATCTAGTTTAGAAGACATTACTTTATGAAAAGGTCGAAACTGTCTCGATGTGGTAGTTTGTACAAATACCAAGAACAATATTATCCCACAAAATGTAGATAGTAGATACTGTTGCATTATAGACGTAGGGAAGACTTTTTTAGCTTCTTGCCCTACTCGCACCCAAATACAATGTAAAATATAGGTAAATTATTAAAACTAATTTATATCCAACGTATACAGAATTATAGGAATAATTAGAGTAAACGCTCGCGCGACTGCCGATGAAGTCATAGAGCCATGGAACTACCAAATGTTTTTTTTGCATTGCTGCCTATTGTTCGTTTCCTTAGAATTCGGTAAGCTTCAATCTCAGATATGAACATTTTTCGAGAGGTTACGATGTCCATGAGCTGTTAGCTATTATGTTACTACAAACTTTAAAACAAAATACAGCAGTGTGTTGCAATAATAGTGTACTTTTCAGTTCTCGAATACTGAGAAAGCTAGTCATCATTCCGTACAATTATGCTTATCTCTCTGCTGGTAAATTTCACTTTGCAAAATAATATATGCCAATTTTGCTGACAACCACTGTATAGTTTTGAGATGACTTTTGAGGGTACACGGCCATTGTCATTAAGTAACAAGTATTGAGGTCGCAGGACGCACTATTTCGCCCACTTTCGTAAGGGGCTTTATCAGGAGGAAATGCAAAAGAGCACTGTAACTCAACGTGTAAACCACGCCTGAGGCGAAACTCTTTTGCAAGGGAAGGGATAGAAGAGCACGGTAACTCAACATGTAAACCACGCCAGAGGCAAAACTATTTTGCAAGGGAAGAGATAGAAGAGAACGGTAACGCAACACAAGGTGAAAGGCGAAAGGTCGGAGCTTAGAAATTAGCACTTTCCACATAGAAGAAAGGGGTCTGCCCGTCTTCGTCATCTTCATCCAGGGCCACCCAAACCTCCAAAGATCCACCAAGTTACCGATCACGTAGGGTTTCTTCGAAAACAAAATATTAAAACAGCATTCAAACCCCCGAGCAAAATCTGATAGGTTCATTCTTCACCTAAAGATAAATGAAATACTATGGAAACTAAAGGTGTTTATAGAGTCTTTCGTTGTTGTAATGCCGTATACATTGGTGAAACAGGACGTTCAGTAAAAACTGGCATCTCTCAACACCAGCGCTGTCTCAAGTCCAGTCTCGCTTCATCATCAGCCATTGCCGAACACCAACGTGATACAGGCCATAAGATCTTTTTTGATGAAACTTTCCTTATCTGAAAATCGCTATTCTTCTTTAGCAGACAGATTTGCGAAGTCATTAAGATCTACAAACACCCTAATAATCTCAATCGGGACGAAGGCTTTCCCCTTCGTTCTATAAATTCCTATAAATTCTTGTCTTCCTCCTTACGATCGTTAGAAGAGTTTCGTCTCTGACGTGGTTTGCACGTTCAGTTACCGTGCTCTTTTGATTTTCCTCCTGATGAAGCCCTTTACGAAAGTGAGTGAAACGTTGAGTACTTCAACCTCAATAATGCCACGGTCCAATCCCGGAAGTTCTTTTTTACTGTATATTTTTACCCATATCCTGTGTAACATCTCCTCTGCCATACCTCATTGAAGATGTTAATGAAAATGTGTCATATGCATATCCTGTACAATATAAATAGCAAGTGATTGTTAACATTTTGGTCTGCGTCTTGGAGCTATAATTTTTTCTATATCCTCATAGGGCACAATCAAATGTGAACTACATTCTAAAAATTACCAATGACAATAGATAAACCAACGGCTTGGAGCTATCATTTTTAGAAAAACGATATCAGGAGAAGAATTGCCTTAAGTAGGTACCATCTCTTTATTTGTTGTTGTTATAAAAGCAGAATGCATATATTGTAAGGTAATTTATAATATTTATGTCAATGTTAATATTTCTAATTAAATTCTTTAATTTAAGTGCGATTGTCTAGCTAATGCAAACGCAAACCAAAACATTCCCCAATGATTCTTTAGTCCTTAATCCTAGTTGAAATATACGCTGACCTTAATACCCCATTAGTTCGAATTTTAGGAGAAAAGGGATTGTAAAAAAGTCTGAGCAAGAAGGTAAGCATTATATGCCTGGCATAAAGATAAAAATTAGATGGGGAAAATCTAATCGTAAAGCAGAATATAAATATGGTTAAGCTGTCTAATGTCTTGTCATAGCCCTCAGACCTTTAAAGTGTATTTTATTTGTTTATTGTTCATTGAAATGTTAAACCGTGTTTAACATGATCGCGTCCTGGAATGTTCAGATACATTTAACATGCATCCACTCATTTAACATGCACGCACTCGCGTCCTCGAATGTTAAGATACATTTAACATGCATCCACTCATTTAACATGCATGCACTATAGCAACATCACACATATTCATGGTAGTCCGATTTCGATTTAGCAGTTTTTAGTAATTATTATTGATTCAAAATTATTGCCTCAATGAACAATAAACTAATGAACGCATTTCGAGGAGTAACCGTCTTAACATTTCTCACATAAATTACCACTCTTGCTTCGCTGCGCTCGCTCGAGTGGTAAAAATATGCTCGAATGTTAAGACTGGGTTACCCCTCTTAATACGTTAATTACTATTATGTATTTAAATAATTTGCAATGTTACCGCCTTGGCTAGTGTGGTAGCAAATTTTATTCTGAAGATTAATACTGAATATTATGTTACAAGGGCTTTGATGTAGTTTCAAGCGTGTTTGGGTGTAGCACACGGAAAATACCAAGTTCTCCTTATACTGTTTACTAATTGCAGTACCTATTGTACTGAATTATGTTTAATTACAGTAGCTATTCAACTTTAAACAAGCTTAACGTGTTTTAGAATAATTAATTTTAATTAATTAATTACTCTCTATAATGCACATTTAATTATTTGGTTTTAACATTACAAGTAGGTAGGGATTATATTTATGTTCATTAATTTTCGCTGTTCTATTTAGAGACACCCATTTAATTCCGTTGTAATAAATAATACCTCATAACTGCAAAAAAAACATAACGATTTATCAAACCCCGAGCACGCCGTAATCAATTTCGGCAATTAAAACTTAAACCCAGGAATTTGGAAATCAGAATTAACAAGAACAAATTAATCACATTTAGCAGGAAATCCTCGACATTTTCGAAATGTGATTTAAGTCTGCTTCTATTCTCAATCAGCAGTACGGTTTCAAATGTGCACTCGTAATGGAGTCGGCAATTCTATCACAGAAACTCGGCTGCCTCTTGGTGTTCAGTCCTAATAAATATATAATGTGACTGTCTTTGCCGCTTGCAGTCACAAACCAGTAATAGACTGTTTCTTCAAGCTTCTCTTATTCGCGAGCTTTTCGTTTAGTTCGTTGTTCTACAAGTTCCCGGATCTATTACCCTCCGCTAAAATTTCAGAATTTAACTTTAAGAAATCCTTTCAAGCCAGCAGAGAATCCTTTCAATCTCTGTAATATAAAGGACAGGATAAAACCTTGTCTGTTTTATTTTAAACGAAGTTTACATATGCAAAAATCATTTATTCCGCATTTTGTATTTACAAAATTCTAGTTTTATGGAATATCAATAACTAATGTCAGAATAAACCTATTTCAAAATGGTGGGCTTTCGTTATATCTTATTTAGCCTAAAGCTAATATATACAAAAGGAAATCCGATTATATTGTAGGATTTTTGCCATACAGGATACATTTAGCCGCACTATTTTGCGTCAGCACACAGCAGATGTTATTGTGAGACCACTGTGCCTTGAATACGAAGATGTAAGAGTCTTGAGACTGTCATTCTACGACGACTCTTACTCGGAACGATACCACCAGGACCAAGAATAGCTTTTTCCTTTTGGCTTGTTTTCTTCCCCAGCTTTACTTTTAATATTGGATGATCTCTAGTGACGGCGCTGTTTGTTGATATAAAACCATTTTAAATTTTAATGATAAGCAGAGTTACTGTACTTTACTACAGCGCAAGCTTTATTGATGTATTCGTTCCCCGGTAGGGGCTGAGAGGGAGTACCGTGTGTTTATTTTATACTAAATGTTTTATTTAACAGGACGACTTTTTCACTCAAACGAATTTTAAAGTTCGATACATTAAAACTTTCTGCTCGTCACTGGCATGCTTTGAGTCCACTCGAAACGGAAACAATCACGGTTTTTAAATTTTAATGCACTAAATTCAAATTAGAGATACTCAAAAAACAACTCTAGTTAGCATTTCAGATTCGTCTGAGCATTAGCTTAATGAAAATTTGTCCCTTTACCATTAAGGGCGTTAATTGGAAATTTACAACTAAATCAAACAAATTTTCTTTGAAGGCATAATTTAAAGTTAATTACTCGTTACTTCTCGAGTGTAATTAATAAGGGCGATGTTTGGTTAAAACCATAAAGCTTGAATATTTGTCTTGTGTGACCACAGAGTGGAGAAAAAATTAAAATCATTAACGTTCTTTTTAGAATAACCTCAGGAGTTGTTTGTGGCTTTTGAATACTTTGCTACAATAATAAATTTCAAAATATTAATGAAACTAGAAATCTAATTTTTAATGCAAACAATATTAAACGAAGTAAAAATTTTACGGCTTCTACTAAATTGGTAAATAGTTGATTGGCAGTCATATTCATGTATATAAATAAATACAAAATGAAGCTAAAGCTGGATGAATCTGCTGGAATCAATCCAATCAGACCATTAAATTAATGAGAGGAATAGTATCTTAAAAGTAAAAATATGCTATTACCTCAGAATTATTTGAACCTTGACCGATTGACGTGAAATTTGGTGAGTGGTTAGGGGATGGCTCAAGAAGCAAAAGTGACATAGCGCCGATGTGCGCTTTTACCCTGAAAGTGGATGCCACCCCCTCTTGGGGGTGGAAATGTGTTCACTCAAAATAATCCCGGGAATGGATAGAGAGACAAATTCTAAGTAAAAAATGTCCTATATAGTTTTTTCGATAGATCGATATTTTTCGATCAATGCATGTTTTTGGACGGTTTTTTGCGAATAAGTCGTAAACTTCGCGTTCTATCAAATAAGTTGATAATAACCAAAAATGAAGCTTAGAAAACAGCAAAGTGATTGGTTTTTTTATGAATGCTCTAGGTCCAAAATAAAAGAAGTTATGGCTCGCTGAAGATTTTTTTTTTGCAACAACTTGGTTCGAAGTAATCAACGTTAATTAACGAAAAACCGATGCATTTTTAGGGAAAAACTTATAGAACATTTTTTGTACTGATTGAAAAGACCTTTAAAATGAGCACTGTTAAAAGTCGATTGCATTATAACTAAGCGCGTTACGATGCAAAAACGGAGGGCCACTCGAATTTTTGAAAAAAAAATAAGCGCTGAAACCCCAGCCATTCCACCAGAATTGATATTGACCATTATTCCTTTACAAATTATACTTTATTTTAGTATTACTCATGTAATCCAAAAGTTTTTCGACATGCTCAGACTTTGCATATTCAAAAAGTAAAGGGTTGAAGGGCTCGGGAGGGGTGGTCCGCGCACTATAATGCAAATTTTAACATTTATATCTCCGTTTTTTTTTCTACAGAAATTAAAAAAAAACTAATATGTTCGTTAAGATAAAATCCACATTTTTGTACTACATTATTTTTTACGTTTTTTTCTTTGGTTTTTTCAAATAAGGTATTTTTTAAAAAAATTTGAAAAATACGTTTTTCACTTTCATCATATTTTTTTCGAAAAATACGCATTGTAACCCGCCTAAACTTTTGGATTACATGAGTAATACTAAAATAAAGTAATTTGTAAAGGGATAATGGTCAATATCAATTGTGGTGGAATGGGTGGGGTTTTATCGCTCATTTTTTTTTAAATTCGAGTGGCCTTCCGTTTTTGCATCGTAACTCGCTTAGTTATAATGCAATCGACTTTTAGCGATGCTCATTTTAAAAGTCTTGTGAATCACTACAAAAAATGTTCTATACGTTTTTCCCGAAAAATGCATCGGTTTTTCGTTAATTAACGTTGATTACTTCGAACCAACTTGTTGCAAAAAAAATCTTTTTCAACGAGCCATAACTTCTTTCATTTTGGACCTAAAGCATTCATTAAAAAACCAATCTCTTTGCTGTTTTCTAAGCTGCATTTTTGGTTATTACAACTTATTTGATAGAACGAGAAGTTTTCGACTTATTCGCGAAAAACCCTCCAAAAACATGCATTTTTATCACGAAAAATCTAAGTTTTCAATCGCGAATAGTTAGAAAAATATCGATCTATCGAAAAAACTATATAGAACTTTTTTTAATTAGAATTTGTCCCTCTACCATTTCCGGGGTTATTTTGAGTAAACACAGTTCCACCCCCGAGAAGGGGTGGCATCCACTCTCAGGGTAAAAGCGCACATCGACGCTATGTCACTTTTGCTCCTTGAGCCATCCCCTAACCACTCACCAAATTTCTCGTCAATCGGTCAAGGTTCAAAGAATTCGGAGCGGAAAACCTTCAACGACTGGACTAAATATATTCGCTATCAATACAGCAGTATACACTTTGTCCACATTTCTATGCTCACTATTGATATCTCGGTTATTAGAAGACATAGAGCAACGGTTAAATGAGGAGTGTTTTGCAGAATTCAATGCTCGCCACAAATTTCATTTAAAATTTACCTTGTTCTAAAGTTTTACAATGTTCTAACACTTTCTTAAGACAAATTTTGTGATGTAAGCAGAAACCCCTGATGGTCATTTGTTTTCAAGTTGTTAGTGCTATCTTTTGTTTTTCATATGGCAGCCCATATTGGATTTTTGGTTAGTTAAATAGTCTTTAAAAAGAGCTTTTCAAGGATGTAGAACAGACCTGAAAAAAATTTGTTTATAGGGAAGATATTAACAAAAACATAAATTAATTTCTAATATGAAATTAGTAGGCTATGAAATAAAACACCAATGAGAAGATATGCTAAGCAATACTGTAAAATAATGAAACGGCAAGAAAAGTAATAAAAGTAAAAAGTAAAGACAGAGTACTAAAAGTTCAGATTCACTTAAAGAAACTGTTCAATATGACGACCATTATGTTCCACACACTTATTCTAACAGAGTTACCCTTTAATGATCTTAGCACATTCAGCACTCTTTGTGGTACCCTATAAATAAAAGTCAAGGGGGTGATCTCGCAGGTCATTGCACTAGTCCAAAGCAATCACTCTCTCATTAGAGTTTTCTCTCAAAAAATGTGCACGTCACGAGTGTTATGGACCGGGCAACCATCCTGCTGGAACCAGATGTTTGCATGCTGTCAGAATTAATAATTTGCCCCCAAAACAGGCATTATCTCGTTTGTTAGTAGCTCCAAACATCTGTTACCAATTAAATCGTAATCATAGGTGAAAGAACCTATTAAGTGATTAACCAAAACGAAAAGTAACTCAAAAAACAAAATAATAAACTAAATTTCATACCAATTAATCCGCATCAGGGTCTAAAACCAAATCGAACTTTAAATATTCTTTGATTTGCCAAATGTGGATTTTCAGTAGACCAATAATGATAGTTATGCCTATTAAACGCCACAATTGGTAAAACGTATTTCATCTGTTCACAGTATTTTCCTAAGAAGATTTTATCTTCACATTTCTGTAGGTTCCAGCTGCTAAACTGTAATCTTCGGTGATTGTCATTATCATTTAAACCTTGTACAATTGTTAGTTTGTAAGGGTGTTATTTGTTTTTCTTTAGGGTTTGTAAACAGTGGATTTTGAAATTCTAGTTAATCGAGCCACTCGGTGAACTGATGTGCTTGAATTGTTCGTAACATTTTGCAAAATAGTCTTATTTCGTATATCAGCATCGTTAACTTCGTAGTTAGCTCTTTTTTGTTCGAAGCTTCAAATGTTCAGTAAATTGCTAATTATCTGCTATCAGCGCAATTCATGCAAGCATTTCTATTTGCTTTAAAATACACTTCCAACATATCCACTTTTCAAATTTCATAACCTACTAATTTCATATTAGAAATTAATTTATGTATTTGTTAGCCGGCAGTACGAATGAGCGGTGTTGCATCTCTCACGGCACTTGTAGAAGTTTAGCTCCAGTCTGCTTGGTCAGTACTTGGATCGGTGAACATCTGGAGAGCGGGCGTAGTGTTCTAGGTTAGACAGGCTCTACTAGCTCAAATACCCCCGCCGAATTTAAAAATGCACATACTCTCAGCGGCTCGGTGCGCCCGGCACCCCGACACTGTGTAAAGGGTACAAGGGGTTACAGATTATGTACGTATGCATGTTATGTATTAGTTAATATCGCCACTACAAATAATTTTTGTAGGTATGTTATGCATAGTTGAAGGGCTCTTTAAAGACTATCTTACTAACCAAAAATCCCATATGGCTGCCATATGAAGAACAAAAGATAAGTAATAATTTGAAAACAAATGACAATCGGGATTTCTGTTTACATCAAACAATGTGTCTTAAAAAGTGTCTGAATATTATAAAACTTTATGGAACGAAGTACCATTAGGTGTTTTCGAGTTATTGAGGAACATTTAAATCAGAAAATTTTTTCAAATAATTTTAAAATTTAGAAAAGTGACAATGAATTTTAAATCAGGAAATGCGGACACAGTATATATAGCTTAAAATAGAGACAACGACGTGTTTGTTATTGGTCAAGATGTGCTACTCGTAGCCACCACTTCCATTGAAAAAATATAAATATGTTCAAGCTAGACAAAGAAAGAAATGCCGACAAAACTATATTCAACATTAACTAACACATTTGATAATTTAAACGAAGCTATTCTCATTATTCATGCTGTAAGTGGTTGTGATACAATTAGTGCCATCTACAATTTAAGAAAAGAAAAAGAAGAAAATGTTTCCTCTGCGCAGATGGTCACTGAATAGCCAAAGATATAAATGCTTTATACAATATATTATACAAAATAGAACACATTTTTTCTTTGCTTCCTACGGAAGAAACTACTCAGCAAATACAAACGTGGAAAAAATCTGTCAAAACTCTAGCTTCCAGGTGCTCCTCACATTGATAAAGTAGTCGAACAAGAAGATATACAGTGCGAGTGTAAAGTCTGGAACTATCGAAATAAAACTTTTATCAAATGTTTTTGAAAGAAATCCTCGAACACCTCAATTTTTATTTTAAAAATACATATTCTACTGTAATTGTCACTTTTCGATTGTCTTTTGTTTTTGAGTTATGACGTTCGCGATAATTTCTTTAAATGGAAACCCTAATTTTTTATGATGAATTTGGATAGAGCATGAAATTCTACGACCAAATATGCTAAAAAACTATGGTACTGTATTTTGAAATTTTCGAGATAATTGCCGTTAAAGTTTTAAAACAAAAATCTAATAACAATCAAGAGTGCCAAGTTTTAATAAAAAAATCAAGTAGCCATGTAACAATTGACAGCGTTAAAATTATGACAGTTGTTTATCAGTTTGTTTATCTGTTTTTATTGTGGGCTTTTTTACGTAATTCAGTAAATAATGGTGCGATATTTGACTGAAAAAGAGCGAATTGAAATTCTAATATTGAGGGGATGTGGCGACCGTACCAGAACACAACAAGAGGTTTGTGAGATATTTAATAACAAGTATCCTGATAAAGAACCTATCACAAGAGCGACAGTTTCCAAAATAGGAAGAAAGTTTTCTGAACTCGGACATGTGAGAGATCGCTATAGGGGTGGTCGTTCAATAACCGAAGAAGGTAACGAATTAGATATTTTGTTGTCTCTACAAGAAAATCCCCATGGAACTACAAGAGAACTAGCCGCAAATAATGACATTTCTCAAAGGTCAGTTGTATAGATTTTAAAGAAACATAAATGGCATCCCTACAGAGTTCAATTAGTGCAAGAGCTTAACGGAGATGATCCTGATCGCAGAACAGAGTTCTGTGAGGTAATGATGGAGCGGTGCAATATCGATGGCGACTTTTCAAATCGCATAATTTTTTCTGATGAAGCAACATTTCACCTTAATGGAACAGTGAATCGTCATAATTATCGATATTGGGCACCCGAAAATTCGCGCTGGATGAACGAGACGCACACGCAGTTTCCTCAAAAACTCAACGTTTGGGCAGGAATTGTGGGGGATAGAATTCTAGGACCATTTTTTATCGAGGGTTCATTGACAAGTGAAAAGTATTTGAATTTCTTAAGAAACGATTTAATTCCTGCTCTTGCGGTACTTTATCCGAACAATGAAGATCCGGATCTGCCAAGCGATACATTATGGTTCCAGCAAGATGGTGCTCCGGCACATTTTGCTATTGGTATTAGGAATTATTTAAACGAAATTTTTCCTGGTAGATGGATAGGCAGAAGGGGAACTGTTGAGTGGCCTCCGAGATCACGCGACCTAACTCCGATGGATTTTTTTTTATGGGGCTATCTAAAGAGTAAGGTTTACATAAACCGCCCACAGACAATAGAAGAGCTACAGCAAAGAATTCGCACAGAAATAAGATTAATTCCACCGGAGACTTTGCGTAAAGTTCGTGAAGAATTTCAGTACAGACTCGGGTACTGCCTTGCACAAAATGGTGGTCAGTTCGAACATTTAATTTAATTGTTTTTCTTTACTTTGTTATTTCTTGTTTCTTTTGTATTTCATAATAATTTCAATATACGCAATGAAAAAGTAAATAAGCTATCAACTCATTGACCTATTTGACGTGTTTTCGATTTTTCATTACTATTATGTACAAAATCTTCCAAATTGAAAAATACAATATTAAACTTTTTTAGCATATTTGGTCTAAGAAATTCATGCTTTTTCCAAATTCACCATAAAAAATTAGGGTTTCCATTTAAAAAAATTATCGCTCAAAAACGTTTAATTAAAGATTTATTGCGATAGTTCCAAACTTTACACTCGCACTTGCTTTTTCTTTTTTATTTGTTTTTTAAAGATAAACCAACTGATAAACAACTATCATAATTTTAAAGCTGTCAATTGTTACATGGCTACTTGATTTTTTTATTAAAACTTGGCACTCTTGATTGTTATTAGATTTTTGTTTTAAAACTATAACGGCAATTATCTCGAAAATTTCAAAATACAGTACCATACTTTTTTAGCATATTTGGTCTTAGAATTTCATGCTCTATCCAAATTCATCATAAAAAATTAGGGTTTCAATTTAAAAAAATTATCGCGAACGTCATAACTCAAAAACAAAAGACAATCGAAAAGTGACAATTACAGTAGAATATGTATTTTTTAAAATAAAAATTGACGTGTTCGAGGATTTCTTTCAAAAACATTTGATAAAAGTTTTATTTCGATAGTTCCAGACTTTACACTCGCACTGTAGAAGCAGACGAAAGAAAACCAGACACAAAAACCAATTCAGATACTGAAATTTCATTATTTGTACAACGACGCCTATAATTGGCCTAACGGCTGATGGCTGAGTAGGAAATAAATAAATAAATAAATAAATTTGTGTATATTTGTGAGAAATTCAGTGTTTCGTTCGCCTACAAGAGAGACGCTTTCCAATCTTCTAATTACGCTCATTCATCTCGACAGTAACTTCATATTGACATAAATAAACAAACAAGATCAGTACAAAGTAAATGGAAAGAGTGTAATGGGATGGTTGGAGTTTCGGTAGGAGAAGGGGGTGGGTATGGATCTATGGATCACTCATTTACTATCGCGAATACTCCTCCGTAATATAATGCTTGCTATCCATAACGTTCTTCTAGAAAAACAACTGCCTACATTTTAGAAACAAGAAAATGGGGTATATTTATCCCCTCAGTCTTGTGCTTTGTTATCAGTTAAGTGAAAAAATGATAAGAACGTTTCATAGACAAAATTTAAGGTTGCACATTTTTGTACTAAAGTAGTTTTTGCAAAAAAACATTGAACCCCCTCCCCACTTTAGCTCCACTCCGCAAACCGGAATTTTTAAAATTTATTAGGACATCATTCCCTACATAAATGCTAAAAACGTGTTTTATAGCAATTATTTCTGGGTTTAGACCTTACTTGAATATTATCAAAGCCTTCGCTGACATTGCAAACAATTTTAAAGTTAAGTTTTTCATAAATTGCCGATTTTTTTACAGAAAAAAAGAGTAACTTAATTCACTTATATTAGAACGATATTATACCTAAACCTATTAACACAAGGTATATGCAGCCGTTTAATCTGCTGTCAATTAAAAATGTTCTCAATGAACCTTCTAATATTTGCCCTTTACTTGGAATAATTGGATTTTAGAATAATACGTTACATAATTGTGTCGCCTGGTGGTATATCTCTAGTATGTACGAGTATAACACAATCAGCTAACCACGTCAGAGCGGTTATCGAAAACCAGTACTAACATACTTCCATCAGTTTTCAATTTGGCAATTTTAGGAAGCATTTCAGGTTACACTCGTACAAGGTTTAAATTTAATTGCATAAAACTCCTTGTGGGTAGATACGACGATTTAAACTGATTCTAATCCTAAATGTATGCTATAAAATTACCATCGGTGACATGAAACCTCTCGGAGCCATAAAAGGGGCGAAGCTGTTTACAAATGGAATTAAAATCTGCTTTTAAATACCCGACTTATTTTATCTTTTATGTACCCACAATGGTAACGGAAACCGATACGTAAACGAGCTTCAGTTATAACGGGCGTTTTCATTACGGTTATTATACAGCTTGAATCATTAATATGCAGTTACCAAACAGATACGTTGAATAAATTATAATGTCCTCAATGGAATTCTTATTGTGATTTGGTAATATATCTTCATCTAAGTCTTATTACCTACATTTAATTATAAATCTAAAGACTGCTAAAAATAAGACCACTAGAGAGTATAAGAAATTACATTAATAAGTTAATAATACAGCAGTCCTATATAATTACTTGATTGGGGATCAATAATTGAATGAACATATTATTTATTCAAGGGCCGACTTCCAATTTCGATATAAAAAGCGAAATTCGCCCTGATATTGGAATATAAGCGCTGCAATTTCTCTACATGATAAGACTCAATCTGGTGCGCATTCAGATCAAGTACTTCACCAAAATCATGTAAACGCTCATCTAGTAGTGTTTCACAACGATAATCCTACTAAACAGGTTATAAATATATGATTTCTAAATAAATGAGATACGGGCTTGATAACGACGATACTCGTATTGTAAATAACATACGAGTATAGCATAGTTTGATATAAGGTAACTAATTTCTTAAACAACTGCTATAAATAATACAAATGTGGCCTACAGTAAGTCTAAAATCTATACTTACTCATCAGTGGTGGGACAGAAAACTTAAAAGTAAATTATTTGTTTTGTATGTCTTGAAATCAACTGTAATGAAACATGTCGGCGGAGGAACATGGTCCTTGAAGATGCTGTGTAGAGTAATTCAACTACTTCTAAGTCTGAAAAATTCCATTTAAAGGGTGGGCAGCTGTATCTCGGATAAAAATATACG
Organism: Agriotes lineatus; assembly: GCA_940337035.1. Classification (NCBI taxonomy): domain Eukaryota; kingdom Metazoa; phylum Arthropoda; class Insecta; order Coleoptera; family Elateridae; genus Agriotes; species Agriotes lineatus. Next base: position 85,937,256 of record OW679194.1, on the reverse strand, counting down.
ATACAATGTTGTGAACTTGCTTGTATTAATAACAGTTGTTAAAGACGTAATAATTTCACCACATTAATATTTGAAACAAGCAAAAAGTAGAAATATCGATTAAAAATAACTAACATGTTACCTCAGCACTCTGCCACTTCACCATACGGTATTAAAATCCTTAGCAAGAAAGACAGTAGTAGCATTAGGATGGTGGAATTGCAACGGGTCTCTGGTCTTCTTGCTTACATGTGATGTGTTCATATTTAAAGTTATAGCCAGTTTGTATTTCTGTTTTTTTTAGTATTGTGAATTAGATTAAATCAGTGCAATTTAACTAAGCCGAAAAAGGGGAGAGTTTGATCTTGCGCGTGCATCGCTTAAATTTCTGTGTATTCAGCGGCGATTACGGTTGCAGCGATAAACGCGACTTGGAAGCCTGTTAGACTGAGCGAGGAAACCTTCGACAAGCATATTTCATGGGGACGAAGACATTAGCCTGCTGGGCTTGCCCGAAGCTACATGTGGGTAAACGGCTTCGAGTGAATTTTGTGAAATCGCTCTACGGCAAAATAGAAGTGGCGGCCTAATAATTGCCAAAATAGCGAGTGCCATAGAAATCTGTTAGGAAATCGCGCAGTAGATAATTAGCTGCCTAAAAGTTGTTGTGCAAAAGACAGCGTTTGCGTTTCCAGCAGCGAATGCAATTTCTCAACATACATCATTTGCAAAGCAGCCACGTATATTAGTGACGTTCTTTGTAAAGACGTGACGTCGGTCGTCATTGAGGCATCAGAGCAACGATCGGGGATTCTCTTAATATTATATTATAACTCCTTATATTTAGCATTACTGTGTCCGAATATTATTCTGGAACCGTTAATAATCTACCGATAAAACTAATTAATTTAAAAGGAAAGGTCGTATATGTATATGACTCAATAAAACAATATAACTCTCACGCCACATACATGAGAAGAAACATCGCAGCTGCTTAGTGAAGATCTTCAAAATTAAAAATGTACGACACCGGTTTAATTTAAAAAGCTGACTACTCATTACATTCGCAAAAACAGAAAATGCATAAAAATATTGGCCTCTAAGTCTTATGGGCAAATTTTAAAGGTTCTACGCACTAGGCTTTACAAGATGTACGAAGGTGTTAGTGCGGCTGTGGGACGAGACGGTTTACTTTTAGTTTGCAAGATTTAGTTTAGAATTGCATTCGTATGTTTTATCGACTGTAAAAATGCTTTAACGCTGAGACAGCATCACCTCCTATTTAAATATCTTCGAAATTAGGGTTTCGATGACAAAGGATCTCATACTACGTATTTCCAGATTTATGTTGGAGTCCAACAGAAAAAGTATGCCAGCAAAATGAAAGATTTTAAGAGTCAAGGTAGTCGTTATACAAGGTCTGCAATTCCATCTCAAGTATTAGATAATGCATATATTTAAAAGCCATTTGGCTATAATTTCAGAAAGTAATAGACACACTAAGGCAAACCATAGCTTTATTAATAATGTCAAATACCCGGACAAAACAGCTATCATGATTGGCAGTTTCAACGATCTGTAGGTTTTCTTATATAATCTTAAAAAGCAAATAAATATTTTTGTTATTAGCAGCAGAAATATTAGCACCCTCTCTGATCGAACCAATATAAATGGTGAAAGAATAAGGTAAAATATAAACACAATAGCTTGAACTAACTTGGTGAATCTCCGAAAATGTATATCTAACTGTGATATTAATTTCAAACTTGGATATACATTGGTTGATTCTTCTCTATGGTGACAAAAGATGGAAACATAAATCCACAGCCATCGATACAGTTGGGTTATTGGAAACGTGTGTTTTGCATCGGATGCTTGGAATATCATAAACGGAGTTGAAAACGAATGTTCGTAATTATGAAAATAGAAGTGGACTTGCTGATATGAAACTATTTGACAAAAAATCCATCCTCGGCCTATATACTCAGTGCATTGGAACTAGGAAATGGGATAAGTTTTGCTGATCAAAACGAAGATTACCACATAGTAATGAAGATATATAAAATATTGCAAAGTTAAAAACATTAGACACCTAAATAAATTTTAAAAAATTATAGGTGAAATTAAACAAGTTTACGAATAGTGATGCGAGAAAACATGTAGTCTTGTCTTCGCGTTCATAAAAGCCACATTTTAGGAAATATCTTTGACAAATGTTAGGGCGGTTTGAAAATTGACGCCGTGATTCTTTCCTTTCACAAAGAAAGGGTCAGCAATTCTTTCTGTCAAACTTCTCGGGCGGAGCTTGGAGTCAGTTCCCTCAGGTTTAGAGGTGGTATGTTATGTTACTATTGCGTAAATGTAGCTGTTTGAGAAAACCTTACCGTGCTGACTTCGGAAAATTATGACGCTTGTTGGATATTCTCAGCTCCCAAAACCCAGCCTACCAATTTGAAATGCCGATTCCCGTTTCGTTCGAGTACCGTTGAATTTCGTCCCGACTAAGCTCTGGAGAATCATTACGTTATCAATGTGTAGATTTTTGTACTACATTCGTTCATTCCTTATTCGACAACCCAATGCCACCTCCCGTTACATCACATGTGGATTGGTGCAATTTTGCTCTTCGTGATCTTGAAACTGTCCATTCTTGTTTCCTCAAGGCAGCTGCCAGCGACGGTTTCTAGTTTCGAACCCGAGTTCCAGGAAGACTTTTCGTGTCTAGCCTGATTTAACTACTAATCCCATATCTTCGCTTTCCAGGCAAATACATGTGTAACTTTCCTTATTGTGAGAGGTAACGTCACATGTAGGTAGAGTTCTTAGAGAAAGTTTTGTTACCATTGTGTGTTCCAGTTCAGCCCTTTCGCTATACATACAGTATTTCTGTGAATATTATAGGTACTCTATTAGAATAAGAGTTCTTAGTCTTATTGTAGAACCTTGTGGTGCAAACTGCAGATGTAGTATTTTTCTGAAGTAACATACGATCTCCAAAAAATTTGCTGGTAACCTATATTTAGAGCTAAGAACGCACATATCCCGTCTAGGGAACGTTTATCCAGTGAAATTTTCCACACATCAGCGCCATACACATCAGGTGGGGCCCACAAACATAGCACGAACTTGTCCCAGTACCTTTCCATATCCAATTGTTTTTGACTATCGCGAGATAGCTCCTTTTCTGGCAGCCTACGCTTCCCACTAGAGTTATTAATGAGTGTTCCACTTCGTTGCGCTGCACTTTTGGTATTGAAGGGACTTCTGATACTATTATACGATGTATTGATTAATAACTTGTTTTAAAAATATAATTCTCACATGTTTTCTGATACGACAAGTTACTTTAAGCACCGTGTAAGCTTGTTACCTGTCTTAAACGGACTTTTCCCTGTAACGCACAACAGGGTTGGGCACCCGAAAAAATAAACCGTACAGAAGTGTACTACTTGTTCGCAAGGAGAAAACATTTAACCAGATTCATAAAAGCGAAAATAACAGGATATTTTTCACATATACAACGAATAAAAATCAGTAGAGAACCAAAAATACTTACAACTTTGTAACAGAAAGTGCTGGTGGACTATATCTAGCTTTATACTAATGCTGTATTAATTAAATGCTGGAGTTTGCATAATATACTATGAAATTTCAATGAAAATATATTTACAATAGCTGTTTCATCCCTAGTGACGCTACTTGTATACTTAATGTAATATATAGTCCCAATTTAAAATTTATTAAAATTAACTCCCTTTAGAGCCCTACTCCATTAATAGGAAGCGCTCCGTTAGTGTGTACACAGCTTATCGAGAAAGCTGTTACGCTATTTAACATTATAAGGGAGGTGTTAGAATCTAGTGTTACCTAACTAAATTTTGCTGTAGAGGGAACAGAAAGTTGGTTTTATACAGATAAGAACTGGAATATTTGGTTAGGATTATGAGCACAAGGAATCGACCAGAACCTATGTACACAAAAAGCACATCCGTGATCGCAAAGTAGAACATTTTAATCAAACTAGTAATTCTTATGTATGAAGACATTTATTCAATAGGAATTCTAAGATGTTTATCGCATAATACAAAAGCAAACCGATATAATACGGGATTACGCAGGAGATTACTTCAAGTGTGTGCATTTCATAATTCATAGTGCTCCCATTGTAGGGAATGTTTAACCTGAGAGCGTTCGCATTTCCTTTTGTAATTTCCAGTACGACACTAATTAGTTTCCTTGAAAAACCAAAATTGTTATACGGCTGAGTAGCGTATAGCTAAAGCTTATCTGCATAATGCTAAGTTGTAATGTGTAAACAGGCAACGTCCTTAGAAGAATCTCTCATAAGTTCGTGTTTTCCATTCTTAAACTTGCCTCAGTTCTGCACTTACAGATACGTTTTTGTTGTTAGAAATCCACAAAGCTTTCAGAGATACACATTTTTTTGTACAAAAGAGAGCTTTTTAGTTATTCAACTTTAATATCAACCCCCCTTCGCCCAAGGTTTGCTTCACTAATTAACTGCTTTGCACAATGGCACAGTCTGTAATACACTTCACAAATACCTACACACAGATCTGGCTTTGATATACACTTCCTTATTGAAAAATAAGTTCGAGTTTCAAGACTTTTATTTCTTCTAAGATATTTCAATAAATGATAATTCAATTGCACTTGTAACAATATTTGCATTATTCACATATTATATGTAGATAGATATAACCATCTTACTAAAATATAGAAGAAAAACTAATAAAAGATGCAAGAATAAACAAGCACGACAACCCTTACAAAATACAAGGACTCTTCAGAACTTTCTCAAATCAATGTTTAATTAACGACGCTCTGTAAATTAACAGAAGCGTTGCTTAACGGAAACAAAGCCGACTAAATAAGTACAAACACTGCCCGCATTACTGAAGTATTGATGTGGAATAAACCCTAGGGAGCAAAACTAATCCAAGATGAATCGTTTCAAGTTACATGGCAATTAAAATGACTCCCTCCGCTTTTGGATTGGACGTATCAGGTTTGGTTTCACAACAGTTACATATAAAGGAGCATCGGTCTAGCATTCTACGAATCTCGGCAATAAAATGAAAGCGATGCCAGTTGATGATGGAAGGCAATGCCTTGGGCTTTAATCATATTGCAATCTATTACACGCTGCAATAAAGAGCGAGTTATTGTTGCTAATGAAAGTGCTATGCTGAGATAATTCTCAAATTACAAGAAATAATATAATTTACTGATGTAAGAGCAATGAAGGTCAGATGTTCTTTTAACATATTATTAAAAATAAACGTTGCCAAAATATGCAAACAAAGACAAATCAAGATTTTTTAAAAAGATTTCAATCGATTACAACGTTATATTCGTACCATAATTGACTTTTAAAGGACTTAATAGGGTGCATGATCACTCCCTACTCTAATAACTGCATCATAGCACCGTACTATACTTCATGCTGCAAATGCTTCACTTAAAGCTTCCATAGTCTCAATGCGATATTCTGTGTTACAAATACGTCTTGCTAGATATTGAATCACAGTAATGTTTACATGGTTCAAAAAGTCATTCGTACACGCATGCTGTTGACAACACGTAAAATGTGACTAATATAGGTTAGACCCGTGACAATATCTTTAAAGCACCACCAGTTCTGTTCGTCCTTGTATAGAAATGTCGCCCCACGCCATTACACCACCTACTCCAAGCAATTTGTTTCTTTATTGCAACACTCCACGAGCCGTTCTCCTTCATATCTCCAAACTCTCGGCGACGATAATTGCTACTCAATACTGAATGTGTTTTATAAGGTATGCAATCGTGATGTATTGAATACATACTTTCCTTCGACAGTAATAGAAACAGCAATCGTTTACAACGAATGCTGAATGTTTTTATATTAACCTCGTAACCTGTACTTGTTCTTGTTCATAGTTGCCTCGGAATTCAATTTGCATCTCACATCCAATTTGGCTTAAATCATTTTAGAGAACGTACGTAAAGCTATCTGCAATTTTTGAGAATCATTTAATAGACTGTATTGTTTATTGATGTTTATGTATTCTTCTTGGTTATTTTTTACTTTAATATTTGTTTCCTCTTCAGTATGCTCTATCAACACTGTTTGAATATTTCTGTATGATATACAGGGTGTTTCAGAATAACTGTTCCTAATTCTCAGAATTGAGAGAGGGCATGTTATTCAACACTTTTTAATGATAAACTAGTGTTCGGAAATACTTCCATTTCGAGATAATACGACATTAACGAATTGAGTACTTGAAATAATCTCAATGTGAAAAGTAACAATTTTATTGATTTTTATTAATATTTAAAAAATGGTATTACATAAAAATTATAAGAATTGTTCAAAATTACGGCCGCCATTGTCAACTCACAAGGTATAACGATGTGTGATTGACCGACGAATTCTTCTAAATATCTGCGGACGATCACGAATGTCATCAAAAGCAAGAATAATTCGAGCCACTAACTCCTCTGCTGTGTCCACAGGTGTCACATAGACGAGTGATTTAATATGAACTACAAAAATCAATTGGAGTCTTATCTGGCGAACGTGCAGGCCAAAGAATAGGACCCCGTCTCCCAATCCATCGGTTTCGAAATTGTGCATTTAAATAATCTCGAACATTTAAACCGAAATGCACTGGTGCACCATCATGTTGAAAGACCAAGTCTCTACGAATATTAAGTGGCACATCTTTAAGTAACTCCGGCCATGTTGCCATGGATAATGTTCACTATCTGCAGCTATTTTGCATGCATGCGTTACTTTCCACATTGAGATTATTTCAAGTACTCAATTCCTTAATGTCGTATTATCTCGAAACGGAAGTATTTCCGAACACCAGTTTATTATTAAAAAGTGTTGAATAACATGCTCTCTCTCAATTCTGAGAATTAGGAACAGTTATTCTGAAACACCCTGTATATTGTGCCTTAGTTGAAAACTTACTAAATAGCCAGAACGAAGGAAATTAGGTACTGAGATGAGAAACCAAGCACTTGACGCAGCTTTCATTTCATGACAAGCTCTGGTTTTATACTAGTGCCAGATCTATGTTTCTTACTGTGGCAATAACATAATTTAGACTGAATAATGAACGAGAGTAACTAAATATTTCTACATGATAGTGGTAAATATGCCTATTTAAATTTTTCTTATAGGATAAACACCATAAATAACTAAAAATTATATTACCATAGAACAGACCAATGCAAAAGGTATATAAAGCAGAATATTAAACAAAATCTAGATTTATAAACAAAAACCAATTGCTAATGTTAGGTAACTAGATCAGCTACACCATGCAGGAATTTGAAAAAAATATAAAATGCAGCACCATTTTTGCACTATGTACATTGCACTAACAACGATTATTACACTCAACTATCACATGACTGATCCAATAAAATCTATATATTTCTTGAAAATCGACCAATCCCGAAATGATTACCTGATACGTACCCTAGGCATGCTTTTCAAGCGATAAACGACCTAGGGATGATAATGAACCACGTGGATGGTGTCGTAATTAGAAGTAGAAATGCAAGAAATAAGCAACTTAAATTTTTGGAACTGTTAGGTACATTTTAAATCCATTGCAACCAGCCCTCGACCCTTGGCAAGTGCAAAATTATGGGTAAGTATGTCTCGCCCTTGTTATATTACTAATGATAATCTACACTGGCACTACAGGTATCACGCAGTGAAAGCACATTAAATTAATTAAACTTAAAAGCTTTGATCAATATTTTTTGCCAAAGCGAAAATTATCAAGCCGCAAACTATGACATTACCCTTTCAGGGGCGTTTCCTTTATTTGCACAGACAAATACGTAAGTAAGAGCTTTCCTAACTCCAATTATGTAATTTTAATTACTGTGGAATGCTGCTAATGTGTGTGATAATTTGCTTCCATTCTGGATAAACTTGCAATTATACCAAATATTCAGAGCGGTGTAACAAATAATCTCTCTATGAGAGAAGGTCCTTATTCTAATTGATGTCGGCATCACCATATGTGAGCAAGTTCTCCAATTATGCATAATTAATTCAAGTAATTAGAAATTACAGCTATGACCAGTTTAGTAAAGCTGACATATATTTAAAGAAATTTTCGGGTACAAAACGATCTTTGTATGAAACACAAACATAAAAAAATAGTTTTAGACAGTGGCAGTGCAGAACTAAGGACAAATTACTTAGAAAAATACAAATAATAATTTCCTTATTTTGAGTATTTTGAATAATGACATAAAGTAAACAGACAATATTATTAGTTTTTCGTTTTGGGAGAATGATCAAAATAATACAAGAATACATATTTGTAATTCTTCGAAAGTACAAACGAACGTTGATTAATTTGGGTTCAAATTCAAATCATTAGTTAAACTAATTTGATTTTAGAAACCTAGACTTATTTATGCGAAGCACTCCCAACTCACGTTCGTTCAACTTAGTTTTTATTCTCTTGGGTAAATAGTCCTAGCGCAAAATACATAATTGATGGAGGACATTGCTGCTCCCAGGAAGTAATCTACTATTCGATTAAAAGTTTCACATTTAAGTTACTGTTAACATTTATTTACTATTTTAACGTGCGAGTCCAACAACTTCTGATATCTTATGTTTCTGCCTGGGCATTTACTTTGAACTGTCGGTAGATGTTTGTTCAAAATAAGCGAAGGAAATCCGATCAAAGCTCCATTAATTTTATTCTCTACTTTGTCGTTATAAAGTAACCTTTTGACAACAAAAGGACAGAATTCTTCTTTGATTTCCGATTTCATATTTTATTTGTTACAACGACTCTTTTGCGGACAGACGATTTTGAGGCAATCACGTAAACTTCAAAAGCCAACCGTTGCAGCAGGCACTAAAATCTAATTATCCATAAGAGGGCAAGGGTGCAAATGAGGTTAGAACGAACGGCCGATCAACCCTACATATCTGAGCAAATCGTGTTATTTCACGAACACTAAACAATAAAACATAATGCAGCCAATGATTTTCCAATTTGGTGCAGATAATGAATGGCAATATTCCATTACCCGAGCGGACCCTGGGAAAGAGCGGGAACCGTCGAGGGATAAAATCCTGTAATTGAGAATGTTCCATTGGGAACGTTTGTTCCATTAGTCTCTCGACTTCAAGGCAGGAATGTAAAACAAATAAAAAAATGCCCCAGCGGTTTAAGATATTAATGAAATGAGATATTCAGGTGGAATTTTCTCTTCATTTATAACTTTTAAAGAAATAAAAATCTCAACGTAATTAATTAAAGCGGTGTATTATGATTTCCCTTTCTTTCCTAATGTAGTATTGTTCCACGCCTTTTATTAGCATGAAACAATAGCGTTTAGACCGTAATGCGATTGTTACTCATTATTTTTCAACAACCAGTTATTTATTATTTTTTTAAGATTTCGAAGGTAAATACAATACTGAAAAATAATTAATTACCCATTGCTTTCGACAGAAATGTTTCCATTGTTTTTAAATGTGAGGCATGCAATAAATGCAGGCTATATATATGGAGTATTTTATATGATTGTCCATACTTTACCACTATTGTTTTGTTTTTGGAAGTGTGCACAGACAGCATAAATTAAATAGGACAAATATGTATATCCAAAGCACCTGTTTTATGACATAATTTTATAAAAACATAATAAAATATGTTTATAATCTTATCTATTTTAGTTAGCAATTTCACCTGAAAAATTGCCTATGTTCAGAGGAAGAAGAATAATCTGAAAGATATAACTCCACATATAACACAAATCTGACAAGGAATCTGCAGTCACCGTGAACGACGAACTTTTTTCGACTACACATACCGGCAGAAAATATATTAGAGCAAAAACTTCCTAAACATATAATATGGTTTAGCAATTCTTGAAGACTTCTCAAAATTGGGGTGATAGCTACTACAAGCATGACTGCATGATCGAGACACATAGATACGAAAATGTTTGGACTGTAGATGAAACTATAAGCTTTTGGACTTAGAAGGACATGGATAAGTTGATATAGATTTTGTTTTGTTGCTTTAATACAATTTTTTTAATAAATACTGTTATTATTATTATTTTTAAATGCTACAATGATTCATATTACATTAGTGGCTTCATACACTAATACACATCAAATTATGTCGGTCTTATTCTTATGACATTTTCCATAGTATAAATAGTTGCTTGCTAGATGGTGTCTTTCCGAATGAATGGAAATTCGCTTTAATCCATCCTATCTCTACTAATTGCCTCCAGAATTGAAAGATTTAAAGCTACATTGTCGAAGTTTCTACACCTGGAAATTAAAGTAATTGCATTAATCCAATCTAACGTCAAATTACAATTGTATTACAGTCAGTGGCAGCTGCTTTTTGGGGGCTCAGGAGCGCTGGCCTCCTAACCGTTAACAGCCTATACAGCAGTAGAAAAATGTAACGATTCTATAATTGAAAATATATTTTATCATTTATCCTACCGTTACAATAAAACAAGGTTAAACAATATCCGAGAAGCATGTCAACATAACATGTGTTATATATAGACACACTCGCACGTATCATACGCACCAAGCACCTGCAGTTGCTGAAGGTGATCAGAAATGTAGCCGTATCTTATATGGGAATTACGGGTAAAGGCGCTGGCGCTGCAAAATCAAGGTAAAGCAGTTTCAATATGAGGCAAAGCTAACGATGCTAAAGTCGAGACCACTGTTAAACTCGCGGGCTTATCGTCATATTTACAAACACAACGCTCCCGAAATGTGATGCAATCCCAGGGTAAAGGCAACCGCCGTGATTATTTATCCTTGGTAATTTTTGTTGTTTTGTGCAATTTGACAAGGACATTTTTCTGTGGACGAAAAACAGATGGATTTGTAGACACGATGCATTATTCTATGTTGTGTTTCCACTACTAAATAAATTATTACCGTGTTTTGCTTTTAACACTTATGTACATGTTGTGTTGTGTCCGAATACTTTTTGATCTGTGAAATTGGGGTTTTGTTTTGCATTATCTATATATATAAAAATGAATCCCTATTTCCCTTGGTCACGCCATAACTTGAGAACGACTTTACCGATTTCATTTATCTTTTTTTTTAAGTTTTCTAATACATTGTAGAAGGTTCTTACGGAAAGAAAAATTAAGAAAATCCAAAGGGAAATCCGGAAAATTAGAAAATATCGAAAGTGTGTTGTTTCTATTTACAGTCACACCTGTGCTTAATGGTTTGAAGGGTTTTCCCCATAATGTCATAATCCGCATCAGCTAACCGAAGGTGGAAGAGATAATACACTAATAGCAATTTATGTAATTCCAAATGCTTTACATAAGTCGTCGCAGCCAGTCAGTCAGTCAGTCAGACATTCAAATTTGGTTTGTGCACAAGTGATTGTGAAAACAATTCCGTGCCGTTTTATAGTGTCTGTAACAATGCCAAAGGCACGACGAGCTAACATAGGTCGTCGAAGACAGTCAGCTGCGCGGGTATCCACTTTACGTGCGAACCGCAATGATGCCAACCCCGCTACGAATAATGAATATATTCGTATTAGCATGTTTTTAAAATGAAAGAAATCGAAAATTCGAATATCGGAAAAACGGTTGCTGAACCCGCTAATAGCAGGCAAATCAATGTTCGGGCAGGACAACGTCTGTCGGGTTCGCTACCCCTTAGGGAATGAAATGGGGTAAATAAGCCTAAAAATCGATATGGGTGTCGTTATTGAGGTTTTTTGGGACGTTGATTGCGAAAACGGCATTTATTTTTAAGTCCGAGACGATGAACATGACATAAAATTAAAACGTTATAGTGGTTAAACGGGGTTTCAGAGGCAAACTATTTTTGGACAGAACAACGTTTGCTGGGAGGGGACGGGACGGGAAGGGACGAGACGGGACGGGACTGGACGATACGGGAAGGGACGGGATGGGGCAGGAAGGGACGGGGCGGGACGGGACGGGACTGAACTGGACGGGACTGGACGGGAAGGGATGGGACGGGACGGGACGGGACGGTACGGGATGGGAAGGGACGGGGACGAGGACGGGGATGGGATGGGATAAGATGGGATGGGATGACAGAAAATAATTAGTCATTATTTAATACACAAATAACGAACCTCGCGCGTACGAAGTCGCTGGTTACAGCTAGAAAATGGCCTATATTTTTAAGTCCAAGACGATGGACATGATATAAAATTAAAACTCTATAGTGGTTAAACGGGGTTTCAGAGACAAATTATTTTTGGGCAGAACAACGTTTGCCGGGCCAGCTAGTTAAAATAAAAAATCATTGCTATATTTAGATTAAAACATCGACAGAATGCAGAATTTATACTTACTTAAAAATTAAGAGCTGCAAAAATAAGTTATCACGATCCGTCACTGACTAAAGCTCTCCTAAAAATATTTGATACCCTTTTGCGTGCACCTGGCAATAATAATTTTACTGTTTGTCCTACTACATTTGCCAATGCTTTCGAAATTATTAATCTTCCCATATTATTTGTTACTTTACAACATCTTGGATGTTCTAGCCATTTCTTTACTTAAAAGTAACGAGTATCCCAAAAACCAAGTCTGCTCATGCCGCGAACATGGAGAAACGTTTCATTTCTTAATACACAACTACTGACAGCTCCTGAAACATTAGATCTGGTCATTGTGAATTACAAAATGACATGACTCCCCAAATTCGTGACTGGAGCAGAGTTTAAGAATTTTTGGACACCAGTTAGAAGCAAAACAAGCAATTTAGTTGAGAAACGAGCTCTCCAGTTTTCGTTATATTACACATGATGTACCACAAGGATCTATTCTTGGGCATTTTGCACTCTATTCATGAAGAACGCGTAGGGTGCTCAACCACAGTATCAGGAGTATGCCGGTGGCATACAAATATGCAACCTTATTAACGAAGACCTTTATAATCTCATTGAAATATCTTCCTTGCATTCCCTTAGCATTAATATGTTCATGCTGTTTGGAGACAGTCATAAAACAAGGTATTTTCCTGATATACAAATAACTATCAACAATAGACTATGTAGGACATTGTGTAAGTAGAACTAATGCCAATTTTAAATTCTTGTATACCAACAGAAGTTTTCTAACGAAAAGCCTTAAAATAATTTTGTGGATAACCTTTTATTATCAAATTAAATTACTGAATATGAAAGTACATAGACATCAGATATGAAAAAATCTAAACTGTTAAAAAAACTGTATTGCTTAGAATGTGAAACTGCCATTTACTTCATGCTTTAGTTGGGACCATAAACTACTCGTAGTAACTGGCAGAATTTCTAACTGACCGTCATCTAATTTGGACACCCAGGATTGCTTTGTCCATACTATTAAATGCTTCGTTGCGCTTTGTATTGCACAACGTAATTTTTAAGTATAGCTAAATCTACTTTTCACTTCGCCAGTTCAGAATAGCAAATGTTTGTACTCTTGAAACCAACTGACTATACCTGTTAGATATTCAGATCTATTTATACTGGTTACTGCTATTATTATTATTTTCAACTTTCCTAATTACAGTAACAATACTGAAATGGGTCCTCTTTTCGAATTGATGACTAATAACAAAATACTATTGGATTTTAATACAAATCCCTTTTGAAGAAGTATAAGATATAAACTGGAACGTTCTCTACCTCCAAATTCCGTTATTGATTCTATGGAAACAAACAGGCAGTTTCCTGTAATATTTTTGAAAAATGTAGGTCTCCTATGTTGTAACTTGTTGACAGTTATCCCCCGTCATTTGATTCAAACTAAAGTTATAAAACAAACGAAGATCTTAGGAGCTGTAAATGTGCACATAAAATGACTGAAAACCCCATACGCCAGATGCATACTTTAATTGAAACCGGGCGAAGTAATTTAGATGTAATCACAGCAGCAAATCTGTAACTCATAAATTAGATCTGTAGGATATCCGATTCTATTTAATCGCTTAGTAAACATCACGTCATCCTCTCCGCCTTTAGCATTCTGTCTTTGTTATAAAAAGGTAGTTCCGAAACTTCGCTCTGCATACGTGAGCACCATCGCTCTGGCAAATTCGAGGAAAAGTTGCGAAAATCGGGGTATCCCACTTGAATCATTAAAAAATATTCTCCAGGGTGGTTATCAACAAGTAAGTCCTAAATATTCATGGATAAGTAACGGCCACAAAACCTTTTGCCGCAACGCAGCGACATCGTGCGCGATACAGAAATTATCACGGATATTTGAAGGGTAAATCTTAGTCTAGCTCTGGATTATTATTAAAACCGAAATTATTGAAACCGTAAATAGCATAAAAGAAATATTGGCGTTTGCCAGGCACGTATTTTAAAAAGTTATAAACTTTAAACATCGCCTTAAAAAATGAACCAACACAACTACGAACAACCTAAATAGGAATATTGAGTTAGCATTCGTATAACAAGTCTTCGTAATTCCCGATTGGAAATTATTTTTTAATATCAGCTACTGGTGTTTTTCAAAATTACTTCTTTAATTATTATGATAGATATTTGCTTCGCGTTTAGCAAGCTTTTAGTAATTTGCAGTGCAATTCAGTAGAAGTTCCAAAGATAGCAATATCGCTGATGGGTGTAAGTAACAGCTTGTTCGGATACATTCTTCCGTTATCTTACTTTTAAGAGCAGTAGAAGTAAAGAATGCGATATACATGCCGCATTTTGCTTTTAAGTAAGCGCAAAAGACCAAGAGAAATATCAGCTGCAATGAACATAAATCCCAATTCAAGTCCTGTAAGAGCGGGCTTTTGCTTAAATATCCAATATCGAGAAGTGTGCATGGCAGCTTATTTGAAAGAGAAGCAACAGCAGCCCTGAAAGGCTGCATTACCTGCTGTATAGTCGAATGCGGAGAAGAAATGATTTTATCCGGGCAACAAAGACTGTATATATGTATCCGTATTGAATAAACATCACGAGAGTATCAATCACTAGAGGATTTAGCTTTATCCACCTAGTCTTTGGAAAGTAGATTCAATAATTCAGTGTTGACTTTTCTGTTCCCGAAGAGCCAATGCTCAACGGATATAAAACTGCAAAGCATATATAAGTCATAATACTATATTTGTAGTGCCGCGTACGTTCTTTCACGTAAAATTGATGGTGTTGCTTTGAACAAGCGGTCTTTCCTACTCCTATTCCGGTTAAAATACTAACCATGGATTATACAATATAAAACTCATCATCTTGACGACCGTCTTCGTAACCAATTAATATAGATAATTAATTAGTTATGGTAATTAGAAAATGTGTTACTTTAAGAAACTATAAAATTATAAATGATCTAAAAGTTAGGAGCTTTAAGCGTTAAACTAATTTTATCAAAAAATAGTGAAAAAATTCGAACACCACAAATATTTTGTAATTTATTAAACTGAGAACACTTTCCTTGCAATCGAATACAAAGCTTGTTTGCAAGCAGACATCAAATGTTGGAACAGTACACGTACACATGTAGAAAGATAATCAGGAACGTAGCTGAATAAATCATAAAGGTTTGCTTATTGGAAGAGTCTGGCCATTCTACGAAAAACTGGTTCGACCCAGAACAAATTGCAGCAGACTTGATTTCAACAGAAATCTAAAGGTCTAAACGCGTGTTGTAACAAATCAAAAGTTTTAAAACTGTAGGCTGGAAAATTTCAGCAAAACTCTTGATTATGTCTCAAAATGGAAAGGTTAAAGCGCCATAATTAAGTTAATTTTCTAGAGTAGGCTAAAGTGGAAAAGAATATTTATAAGTGTTTACATTGTTTCTTTAGTGTCATTATCGATGATGAGAATGAGATAGGGAGTGTAGTACTCGAATTATCATAATTAATTATATAAAAATACGGAGGATATAAATGTTTACGAAAAAACGTCACTAAACGTGCCATTACGCAAATGTACAATTACTGAGGTAGAATTGAATTACTTTGAAAGAAATTTTCCAAGTCCATTACTTATGTATATAAAACCTTTTTAATAACTTTATAATATTTAGAGGATACATAAAAATACTAAAAAATTGCCACAATTTAAATTTATATTCTGCTTATTGGGACAAAGATAAGTTTTGAGAATGAATGCATGCCAGACATTCGCATTCACGTTGCCTATACATTTTTAGAAAGCTCTATAGAAACAAATCCGAATTTAATGATATTGCTATTCTAATCAAACCAGGGGCGTTCTGGCTGGGGGCCAAGGAGGCAAAGTCCCCCTGGGCGTTCATACTCCATGAATGCGGGCCTCTGCTGGCCCCCGGTTTAAAAAATCTGTGTACCTATATACCGTACTTCAGAAAAAATGTTGTGAAAAATATATCCATGTATAGTGGCAAGTATTTGGAGTGGTAAAATTTATAGGAGAAATACTAATCATGGAAACTTTTTCGAAATGATAAACTTGCTTACCAAAAGTGACCCAATTTTAAATAACTACGTGGAAGCTACTATAAGGAAAAGTAGTCAATGAGAAATGGCAATGAGACAGAAAATTGTGAGCGAACTGAATATATCTTGTATTTATGTATATTAAACAGCTGTGATACTTCATAAGCCAAAAATTCATTTGGATTACTAAATCGCCTAGCTATATTTTTCGGCTAATCTTGAAGTGGATGGATATTTGGTGATACAGTAGCTGAAGTTCCTATGCCAAAATTAATAAAAAAAAACCGGAATTTCGCAGGTGATAATTGTCTGCAGCTTGTAGTATTGCTTGCATTAGATAAAATATTGGAAATTTGATGAACAAACAAGTTCTGAAGCTGAATCTCGCGACAAGTTGCACATGTAGTTTTATTTTTTTAAGAATTTGGTCCTACATCAAAGTATTTGCAAAAAGAAAATTTGGATTTGGTTTCAGGTTGGTTTATGGTGGAGGAAATAAACAAAGTAGAAAAGTGGCAATGAAAAGCTTTGTGATTGATACACAAGGCTTTATAGCATCTATGAATTCCAAACTAGAAGCACAGATATCAATATTTCTATAGAAGAGGAACTATGAAGAAGTACACGCATCGTCAGGAAGGCAAACATTGACGATGAACAATGCAGCAACGAAAGACCTAAGGACCCGATGGATGAAAGATTTTCAAAGAATAAAGGATTTATTGCATGTTTGCAATACATCGATCCACGACGTTTCCAAATTTGAAGAAGAAAGACTTCCCACAGGAAAACTACTCTGAAAACTGGCCACCTGTGTTTTGTAATTGTTTGTTAACCCTCTTGACTCCTTGTGGAGCATAGAACACCATGATGTTTCTGTAGTTATGATACTAGCAACAAGGTTGCTATTCTTGTACTTCATCTTTTATTTTTTTAGTTGTTCAATCATGGGTGTGTTGAGTGGGTTGGTCTGGCTTATTTTCAGGACATATTCTGACTACCTATTCCTTCAATTTTCTTTTGTCTTAAGCCATGTGTTTCACCTCGCTCCAGTTTGTTTTTATGTCGTTATATTATTCTTTTTCATCTTCCAGCTGGGCGCTTCTGTGTCTTTCTCGTATTCTCAAGGGCTTGTTTTATAATATCTGTATTTGGCTTTTTCAGAGTATGGTATGTCCATTTTTATTTTCTTTCATTGTTTGTTTTCCCAAGTGGCTTGTGGCGTTTTCTTTGTAATAATTCTCTGTTTCAGATTTTATTGGGCCAACACATTTTCAAAATTCTTCTTAAGCACCTGTTTCTTGTTCAAAGACCACAATTCACTCTACCATATAGCATGACACTTTTCACATTATTAATATTATAAAGACGCCCTTTTGTTATCCGAGTTACATTACATTACCAATTTTTTAAAGCTTATTGAATGCGTCTTGCGTTCTAAATAACTACAGACAATTTGACCGCAAGAAGTGATACCTTTATTGACTCACTTAATGAGAACACTGATAAAAAAATCAGTATGTCAGAAAATTAATCTGAATCCGGATCAGAGGAGGTAGAGCAACTTGAAGAAAAGCTTGAAGAAAAACAGAAATCCACAAAACGCAAGAAGCAGAAGAAATATCATAACTGCCTGGCTTGCTCCTACATTTTTTATACTCGTAGACTACAATATGCAGAGTCTGAAGCATTAGAAATTTATTTTTAAAGTACGAATACGTATTATTACTTAGCCGCACATAGGTTTCTTGTGCAAGGGCGGGAAATAAATTAAAAATAATCAAATCGCGGTTATAGGTAGGTCTTTTTCAAAACTTCTTAGAAGCCTTTATGATTGTGAGTGTTGATAAAGATGTCCTTGAGTCTCTCGATTTTTATTGCATTTTCAAAAAAATCAAAAGATCATCCGTACTTTTTGCCAATATTCTAACCTACTAACTTTGTATTGAAATGGTAAATACATTTTTTCTTCCCTCGTGTAAAAGACGAAGAAAGTATTGTAATTGTGAAAAGATCACCTTCCTAGATTTCTTCAGATCTTCATGTTGCAGGACATCTATTTGACGAAAAATGTTTTTTCAATTCCATCTGTCTGTCAGTATGTCTGATAAAAGTAATAATTTTCACAAAGATGCAGTTTTTACTCTTAATAGAAATGGAACCCAACAGATACTGGGCAAACATCATAAAATGGATAGATATTGTAATGGTTTACTGCTCAAAAATTAATTCTGAATGCCTAGAGAATTATTGAACAAAGTCAAGTTAAGTACAGAATTAAAATATTTTATTTAATTGCAACTTAGACAGTATTTGAATGTATTAAATGCATTTGATTGACATGCAAGAAGGATAATTTGAGGGATAAAGGATAGCATAAGTAAAGTGGATCTCAGAGGGGTTGAGTTTGAAGTTTCAGCAAAAGACAGATTTAAGGTGGCTAATGTAATATAATTTAATTGATAGGTTTGAGCATATTTGAAGCCGAACCATATGTAAATGAAGAATGCGAAAAGATTGGTTACGTGCATAATAAGTATGCGCGTAAAGTATTAATAAACGTACAAGGTCAGTTAAAAGCAAGATAACTGAAGGGTAGAAAGAAATCTATGCAAGATAAGCTAAGAATTTGCAAAGAGCAGTGTGAAAAGATGGCAACCGAGTGAGAAACATTTGTGACGTTAAATACACAGACTTCAAAGTTCCGGTGCATTTAAACAAAAGTATTAAAGAAGCAGAGCAGTGATTAGTGAATTTATTGGAAGAAAATGACAATTTGTTAGAACTTAAGAAAACTTGTTTTAAATTTATTCTAATAATGTAAAAATGTTATCAAAACTTATTACCTTTTAACAAATTCAGATTGTGGTTGCTAGGCTACGACTAGCTATTGTTTAACGATAGCGAAGTTGATTTTGTAATGTCAAGTTGTGGGCAAGTTAGGAAGTTAGCTCCTGAAATTTATACAAATTTTATAATAAAAAGTTGTTTTAAAAGTCTAATTTGTGTACCCACTTATTTACCAAGTCGTTGTGCATATGTGGGAAAAGTTTTAAAAGTAAAACAGCTCATAAAATAGTAAAATTGTGGAAAGCAAGTTTCGTCGTGGGTCCGGCTCGCACCTGGCAAGTTCGGAGGTCGTCATGAGCACTGTCCCAGCATCAAAAGCTAGAGATCCAATGTCCTACATCTACAGGAGAGGTGTAACTGCACGTGCGGAGAATATTTGGTTCCAAAGAAGCCACTTCAGGCAATTTAGAGTGCCGGCGTCCTTTCAGCCGCTGCGGAAGCCAGGTTGTTGCCACAAAGAGGTAGGCGTTTTGACAGGATTTAAGTTACTGCAGCTCTGGGATACCAGAGTCCCGCCAAGAATACACCTTCTACGAGGAGTCCAGCTTGTGACCAAGTGTCCAGCATAGCACAGCGTCGAGATAATGAGGTAGCGTTCCTTGGAGGCGTAAATTTGTAAGAAAGAACGCCAGTTTACCAGATGTAAAACAAAAGAGGAGCGCGCTTCGATTTACGTCATAGCTAGAAACAAAACCTAATTCATTGTTGCTAAACGGAAGATTTTATTTGATTTACCTGTGGTTTTCTTGCAGGTTTTGGCTTTAAAACTCATTTAATACGCTGTTAGCACCAACTGATCATTTTCTGTGTTTCGTAAATTTTTGAGGCTATAATTCAGTAAACTGAGTAGTGCAGATGCACTAGCATTTACGATTATTGAACCTACTCTGAATTAAAAATCCTACAGAGCTTTAAAATTATTTATATTGAACCCACCCTGAGATAAGTTGATTTCATGTTCGCCGGAGCTAGTCCCATACAAAATATTGTAAATAGATAAAATAAAGAACGTAGTTGAGAGTAAAAATTTGTTGCATTTTCTTTTTAATTTGCCCAAAAGGTATTTAATTTACAAGCAAGTTCCTATGAAATTTCTATTGCCTAGCATTACAATATGTGCAGAGATCGACACGTATGCAAATAAATGGAACTCACACGAGGGATGTTCCGTATAAACTTCGTAACAGATTTGTACTAATTAGTTTCTGCATTTTTTCATTAATGTTAGGTAAGTATCAAGGTTTTTACAAACGGACAGAGGCCTTTTGAGGCTGAAGTCCCACCGGGCCTTTCCCTTGCCAGTTCGCCCCTGAATCAAGCTGAGAATTTATCTTGTGCTCTGTAATAAAATGCAATTAACATTTTCAATTCTCAACTGTTTTAATGTTACAGGATTTCAGCAGTAAATAGAAGCTTTGCAACAAGAATTTGCACTGATGAAGTTGTGGCACTGCTTACATTCGAAAACGTATCCGATTGCAATATTTTGTCATCCCTTCGAGAAAGGACCCTGTTTAAACAAATTATCCAACGACAAACATTGAACCACAATAGAGAGCTTAAATTGCTTTGTAAGGCGATACCTTGTTATTTCAACACTGGGTCGAATTCTTCATTAATGCCTGAGCGCCCGGTTTTCAAAACGATTCCAAATATCTTGGCGGAACCGTCTTTTGATGTTTAATCGTGAAATGAAACTGATACTTGAAACACCATTGCAGGCCCGTTTTGGCAGAATTACTAACAAATAATATTAGTATTTGAAAACCATATCTGAGATTGATACATAGAAGTTATTAATTAATTTAAGCTGTAATATTCTAATATTGCGTACTTGCTAAAACAGTAAATTAAAATATTATAAACTCCAATTTGCTACAAGTAAAGAAGGGGAAAAACTGCAACGGTGAGTATTGTAAAAAAACTATTAAACTAGAACAGTGTAAATATTTTTGAAGATATAAAATTTTTCAATTAGAATAGTAGGTATTTTATTCACTTTAACAGCGGTTATGTACTAAACCTTTATTATTATGTATGCACTATACTGTATATTGTTTATAATGTAATTTTCATAGTGTTGCAAAAGAGAAGCTTCAAGGAGCATTAATATTAGTTGCAGTGTAATGTGTAATAAATTTCTTGAATTATTTTACGTTAGTTAAACCTTTAGACTTGATTTATTCAGCTGAAAACAAAATTGACTATAAAAAATTGGTACCAGTATAAACCGCCCGCTTTGCGTTGAACAGGGGCAACATTAGCAGCTGTGTCATACGTAATTTTCCCGTTTCATGGGGCTTCGATATATAACCTCTATTCTATAGTCTCTGAAGTATATCGCTTACTGGCTCGCAAAATGAGATCAAAACATTACCAAACACGAAGCTTATGTCGTGTTTGGTATTATTGCAGGCAAAATTCGATATATTCTGTAAATAAAATAATTCTATTTGGCCCCTAAAAATAGTTTATATAATTAATAATCAGAGTTAGTCGCGAATAATCCCACTCCCTTCCAAGCCAACCAATGCGAAGCAATTGGAACCTGCTTTGTGGCCACACCCTATTGTTCGCCCCGGTTTTTTGGAATCCTCCTACCAGGCCGAACCACCCGTTCGCCGGGATCTGTACGTCACCAGGAAGCCGAACCTGTGTTCGCCCTAGCAGTAGCCCCGTTAGCATATGTCGACCGACCCTGTCACGTTCTTCGTTTTTTAGGCTCCGCAGTTTGTTCGAGATCGTGTCCAATTTTTCTGATAACTCTATAAATTTGTTCAACAGCAGAATGTCTTTGTCTGAATGCAAATTGGTTTTCCTTAAGGAAGAACTTCGCGAATCATTTTGAAATATTTGCAGAGTTTAACTCTCCTGACTTTTCCCTGGTTGAAGTATAACCATTACTTGGTCATTTGTTGACTGCAGTCTTAGTGCGGAAATATTCTGATAACGAATCTAAAGCCTGGTCTTGCAAGTTTCTTCACTGCTTTGCCGGTTATTGAGCTTTCTTGGGACCGTTATCAGTCGTAATGGTTCCTCTAATCTTTTACCTTGGAATGCTCAATTGGAAGTTTCTTCTTTTGGTGGTAGCAGTCAGGGATATGGTAAAATATTTTTTCCAGGTATTGTGCAAATGTATAGGCCTTCTTGTTTACATCTCTTACCTATCTTCTACCGCTAAACTGACTCCAAGACGTTGTCGAGTATTTCGTTACACGTCTTTACTTCTTTGTATGCCACTACCGCCCCATAATTGTAGGAATTGTTATTTTGGATTTGAACACATCCACTCGCAATTGCTGACTGAAGTTACAATCGAACCATTTCCTCGGATTGGGTACTAGGAAACCATGACCTCATTCTTCTGTCTATATTACATTTTTCTTGAATCTTCTCTTGAACAATAATAACCTTCAAAAGCTAGCATTCCTCTACCCGTATAATATGACCAAAATACTTTCAGTTTTCGGCGTTCGATATTCTAATGCAACTTTTTTTTGCGAGCTTGTTTTTGTGAGCACTCATATTTATAGAATCCTTGCATGTTTTTGGCTTGTTCCTACAACATACAATTAAGTGCCCACTCTTGAATCAGGAATATCGAATTTACAGTGACCATCAAAAAGTCGGCACTACACGGGAAACATTTTAATTTTTGAATTTTTAAAAAGAGTTTTTACGACAATGCTTGTCTAAAAGCCCATTTAGCCAGTATCATATACGTCGAATAATTTTTACTTATTTAGAAAATGGCGTCTTTCGAAATTGTCAAAATTCAAAAAGTGCTATTTTACGGAAATTAAGAAGATTTCAATGAGATTTTTACTTCCCTCGTCTGAACGATGAAGGAAGTATTGTAATCACAAAAATCACCTTCCAGGATTTCTTCAGATCTTCATGTTTCAGGGTCCCTAGACGAAAAATAGGTTTTCTCAATTCCGACTGTCTGCCGATATGTCTGTCTGTCTGCCTGTTGGCGGTATAACTCAAAAACTATTTGTCAGAAAAGGATGACATTTCACATACACATTATATATATATACCTGGCATAAAACCTTGAAAATTTCAAACAAATATATACAGTGTGAGCACCTTATAAAAATAAAATGTGGTGTATTTTTGCGTTAATTTTGAAATAGAAGGAAGTAATAACTTTCACATAGGTCAGGCTTTACACTTGCCGAAAACAGGACTCAACAGATACAGGATAATGTCACAAAATAGTCGAAACGTTTCAACAATAAAACAGTTCCCTTAAATACAGGCGCGCGCCGCACTCATTTCAATAACGCTCCATGGCGCAGTTCGACTTATTGGTGCAGTTACGATCGCTATGTAGATGCGGCGGGTTCAAACCCCAGCGGGATACATTTTTTTTTAATTTGCAAATTGATCTTATTCTGCGAAGGAAGGTCGGTGTAAACCCATTTATAGATTTTTTATATTGTGTTAGTCTTAATTAACTGAACAATCTGAAGGCCATTAAACATCTATTTCTTCTAAATTTAGCAAAAATATTTTTCAAAGCTTTCCATACGAAAACTTAATTTTAAAATTCATTATTTTAGGTGAAGACTTTAATAATTTATATATGGAAAAATATATGAAATGTAATTACTCCTTTAGATTTTTTTATTATTTACCGAAAAGTTATATGTTCCCATAATTTTTATATTTGATGCAAAACACTTTTTAGGAGAAATATTTTTCAATGACAAGTATCTCTTAAAATGGTTTCTGAAAACTCTAATCTAGCCCTGTTAATAAATTACTGTTACTAGGATCCTGTAAATGCTTATTTAGAGTTGTCTAAATGAGGAGGTTTTTTAGAACACATAAACTGGATAAAGAAAAATCTCCCCATTTAGACAACTGTAAAAGAACATTTACAGGATTCTTTCAACGGTAATTCATTAACAGGGCTAGATTAGAGTTTTCAAAAACCATTTTAATAGATATTACTTGGTTTTTATAACATTGACATTGAATTTCCACTTCATCAAATAAAACACTTCTTGCCAATACTAATTAATTAACTTTTGTGATATATTAACTACAGAGAATGTTAAATAATTATTGCCCTACTTTAATTGCTTGCTGTCGGTTTCCTCAGTAAAAATTAATTGAACTGCTCTGAATTTTTAGTAGTCAGAAAATCTAAAGAGGTGAAGCTCATATACATACCTCTGGCAACTACATTTTTAACACTACAGCCATTTTTTTGTATTTCTTTTTAAGCAAATTTCCCACAATTCTCTTAATATCTGCAGTGGCTTGGCAACGAGTCCGTTAGTCTTATTTAATCACGGCTACCATTTGAATAGAACTTGCCAGAAGCTTTAATTAAGTTAGCGCTCTTACTGACCATTAGTGAAATACAGCCATACCTTTCCTCAAAACCCTTCTTACCAGGATTAAATTCTTGGACATCCTTACAATCCGGCCCTGACGTTTCCTAGGACAGAGGCATAATAATAATCCGGCTTAGCATTTGGAAACTTGCCGAGATACTCTCATTGGTGATAATGCGGGGAGGTAACTTTAAATTGAGTTTGTAACAATAAATTCGTTAATTAGCGTTCTAAGTCGAGGCCTCAACTGCTATGTTAATCACGTAACCCACACGCACGCAGACAAGACTAAAGCAATGATTATATTTCTTTGTCGAGTGCAAACTAATGTTTCCGCAACGTTTTAGGTAAATGTCGATCGAAAACTGAATAAATAAATTCCTGAACTCAACAAAGGAACATAACACGCGCTCTGTAATAAACCCTTTTTTGAAAACAAGAGAGGATATGTAAATTCAGTATGTCAAAATCTTTATTTGCATAGTTTTGCGGCTTTCTCTCCCAGGAAGTATTTCTGGGGTTATGATATCCTTTGTGGAAAAATATTTCATATAGAAAGCACGAACAAACAAGTTCAGCTTAAAGGATGCAATAAGTTACGTTGACTGAAAAATCGAAGGTGAAGTGACACAAACATCTTTACATCTTTATTTTGTGGACTATTGAATATCAAAAACCAATCAATTGAATACGAGCTACTACAGTACGGGCCTAATTATTGTTTTATACTATCTTATTAGTCTCCCTAAAGTAGATCGCCAAACAATGAATCTTGTTCATACTTTGATTTTTTCATTCGCTCATCTTTATTTAAATAATTTAATTTCTGGGAATGTAAGGTAGAAAAGGATCGGGTTCGTTTATGGAAATTGTAGAGAACGTGTTACAAATTATCGATTCATTTTTGAGCAAGAAATTTTCCCCAGCGGAAAACAAACGACGCTTACACTTAGCCGTTTAAGCCGCTTACAAAGCTTTCTCTTACAGCCCTGTAGAGGGTTGAGTAGCTTGATTTATTTTAGTGTTGGCAAAGGTTATGACTATGAAATAAAAATGACATTTTTCAAGTATTTATTAGCAGGTGTTGGAAGTGCTTTGACTAGAACTAGTTAGGCACGGAGATTATATATCTTGATATAGATATTAAACAATAAATTAAAAGAAATTTAAAAAAATAGTGTACTCCTTGCCTTATAGCACTTACATTGATAGTTTTTCCTAAGTAGAAAGATTTAGTAAATTATTTATGTAGCAACAACTGACTAACTACTGTGTAGATTATGAGCCACCCATAACAAAACAAGAGAAAAAGTGATTCCACCTCTGGCCAATCTTGGGTTTAATGTTATCAAACAGTTTAGGTTTACTCCAGTACTAGCTATGAAAATTACTATTAGTGTATTTGAACCCTTTAAACGCATAAAAAAGTATCGGTTTCATCACTAGTTGTACAAATAACTATAAATTATCCATTTTTATACTTCCGGAATAGAAAATTTTAAGCAGTATGAATCTTTTTGTTAACAAAAATGTTCTGTTATAATCCTTAGCTACCTTAGCTTTCTGTTTAAAAATTCCTATTCGTCAAAATTATTTTATAAACACAGGTATGAATTTATACGCTTATATTAAATTTATTCTAGATTTGATGGGTTGTTGGCCATTTTTCGCCTTGAATACTCATGTATGAAATTAGACGTCTAGTAGTTTTGGCGAATAGACAAATAATACAGAACTATTTCAGTCTGGGAGCATTCTCAAAGTCCGGATTTAATTAAATAACTATCCAAAGAGCAAAAATTATTTATAGCTTTTATGTCATAATACCGACAGTTGATTACAGAGCAGCTAGAGCTAGAGTTAAACTTTAATGTGGCCAGAGAGGGAATGCGCAGTGGGCATTAAAGTCTGAATCAATTCACTGTGTCACACTATCTGGAAAACCTGTTAATCCTGTGCTTTATTTGACTGTGGTCATATGGTTTGTGAAATGTTTAGAGCGGATTATTTATCAATCACGTTGTTAAATTCCTGGGTGCAGTAAAACGTTCCATATGTTAAATTCTTTATAAAAACGTTGAAAATTGCATAAATTTGTTTCAAACCGCTATCGAATATTTATGCTCCAGTTCCAAAAAAAAAAAAATGATTACATGTGTAAAATATTCATGCTTAAAATAATGTTGTATTAAAAACCGACTGCGAAATTAAATAACAAGCAATAGTAAAACTGTATCAAACCGTATGGTACGTGAATAACTATTTACTATACGATATGTCTGACGTACCCACAACATAGGAAATTCCATTAGTTTGCCTTAGAAAACAAATTAAATGGCTCTGTAAGCAAACACGGAGCAAAAGTGAGTAATCTATGTTTGAAAGTAACTGGAGCATATCGACGTAAATGTGTGCATTTGATCCTCACATAGTGACATATTCGACAAAGAACCTCTGCAGAGCACACGCCATGTACAGGATACGCTGATGCTTAGCAACACTAGAAACCCTGTATATTAAGATTAGAGACGGAAAATACAGATGATCAATGCGGATTGCTAGGGACCATTTTCCATGGCAGAAATGATTAATGCCGTTTGACATTTCTAATTCTTGCTGTAATGACAAGTGAAATTATCTTTGTTTGCTAGATATATCCGGTTCTTATGCGTCGTCTTCTATATAATTATATTGTTACGTGTAATTTTACATTTAGATGCAGTCAAGAATTGTTTTGTATAATTTTTCGCTTAAATACATAAAGATGCAGTTTAGAAGTTTAGAGTGACCTGCAGTTCCTAGGTGTGTGTTTGGTTGCATACTCATTTTTGCATTTTTGGATGATTTTGAAAAACCTTGATATTTAGGGAGTTATAATAGTTTTCAAAATACATTGATAGGACGATTTCCGACGGCCATTTTATGAGACTGATTTGGGGAGATTATTTTTCCTTTTGGGGCTGCATGTGATTTGGAATTTTAACTTTGTGGATCAAGTAATTCCAAAATTATTGCTGAATTTGTTGATCAGCCATAGGAAATGTTGTGTGAAATGGCTAGAATAGAGCCAGTTATACTGGGATAATTATATATTTCTGCAATTTACTCACTCAAGGCCATCTAACAGCTCTGGTATGTTATTTGTGGTTCGTTTGAACATCGAATCCGATATCGTGTGAATTTCAGGCCTCTTAGTCATGTATTAGTGCTGCCGTTTCGTTTCCGTCTTATTCGTGTACAATCCTGCCCTGTGCTCCCCCTGTGGCATTGATGCCGCTTGCCAAAGCACCTGGAGGACCAACCGCCACGCAGTCTGAGCACCCTCAACTCATGTGGTAGCCTTCGAATACACGGCTTCTCACCAGTGTGACAGCCACGAGGTTTTTCTCCAGTGCAAGAACGCGTTGCCCTCAAGGTTATTTCAACTAGTAGACAACATTTCCGTGTAGATACCCTGCATGGCTGTTCTGTCGACGCCGCTGTACCCTATTGTGCGTCAGGTACCTCCTAGCGATTTAGTAAACTAGAAATATCGTTCGAGCTAGTTTTCTGAAAGTTTTTGCAATGTGCCTACCTTGAATAAGGGTAATCTTCCTAACCGATGATACCGAGAAATTAAGAAATTCTGTGTAGCTGTCAGCGACCTCCATCTCGTGCAATATAATATATATGCGGAATAGGTTATTTTCATTTTGTGTACTTAATATCTTCTTCGATTGGCAACACTGCCTTTATTAGCAATTTTGGTCGCGTTCAGTAACTCAACATTTTGAAATTTAACAAAACCTTTTGCGAGGGTTTTCGGAGCTTGGATATTGCAATTAACACCTTGTGAGCGTTGAATATACACAATTTTAAGTGTAAAAACTCCTAGACGAAATGGTACCAATTCGGATAGATCGCGATTAGGTAAAAGCGATTTAATGAGAAATTGAGATCTCCCGTATTCCGTTATGGCAGTTCTAATGGTTAAGTCACTACCGTACAGTTGAGATAAGTGTACTCGAGCGAATTGCGAGTTAAGATCGTAGAGTTCTGTTTTTGACTTCAAATTTATTAACAGAAAATCCTTGTAAATTTTATAAGTAAAACTAAAATTACATCTACTATTCCATTTACAAACATATTATTCTATCACAGATTTGTGTTGCCTATTTCGAGTATGGTGCAGAGTTTGTATGTGTGCATACTGTAAATAAATAATTAGGTTATTTCAAGCTATGGTGTTTTCTGTCCTTTATAATTTTTATGAAACAGCTAAGTGGTTTAGGAACTTACACGAACACCTGTAGGTTTTCTGGTTTGGACCGTCTTGAACCAGTGGCGCTTCCGGACCCCCCCCCCCCCCATTCCTGCTCAGGAACTAGCTGGCGAAAATTTGCTACACTACTAGACAATTCCTGAACCGCCGTGTTGTGAAGTATATATTACAAATAAGTTCCCCGTGCAGCAAATAACAATATAAAAATGAATGTTGATTTTGTTTGTCTCATATGCGTTCCTATACCATTCATCCGATTGCGACGAAACTTTGGTGATTTGTTGTGCGCACGCCCGCGAAAGTTTCCGAAATGGTACAACCATTCTTTTCGGAGCATGAGTGCAAAATTTAATTGAATCAATTACAAACAGCGACATTTTAATTAATGTGAGATATAACAAGTGGTGTTGATCGTGAAATTCCAATTGCCGGTCGACGTTATAGATACCACACGCATTTTCTTTGCTTTTTCCCAGTGAATTTGTAGTAGTCGTCACAAAGCATTACTTTCGCTGTCAAATCAATTATGCCACCCAAAAGACAAGCGATTGGTCGATCTATACCTCAAGCATGAAAGAAAAGACCATCACGACCTTCAGAAACAAGCGAGCAACGGGAAGCAAGACTGAAAACCGTTCGAGTACGCACTGCTCGAACCAGACGAACACTGCAAGTGGATTTAAATCTTGGTGCATTGCATTACGATGCTAATTATAATATTACCGTCTTCATCCAAGTGTGGTTATTGAAATCTATATATACATTGTGTCCCAGGATTGATGTTACAAGAGATGAAAAGAACTATTATGTTATTCTAATTTATGGGCTTAGGTTCTACTTGGTCTAAAGAGAGACTTAAGATCATTTTCAGTTTTTGAAAAAACACGTCGGCGTCGGTCTTGACAGTGAAGCGAAAACGATTTTCTTTTCAGATATACTACCCTTTTTGTTCATGATACGGCAAAATTTTACCAAGCAAAGTTGTTCAGAATGAGAAATTATGACTCTACACAAAATTTCAGGAAGATCTAACTACTTAGATTACAGTCATTTTTTGAAATTAAGCAAAATAAATTGTATTTATTAAAAATTACGGTTTAATATAAATAGGTAGATCTTCCTGAAATTATATAAAATTTCTCATTCTAAACAAGTTGTTTTTTCAAAAACTGAAAATATTCTTAAAATTCTCTTCAGACCAAGCAGGAACTAATCACACAATCTTAAAATAAAAATGAATAATTTTTAGTCCATCTCACCTCTTGTAACATCAATTCTGGAACACACTGTCTATAAATGAATGTTACTTTTTTTGTTCCGTATGCGTTATACGTACCCCCGCAAAGGTTGCTGAACCACCATTTTACAATAGGTGGCGCTGGAGTCAAGATATTTCGATAAATTGTATGTATGGTCCGATTTGGCTCATGTTCAGAATGTATGTTAGTTACGTAGAAATAAATATTCTTACAAAAAAATGGATCCGGTAGCTGGCGCTGGAGTCGAGATATTTACGAAAATGTGTATTTGTGGTCAGATTTGGCTTATAATCAGAAGATGTTTGCACAAAAACAAATTATTTTAGAGCAAAACAACGTTTTCGGGGTCAGATAGTTGTTCATAAATTTAACTAGAATGTTTAGTAATCAAAACATGATTCTTGAATTTCTATTAATTGTGCGTATATTTCGTTAACGTATGTTAGAAATGCATGACATGCAGTCAGAAATTTTTGACTGACCTCGTGAATAAACTGCAATTATGCTGAATTGCTAATATAAACATTACCGTTTGTTATGAAACGTAACACGACAGTAGAAATGCAATTTGAACTGGGGCAATGTACTCAACCTTTGTAATTTACGCCATATTTTCATATTTGACTTTCTAGTCAATAAACCAATGCAGTTAGTTATCTCTTTGTGTTCACGAACCTCCGCCGAACGGGTCCAAGTCTTTATTACCTTCCTTATGTGAGACAGTATAAGGAGTTCTGGCATTGCATCCTGAACCAACAAAACCAAGTCTTTACTTCCTTTCTCATGTGAGACTGAACAAGAGCTTTGGTTTGCATCCTTTTGCATTCCTGCACCTCTAAGAATTATTCTGTAACTGTCTAAATTAAAAACATACAGTCCACTACACGCTCCACCCTTAACACTGAATAACTGGCTGCTTAGTAGTTGGATGTAAGAAATTGTGTTTAGGTTTCGATAAAATGGTCCTTATATGTCAATATTGATAGAAAGGTCTGCTATTAAGAACTTGAAGTGTGAAAATTGTACAAATTATGCATTGAAGATTTTACGTCAGACTAGTCGTAACTATACACAGCAAAATACCAACTAGGAAACTAATATATAACGCAGTGTAATCATCATTTCACTTATACACTTGTGAGAATGAAACTTATTGAGAGAATCAAAATAAAAATGTTCAGCTAAATTTAAAGAATTTATGTGTTGCAAAGTATTTAAAAAAAAGTGAGGTATAGTGGAGATGAACGCGAAATTTAAAACACAACAGAATAGCTATTGGATATCTATCATATATCATATGGTATGAGTATCATAGTAGATGTTATTTTAAAGGCTGTTATGATTCATAACATCCTTGGTTTATTCAATAGTTTATCGGTTGCAGCATGGTAATGATTCCCATGTACGGTAAAGGACTATTACCGTACAGATACAGTTATGACTTAGTTACCAGCTAAGCTTTGGATATGTAAGCAAAGGCTTAATATCCTGGAACCGACAAAGGTTATTACCATCTGAGTGAAATGACATTAAAATAGACATAACCACTATTGAAGCTAAATGTGCATGGAACATATTGTGTTCTGAACTAATATTATTGGAGGGTAAAAGGTTTTTCACTTAATACAGGTTCTTTCAAAGTCAAAGTGATTTTTTTTCAGAAGCTTACCTATGTGAACGAGTTGGCACTTCATTCAGTGAAGTGGCATTCTTTCACACCTGTTTTAGTATTAATTTTAAAATTTAAGTTGTAAGGACATTTTGAGTTTTGTATGAACGTACGGATAATTAGCGTTATTTCCTAAATTACGAGCCATCGTCGATCATAGTTCCTGTAGGGGGCTAGAATACGACGATGAATTAGCAGGAAGAATGCTGCAGGGGTCACAATCACAAAGGTGTCGGTATGATGGCCGGTCAACTGCTGCAAATAATCTTTATACTTAATTTTATTATTTTTATTATTTATTAAAGGTAACGGACGATATTTTGGCTGCAACTGACCAATGTAACATTACTGTTCTTGTTTTGTTGGATTATAGCAAGGCTTTTGATACAGTTCATCATTATACTTTGATTTCAAGTCTGAGATATATTGGTATTGGACCAGATGCGCTATCATTGATGACCAGTTACTTGAATAATAGATCCCAAACTGTTATATTAGACAGCAGTACCTCTGGTTCGATGCATTTATCGCAGGGTGTCCCACAGGGATCGATCTTGGGTCCTCTGTTATATTCATTGTATACCTCAGTTTTTATGAATTGCTTAAAATTTTCTAAAGTTCACATATATGCTGATGATACTCAGTTATACCTGTCGTTCATTCTTTCAAACTGGGTAGAAGCTATGGAAAAAATTAATTATGTATTATATATATGAAGCTTCTGTTCAGCATTCACTTAAAATCAATCCCGACAAATCAGCAGTATTATTGTTTGGTAATAAAAATATGTGTAGTTATTTATCTCCTCTATTGAACATTCACATTAATAACGTAAGAATTCCAATCATTACCAAAGCTAAGAGTTTGGGTTTGTTACTTGATAATACATTTCGCTATCGTGAACAGATTTCCAAATATATTTGTCAAGGTTACCAACATTTAAAACAACTTTATCCTCACCGATCCTACTTGAGCCAACCAATTAAAAAAAGACTTTGCGAAGCCTTTGTATTGTCCCAGTTTAATTTTTGTTCCGCTATTTACCATGCTGCCATTGACAGTGTAACAACTGAACGTATTCAAAAAATGCAAAACGCTTGCTTAAGATTTATAAATGGTATCAGAAAATATGAGCATATATCTCATAAACTTGCTGATGCTGGTTGGCTGACTATGAAAAACCGTAGATTATTACAATGTCAAAGTCTTTTTCATCGAATTTTGACAACTAAAACTCCTGCCTATTTGTACAATAAAATTACTTTCCGAACTGATGTACATAATATCTCAACGAGATTTAGAGGTCTTATCTCGCCACCTCTCCACTCTTCGGTTCTATATGAGCGATCATTTTCTTTTCAAATATATATTATGTATAACAGACTTTCGAATACGTATAAGAATCTTCACTTAATAAAATTTATGGCTAAATTGCGCTTGGAATTGTTTCAGAAACAGTGTAATAACTAGATTTTCATTATTGTTTGCGTTTTATATATGCATATCGAGTTTGATAGCGATGCATCACTAAATTGTAAACAATGAGTGTATATAGATATCACAGAAATTAGTTTGTAAGTTAGAGTAGGCAGATACTTTTAAAAATTAAATTAATAAAATGAGGGTTTAGGTGGTAGATCAGGGAGGAATAGCAATTGCTCATCTGAACCTCGCCCTCTGGTTCTCTCATTTTAATTAGCGATGTCTAGGGTTCTATACATGATTGATGTGTTTTTTTTCTATTGTTATTTGTTGATTATTGTGGGAGAATAAAGATAATTTATTATTATTATTATTATTAATGGACACTAACTGGACTGACAAATTCATTTTTCCAAATCACTAAAGCTTAACTTATAACCATTATTGTAAAGAGATGTAGAACGAAAGGTTTGTAAATCACAATTGATGCTTTCAATTTGATAGAATACCTTGGCAAATCGTATAATTTGTAGTGTGGATTTCGTATATCTTTGGTACGAGTCGAAATACTGCTCTATATTTTTAAGATTTCTTCCGCAAAGGACTAACGAATCGATGTGGACTTCAAATAAATCTACAAGCCTTGGTGGAATACCATCAGATAAAGCCTTCAATACAAAGTAAAAATTTCCTCCCAATTTTCGCCGTGTTCTTACAGAACGGTGGAGTTAATAATCATTCTGTTTGAAGAACTTTTGCTCTTGCAAACAGCAATCTTAATAGGGGGTAGTAATGGAGAAAGCGACGAAGCGTGTGGGGCGCCGCGACGCATTCATGCAACAGTCGTGCCAGGCGCAGGACTCGCAGATAGGACGAGATTTTATAATAAATACCGTGCCTTATACCACTACCGCCCGAATCAAATTCAGTCTGTGCCCATAAATAAACAACTAAATGGACGACAAGCTATCTGTCAAGCCTTTTCGTGATTCCGCCGAATAATATTTTAGCATTTGCCTACCATTTAACCAACATAAATCAAGGAACTACTTAAATATGAATGCGGAAATATTACGTTTCTGATAGAAACGGCAGGAGTTATGAACGCCTAATTCTTTTTCTCGCCCCCTTGGTCCTTCTTACCTATTAAAACTTAATTACAGTCTAAAGTGCACGCGTGCCTCATTGGCGCCGGGTTTATTCCGAAATGATTGATGCCTCATTTACAGTACAATACGAAATTAACCTTGTTAACAAGGATTTACAAGGGGTACGTTAAAAAAACAAAGTCTGTGCTGCACGATATGCATATTTTATTACCAAACTTTGTTGGCGAGGAATATGAAATCTGGGCATCCTTTATAATAAAGCATAATCTGTCTTAATAACTCAAGCGTGCAGTGATATAGCAGGGCACAGTGAATTCTCTTTCGTGGCTATTAATAACAGTCAAGCAATTTCTTGTGATATAATTACTAAACAGGCAGGTTAAATTAGTTATTAAGCTGTTGACTAATAAAGTTTTAATCTCTGCTTAATAAGATTGTATCTCAATAATGGGTTGATCAAATTTCTAAAGAAATAGTCATATGGACGGTCTCAAAAGTAACATTTCGGTTTCGACATTTATTGTCAGAGTAACATTCCTTTAGAGTGATTAAAATTATATATAATTTAAATTGCGAGGCATAGATAAGCAATAGCCACGGAAAAGTGAGGATTCATATATTCGTGTCAATCATATAACGATCATTTTTGCTAAGGGTTAAGATAAAATACAAACGACATATGCAAAATATTTAAAAAATCTCTGGAAAAGAGTAGTAACATTTTCATTTGGCGGATATCGTTTGAATTGGTCAAGATCCCTAAAAAATGTATACGAACTGTAAGTTTGATATTTTTTTCAGTACGGTATGTGCTTCCTGATATGTTAAGGAAAATCAAAGACTGGATAAAACTATTCGTAATGAGGGTTACTTCACTACAATAAGAATTACCTCAAACAATGTGTGCTCTTAAAGTCCACACCAGAGGAGAACAGAGTATTTCCGCGTATTCTTCAAGAGCAGCGAACAAAATAACATTGGTGTTAAAAACAAGTTCAACTGTGTACTTCTAAAATAAAGTTTATCCAGTAGATCCGCAGCTCCTTGTACATAAAAGGAAGACAAGAGTGCTTTTTACATTTAATACAAACCGTTGAAAAGCTCAGGAGCAGCGTCTCTTAATGACCAGGATGTAATTAAAATAATTTTACCTTTAACGGTGTTGAAATTTAGAAAGGCTAGTTTTAATAGTTCTTTAAGGGTGGTTTAGAAAGGACAGTTTTTCAGGAAATGGAAAATTTTGTAAAATTATATTGAAATCTCTAGCGAAAGTAACTATGAAATATTTTTAACAACATTCTAGTAAAAAACAGCGAATCCACTAAACTACTTCAATAAACAATCGAAACTCCGATAAGAGAATAAGAAAATTGCGTATAAATAGAGAAACTCTGTCCATTTTACTTACTTTTTAAATTGCACTGCTAAGAATAAATAACGAACACCAAAGTCGAATTCTTCAGGAAGAATAGTGACTAAACAGTATCTGTTATATAGTGGGTACAATATATATTGCAGGCCAATATGGGGATCTCATTAATAGTCAGAGACACAAATTTGATTAAATAGGAAACCAGTTGCGTAATTAAGGGACTAACAAAATGACGTCTAGAAACCTTTCATACGACTTTTCATTATTGATATCTTTATACCGGGTGTCCGTTCTCAAAGTCGAACATAGGCGATTAACATTGTTTTGAACGTTTTTGCCGATTCCTGCTCGCCAATTCAACTTACAGGGAAGGTAATGGTATCAATGGAAAGATAAAATTATTACGCGTCAAATGATACCAATAATAATACTCAAGATGCGATTTTTATTTTAAAATACTAATTTAAAACTTGGGAATTTTTAAATATACCATGCCTTGCTTTTCAAGTTCGATAGCATTTGTCAAAAAATTTTTTAGTTATTTAACGTAAATCAGGTGTTTTCTGTCAACGTCTGTTAAAATTATCTACAGAAAAATGAATTATTTCAATGAAGAACGAGTGACTGCACTAATGTTAATTGCCTATGTTCGACTTTGAGAATGGACACCCGGTATATATAATTCTTCTGTACGTGTGTATGTCACCGAACGCCTCCTAAACGGCTGGACCGATTTTGATGAAATTTTTTGTGTGTGGCTGAGTGGGTCCCTGGATGGTTTAGATTCGCAATTGGATCCGGTAGGTGGCGCTGCAATCGGGTTCTAGGAATTTTTTTAATTTTTTTTTGACAAATTTAAAAAAAAAATTTTTTTAAGATGTCAGAACATATAACCCTAAAATTTCACCCCCCACCAACCCTCAATATTTTTTAAAATAAAAAAAAATAAAAAATTCGAAAATCGAAAAAACCTTTGCTGAACCTGATAATAGCAGGCAAAGCAACGTTCGGACAGGACAACGTCTGTCGGGTCCCCCATAATTTCACCCCCCACCACCCCGCAATATTTTTTAAAATGAAAATCTTTATATATATAATTCTTCTGTACATGTGTATGTGACTGAACTCCTAAACAGCTGGACCGATTTTGATGAATTTTTGTGTGTGTTTGAGTGAGCCCCCTGGATGGTTTATATTCACAATTGGACCCGGTAGGTGGCGCTGCAATCGGGTTCTAGGAATTTCTTTTTTATTTTTTGACGATTTTTTAAAATTTGTTTTAAGATTACTCGCATATCAGAACATGTAACCCCAAAATTTTACCCCCCCCCCCCCCCCCACTACTTCCAATATTTTTTAAAATGAAAAAAATCGAAAATTCGAATATCGAAAAAACGTTTGCTGAACCCGCTAATACCAGGCAAACCAACGTTCGGGCAGGACAACGTCTGTCGGGTCCGCTACCCCTTAGGGGGTGAAATGGGGTAAATAAGCCTAAACAATCGACATGAGTGTCGTTATTGAGGTTTTTTGGGACGTTGATTGCGAAAATGGCATTTACTCCAAGACGATGGACATGACATAAAATTAAAACTATAGTGGTGAAACGGGGTTTCAGAGACAAATTATTTTTGGGCAGAACAACGTTTGCCGGGTCAGCTAGTATCTTATAAAAACCAAATTTTCGAATTGTTTATTCTATTTTTTCTTGGCGTTAATATTAAATTTAGAGTAAAACTGATAAAACTTCTTTATGGGAGTCTTTAATGGTTGTAAATATTATGTTATCAATTCATTGGTCCAACGTTTCGCTTTACAGCAACCTCCATCAACTTCATTCTTTTAAATACGGTTGTAATTTTCTGACGTCAGAGTTTAGAGGACCTTTGTATTCTGAATTCAAAAATGTACCACAATATGGTCTAGTTACGTTTCGAATGTTTTTCACCTTCATTAATAAATTGTTGGTTACGGACCTGTGTCTTTGTGCATTTCAAACGTTGTTTCAGATTTTGTAATCGAAAGAAAAGAATAATGAGCCACAATAAATCTCTTTATTTCTAATTTTATTTATTGTTCATAGGTAAGAAGAATGAATAATCAATAAATTATTTCTATTCCAATGGCAAACGTGATTACTAACTAAGGTTTAAAAACATCCACGGTTACTTTGACTCAGTAGAATCTGTAAGTGATACTAGTGTTAAGTATCTACTCTAAGCATAGCATATCTGGCAGTTTTGGAAACTATTGTTCGTTTCTGATATCTGAAAAGAGTAGGCTTTGGAAAAAAATTAGTGTAAATAGTGGTGCATCATCTTGAAATTTGAAATTTACTTTGACATTGATTTCTTTAAACTTTTTTGTTAGTAGTGTTGCTTTCACTATAAAATATGGAAAATGCTTTTTCAAATGAAGAAAATATGGATATTTCCATACCTGAATGGCTTTTAAAAACGCCGAACTTACTCTATGAATCTATTTTCACAAAATTATGAGAAACAGTTCCGTATCTCGAACATTCAGCGATGATAATAAAAAAAAAGGAAACGCCATTAAGCCAAAATGTGTGGAACATTGTTGAATTCAAAATAAAAAGGGCTTCTAGAATTTGATATAAAATCAAAACCGTACTTAAAAAAATTAAGTTTATGAGTCTTTCAGTTCATGAAAAGTTTTTCTAAAAAAGCTTTGTCAGTTTCGCTCTAAGTTTAACATTAATGACAGAAAAAATCAAATGGAAGACGCGAAAATCCTGTTTTTTACGATAACTCAAAAACAAAATATCATATCAGGGATTTGTAGCCTTTATTTGGTAGTTCTTTAATTGCACAACTTTTTTATGTTTATCCAAACTTATATATCTTACCATTAACGAAATTCCCATATGTTACACTTAGTACCCTAACTTAATGAAAACCCGAATTTATTAGTCAAAACTAGTTCCAGCAAAGCTTTTTCGTCAATAATAGTTTTAACTAGACAAAACTATAATGACCGCCGTATTGTTAATTAAAACTAAATTTAATCTAACCGAACCTAATCTAATCAGCCTTTAAGCTCGCATCTTGACTATTTAAAACTAGTGTTGACGAAAGGACTTTGCTAAAACTAGCTTTAAAGAATGAATTTGGGTTTTAACCTTGACATTTTCGTTTTTAGATTTCAAAAAGTCTGTAGATGCTCCAGAAATTTAGCTAAGTGGCATAATATGTGAAAGTTTAGGAAACCTGACTATGAATTTATTGGAACAGAGATTTAAAATTGTTACTATAGAAAATAACTGACTCAAACGCCTAGACCAAACCAAAGCAAACTTTTTAAGAGAACATATATTTAAAAGTTGAACATAAAGAATTGCTAAGTTTCTAGATTAAATTCTTCATCTTCAATCCCTAACCCTGCGAGGGGAAGTAGTGATTAAATTATGTAGGGACTATTTCATTAAAACACAAACAATTTAATTGTTCCTATACCTTCGGCCTTTGAGGTACAAATAACAAAAAAGTGAGTTCCCTGCATGCCACCATGTTTTACTTATCAAAATAATCCAGAAGAAAGGTATGTTGCGTAATAGTATCTTAACAGACCAGTATTTTATAGATAATTTACTGTTAGTTGCTTCGTAACCTTTTATGTAACAATAAACTATTTTAAGCATAATTGGCAACTCGACTTGTTTTTTTAAAGTATTTTTCGTGTATTGATTTGCAACAAATGGACCTTTTAGAACCATTTTTATGGAGCAATAAAATTCAATTATCAACTGCTTTAGATTTCATGAATTCAAGCGACATTAACAAAAATATAAAGTGACGTCGTTTGTAGGTGACAGTCAGGTCGATATTCAATAACAATGACGATAAATAATAACAAAGTAAGATTGATCCCACCTCCCGAATTCCGAATACCGGATTTCTTGATGAGTGATCGTCACTTAGATAGCCAGGCTACTTTTTTTGTGCGCACTGTAGGTACATTCCATAATAACTGACAGATGCAGTCTCCTGAATCGTTTTTCAACTTTACAGTCCATGTGTCGATTGATTTTAATGGATTCCGCAGTTAGCAACTGCTCTACTCTGATATTCAGACTATTGACAGCAGTGATTTGGGTCAGACTAGTGTTCCAATTCTGGTGGGCGTGATCATTTTGAATACCTGCATATTTACCTGACCACTCTGAGCTTTTACAATCAGGTAGATATACTGAAAGCGTGAGATCAGATAATGCACGTCATACTTTTACTTAGCAACGGGCTAAATGATTGAGTAGTATAAGCAAGCCATTCTGCATAAACATATACATAATGATAAGATAAAAACAAAGAGCCATATCGCAATACAATATGTACGACGTAAACCAGGAATGTTATAGTAGACAACGACATAATAACACAGGTAGTACTCCCAGTACTTATGGAAGTCGTATGTTGCAAGTTGCCAACACAAAAAGTGACACTAACAGTACGTCCGATAATGTGATCGATATTTAAACGTAGTGACAGCTAGGCTAGGTTCACTTAAAATACTTACACTTTAAGAATATTATTTAGCGAACAAACTTTGCTTCTCTTAGCCGACTGATGCGCGTACCCCTAAATGGTAATCGAACACTGCAATATACTAGATCGTTGTTGCGTGAGAGAACATAGCAACTATTAGTGGAGTTCAGAAATGAAGCAAACTATTTCTTGTAACTGTCTCGTTGGCATTTAATAATTTTTTTTTTAAATTTAGATTTACCCATTATTTTGCTGAAATACAAAAAATTTTAGAAATATATGGATACAGATTCCTTTTAATATAAATGTCGTTGAAACTAGCATAGATATTGAATTAGAAGGGCCATTGTTGGATGTAGCTGCAGGTTCTTAAAAAACTTTCGAAAATGATTTTTGGTTCAAATACCCAGAAGGGCACAATTCCTCTTAATTAACTTTTTTTGGCAAAACATGTGTGTGAGAACAAACTTTTTGATTTTGTCAAAGATAAAACATAAGCACTGAAATTAGTTAAGTCCAGAAGCACTTACAAATGTTCAATAGTTTAGGTGTAAACGGCGTAGTAATTATAACAAACAAAGATCACGTGTAATCGAATAATTTCACAGTTGTATACCGTCTAATGTTGTGAAATTTTCGGTATAGGATACGCAAATGTAACCACAGATCTGGATGCTATTCAACGTTTTACATTGCATTCTACTGCAATTAAATTTGGTGAAATATTAGTAGCTATCTACACTAATTTACGTAAATAAACTGCCAATGACGATATATTCAGTATCCTTACTTTTATTAGTTGGGAAGTATGGGTCTGTTAGTATCGAATTACATATACAATTCCAATAATGAACCAATTTTAGATTTTATGGACAATTTGCAGTAATTTGATAATGCAGGGCTTTGTGAACCTCTCTTATTCTAGTTTGCTACTTCCTTCTAATTGGAGCTTCTTTGCAAATTTGGGGCGCCTCTGATTGAAATTTTAATTATGCCGCTGTTCGTTAGCATTGGCGCGTTCACGTCCCTTATTAAGCTGTTTGTCCTACTTGTCAAAGTTTGTTCTTTTTAATTTATTATGTTAATTTTTGAGCGCAGATGCCGCAGACTTCCTTGCATATTATAGTTTGCGACTAGACTAGACTGGCGAATACGCCGCTGATTGCCAAATGTTACAAGTTAACGTAAAAAGGAACTAATCTAGAAACTTTTTTTATTAAACCGTCTGCTTGTAATTTTTAACTGCGTGGCAGATATTCTGAACCTTAAACATTTCATTTCAGCATTACAAAGTGCTCCTGGCTTTTTTAAAAATGGAATAATTAGTTTAAAGTTCAGAAATTGCTACTATGGGCGGAGTTTAACTAGAATTATTTATGCTTTCATTATTATAACGCCATCACTATTATGGATGCTGCAGGTCTTTGTAGAAAGTAAGAAAGAGATAAAACAATAGAAAGTGGCAATAAGGTGGCAACTTATGGTAAAGAACAAACAGATGAAACAGTTATTCCGTTTACTTATTAATATTTAAACCTTACGACTTCTTTTCTTC
This sequence comes from Agriotes lineatus, assembly GCA_940337035.1. Lineage (NCBI taxonomy): Eukaryota > Metazoa > Arthropoda > Insecta > Coleoptera > Elateridae > Agriotes > Agriotes lineatus. The sequence goes on along the minus strand of OW679194.1, from coordinate 85,895,459 downwards.
ATTGACATGAAACGTTTACAGCGAATTACTATCAATAGGACCATCAGTTATGGTCACACAATGTCCTTAAAAAGGTAATGTGGGCCAGGCGATGCGAATATACCGGAAGTAAAACGGGTAGGTGGGACTCTATCAGTTGCAAACCATCAGAAACAGCTTCTTCAAACTCTTGTGCCCTAAGAAATTGCACTTCCACCTTTTTGAAAATATAACTGAACGATTTTTTAATGACATCCATTATTTGCTGTAAGGCATGACAATGGGTTGACTTTATTAATTAAAAAAATATTACAGTACAATTATCTAGAGCAATCTACCGTGTGTTTAAAAAAACTCATTCGCAGCGTGCCATGATGAAATTAAAGTTTGCCAAAACTTGATACATCCATTAAAGCAAGTGAACTACTCAGAGAGAACTAAATTACATCTTGATCTTGAACTATTTTCCTAAAAATACACAAAACACTTAATAATAGTAATTTATTATACAAGACGATAAAGTTAAATTTTATCCACGAGTGAATCGTTTAACGTCGAGACGAAGTCGAGACGTTAATGATTCAAGAGTGGATAGAAATAACTTTATCGTCGTGTATAATACAATATTTTTTTCTATAGCAAGAACTTTAACAATTTCAAAAGAAAATAAGGACAGTCAATCACATTTCAAAATGTCAGTAGCTAGATTGGGTTGCTACGATAATGCGCAGCAACAAAAGTTAGAAAATTAAATTACTTTATCTATCCTTGATGTTAAAGTGCTACTTTATCTACCCTTGCTGTTAAAGTAAAACTTGACCTTTTGTTTTGAGTTGATAAAAGCACACTTTAACATGTGCTATAGAAAAAAAATAATTTTTATTGACTGTTATAGTTAATACACTCGTAGTTATTGGGTAAATGCCATATTATTTTCCTTTTTGCTTGATACAAGTACACTTAATGCAGTGTAAACTTTTACCTGTCACAGTGACAGTTGTTTTCACAGACAAAATGCAGTCTGACATTAACCTACAGACCAAGGCCCACCCTTAAGTGATTTTTTTTTGGAGCACACGGTATTACATGCATGAAAAATCAGTAGCACATTTTTTAAATTTTAGCATTATCCTGCTATATTTGTTCTATGATATTTGGAATATTTCTTATAGCTAAATTACTTTAGAAAATATTTCTCTTTCATACAGCGCATATAATCTATTATTTAAGAAAAAACAGGCTGAATTGAATGCCAAACTGAAATATTTTTTATAATAATAATAATAAGAAGCTTTACTTCAGATTAACCATATGTTGTTAAAAATTAAGAGACAATACATCCAGGGGTATACAGAAATGTAGTTTTCAAAATATATATCAGTTTGTACTGTTATACTTGGATTAAATATACTGCCTAGATAATGCAAGTTAAAGCATCAAAGGTGAGAAAATAGTGATTGAAACCCTGCATGAAACCACAATGAAATGGTGATCATAAAGACGGCTACTATTATGAACTACATTGCAACTTTGATCAATTTAAACGCCTTCATAATATTTGCAATACTGATGCATAAAATCGTTGAATTTTCTAATTTACCTATAGCCATTTACTTAGATATTCCTTAATGTACTGTAGGATTCTATTTTGTAGCTATGCTAGCCTTTCCACAAGACAGTAGTTACATTATATAAGGTATTCAGCTGCAGACAATGTTCTGTCTTATTTACTATATTCATCCATTCCTGGTAGTAAAGGTCAGCTACAATATTTAAGGGGAAAGTGATCAATGTTACCTTAAAATTGTTAATACCTCAGGTAACATGATTACATTGATGTTCCATTTAACTATACGCATTATCAGAATCCCGGACACAGCTGTTCAATATTGGTTAAATTGAACAAACGTTGCAATATACCGTGGTCATCTAAAAAAAATTCACATTTCGACATAAACAAACATCTTAATATTTTTGTTAATACGTTGTTTCTGGATTTCTTCGGAGAAGTTCAAGCAACGGCCTAACTATGTGCGTTTACATACGAGTACATTAACAGAATTACAGTATGGTAATTCGTTGGTTTTCAATGTTATCTTTATAGTACGTACTACCATTAGCTTTTTAGTATAGAAGCTATGTGACTCTATTCTAATCAAGCCTGTTTTCGATTTCCTTAAATTGAATCTTAATTAGAAAAGCTACGGACGAAAATATTTTTATCCACTT
>OW679194.1:85783935-85893151 GCA_940337035.1 Agriotes lineatus | reverse complement strand
TTTGAATATGCAAAGTCTGAGCATGTCGAAAAACTTTTCGATTACATGAGTAATACTAAAGTAAAGTAATTTGTAAAGGGATAATGGTCAATATCACTTCTGGTGGAATAGCTGGGGTTTTAGCGCTCATTTTTTTTCAAAAATTCGAGTGACCCACCGTTTTTGCATCGTAACTCGCTTAGTTATAATTCAATCGACTTTTAACAGTGCTCATCTTAAAGGTCTTTTTAATCACTACAAAAAAATGTTCTATAAGTTTTTCCCGAATAATGCATCGGTTTTTCGTTAATTAACGTTGATTACTTCGAACAAAGTTGTTGCAAAAAAAATATTCTTCAACGAGCCATAAATTCTTTGATTTTGGACCTACAGCATTCATAAAAAAACCAATCTCTTTGCTGTTTTCTAAGCTTCATTTTTGGTTATTGCAACTTATTTGATAGAATGCGAAGTTTTCGCCTTATTCGCGAAAAACCGTCCGAAAACATGCACTTTTATCACGAAAAATCTAAGTTTTCAATCGCGAATAGCTCGAAAAATATCAATCTATCTAAAAATCTATATAGGATATTTTTTACTTAGAATTTGTCCCTCTATCCTTTCCGGGGTTATTTTGAGTGAACAATTTCTACCCCCGAGAAGGGGTGGCATCCACCCTCAGGGTAAAAGCGCACATCGGCGCTATGTCACTTTTGCTCCTTGATCCATCCCCTAACCACTCACCAAATTTCACGTCAATCGGTCAAGGTTCAAAGAATTCTGAGGTAATAGCATATTTTTACCTTCAACGACTGGACTATGTATACAAATATGGAAAGCTAGCCAATGATGTGTGATTAGACAGACATTTTTCTCCCACTTCCTTCAGTGATAAGCAATATTTAATACTAGTTGTGTACGAAGATCGAAGCTGTACAATTTGCTTTAGTAAGACGTCATCGAGATCAGTTTCATACGTAGTTTGAAGTAATTTGGCACTCTCTATGACCTCTGCATCGGAGGCAATCTTCAGAAATTTGCGGTTTAAAACTTTGAATTTATAATATGTTACTATGCACTATGCAATCTAAGAATCACAAACACACACTAGAGCTGGAACTTCTAATCTACTCAAAAGGAGAAAAGACGCTTTGAACCTCTATTCTAGGAAAACTTTTATTTTCACAAAAAACTCCGCTACCGCGGCGCCTATATACATTCGGCGCGGAGGTTCTTTGCACCCCCTGCACATATGATAGTTACGCCACTGTATATGTGAAGATCACGGTGAATATTTTTCTTCCACGTTTTGGAATAGTCTTGCAGCTTATTGTAAGCACCCAATGATTGTAACGATTACACTTTCCTTCCACAATTTCATTTCAATGTTGTTGCGTCAGATTTACTGCTGGTATTTTTGTAACTAGTACAACCCCATTTTTAAATTAGAATCGCTTCAATAATAGCAATAGCTTGATTTAATTTAATGAACAAAAAAGTCAGATATCCCAAATAGTGCCATTGTAATATTAATTTTTAATTCTGTAAGAAGCCAACAGTTTTATGGGCTACTAATTTGCTTGTGATCTTTTTAACAGGTGAATTATTCAATCAATTAGAGCATTGATTTTTTCTACAATGCAAACACGTTACGGATGTTGCATGCAAGATTTAATTTAAACTCTGAAGTTTTCTCGTAGCGTTTGAATGCAAATCATGGTGTTGGGCATTTCGCCAAACTAAAAAATTAATAATTCAGTGGAAAATTCCGTTGTCATGCAGAAATCAAATTAACACACCCTGTTTCACATTTTTAAAATAATGCAATGTCTGATTAACGACTGGGAGCTATTTTATGTTCATCAAAATCGATAACCTAGTTTTACTTAATTCTTCTAAATTCGTCTTTAGTTAGCAAAATATATAATTATATGGCTCCATTATAGTAGACCATTTCTTTAATAAACAGTTTAATTATATCAAGTATAAATTTGTAATTACGAAATATTAATTCGAAGTAACACAATTATTAGCTCTTAGAATAAAACTCTATTCGCAGTGCTAAATATCTAAATAATTAGTTGAAAAGATATACAAACCCCAAAAAACCTAGAATGCAGTAACAATAGTCGTTATTGCTTTCTCATTTTTAGTGTCCTGGTTTCAGTTAGGGGAAACTGAGAAGATGAAGCAAATTATGAGCTCTAAAAGCAGTTTTTTGCATGTGCAAAGGATACGAGCCAGTAATATAAAGATAGAAAGCAAAACTTCCAATGACGTAAGAGGAGACAAAAATCCACAATGAGAACTGCTACTTACTTTTGCGTGATGAGAAATGCTAAAATTCTAAAAATAAAAAAGTTATTCTATCTTCAAATTTCCCATTAGCTTCACAACACGGACAAAAATCCTGTAGCGCTTTCCCCATAGAAGATGCATCTGCTGAATCTGAATTCGATATTGATGATCAGGAATTTTAATGTGATATGGGAAGTTAACGCTCTCAGTTGCTCATTCAATCCAACCTCCACATCTGGCAAACTGTTAAATTATAGATTAAAGACAGATAACTGACGGGCAGCTCAACCACCTCTTTATTGACTAATTATTTTCATAGGAGGTTGTATTAGTGAATCACTGTGCCATTTCTGGTTGGAATAAGTGTTCTATCTATCGATAATTGCAATCAATTCTAAACCGATACTAACGTCTATATTACAATTATTGAACTTAATTCTTAATAAATGCATTTTTGATGTCTCGTAACAAACCAATAAATATTTAGAAGTTCTATGAATTATAGGCTACCTCATCAAAGTCCCTATTGTGTCAGATAATATATGAAAATATAGACAGATCAATAAAAAAACCAATTAGGGCAGGCTGTGATATGTGTTCTACGTTTGGCAGTACTGAAGTGTATTGTCAGTCTATGTCAAATTCGAGATTTGCAGGTTAAGTTTTGCTTCACTTTGTGTCAAACAACAAACAAAACCTAACCTACTGCTATGGTATATAGAGGTCATGTATTACATTAAATACAGTTATTTATTTACATGAATCAAAAATGAAAAGATGTGGAAAATTGTATGAATAATTGCTTATTTAATTGGATAATAATTAAAACTCAAAGATTCAAAGAACATTTTAAAGAAAGTTATTTCACAATGAGTACTACTTGATGATGGTATCAAAAATTAACAATAAATACAAAGCTAGATGTTGCATATGACAGAATAAAATTCTATTTGTAACAATTTATAAAGTGAGCAACATTCAAATTTATTTATAAAATGTAGCAGGCAGGAATAATGGTAGTCTAGGATAAGGATAAAAATTGGGATGATTATTAAAATAACAAATTATAAAAACAGATGTAAAAATTTAATATTTGGTGAAAATAAAACTATAAATGTGCCCTTTAATTAATTTAATTTATTATAATCAATTTAAAAGGGTTTAATAATAATATGTAAGGTATATAAAGTGAATTATATGAAGAATAAAAATAATATGATTAAAGAAATGAAGAGATGGTAAACTGGAGCTAACTAACAAGACAAAGAAGTAAGAAGAAAGATTTGGAAATAGTTTAATTGGAGTTGGGTTACAGTTCGTGGGATTTACATAGTTTGGATTGTTAATGAAATTTGGAGTTTTCGAGTACTGTTTTGACGAGGAGCAGCTGGCTTGTGGTAGAAGAGGAGAATGTTGGAGGTTGGGATTGAGTGCTGAGGACCGTAGGACGAGAGATAGCTTGTTTGTGGCAGAAGGTGGAGCTGGTGGAAGTTGCAGACATGCTGGTTGTGGGCGTCGTGTATGGAGAGACTAGGACATAGGGAGGAATACTTTAAGGTTACCACTTTAACTGGAAGGCTACTTACTAGGAAGGATTTGGATACAGGAAGGTGCTAGTATTGACAGCTTGGTTGGAGTTCGAGAGGGAGTGATGGTCTGTTAGTTTCTTGGGTTGCAGTGAGTGGAGAGCGGTTTGGTTGGGGATTCGGTGTTTTGTGGCAGAGGTGTACAGCAGTTTGGATACAAGAGAGAGGTGTATCTGGGTGAGTTGAAGCGAGTCTGCTGGATAAGGAACTTAGGTGGGTAAAAAGCAGGTATTTTTTTGAAGTTATCTAAAATAAAAGATAGTTAAAAAGGTTATTTATAATATAATTGAATTGACTTACATGTCGTAACATTAATTAAATCATAAAAGCTTTGTGAGGAAATTTGTTCTGTCATATTAATTAAAAAGTGTCATTGAACGGTATGTTTGCTAATATTTTACAGCAAGCGTCTTGCATAAAATAATTGAATATTAGAAAATAAAAATAACAAACAACTAACTAGATTTTGGCGAACCACATCCTGAGAATAGAGCACTCATGTATTTTGAAGTATAATTCAAGTTAAAATTATAATAAAGTAAAAAGTTTTAATACTTGAATTAAATAAAAATCATACATACACATCCACTGCACTACTAATCTCGAATTTGACATAGACTGACAATACACTTCAGTAGTGCCAAACGTATAACACATATCACAGCCTGCCCTAATTGGTTTTTTTATTAATCTGTCTGTACAATTTTTAAGCAGGCAAAAAGTGAATTGAAATGCTAATTGAAGCTCTTATTTCTCTTCGAATTAAACAATACCGACGCCTTCTATCAACAAATATTTTTGCTTACATTTCAGTTGTTCATAGAAACTATAGAAACGATAAATGCAGGTTTATGCAATAGTGCCAACCCTACAAATTATGAAACCAAATGAAAATATAAAACCATATTAGTAGTCCTCTTTTAAAAGTGTGATAACGTCAAAATAATTTTTTCTACGACTGCTCTCAAAATAGCCAAAAAACACTCCTAACTAATTCTGAAAATCTTACGTTTCACGCAGCGTGCAACGTTGATGTCGCACGCTGAAATTCACGCGTATATGTGAAATCTAGGCGGCGCGGCGGCTTGCAGTCGTAGAAAAAGTATAGTGTACAACACGTGTGAAAAGCACTTTTCACACTTGTGGGGCTTTATGACACTCGCCTGCGGCTTTTGGTCGCCAAACCCCCCACTCGTGTGAAAAGTACTATTTTCAACACTAGTTGTACAATATACTATTGTCCTAAGTAACAGAATAATCGATCTATAATGAAAATCGTCTCGTTTGCTTTACAGCATATCTCAAAGCTCGAAAATTTAAAAAAAATCATTATTGATATAACTTTTTAACTATTTAGTAGCATTTCTGCGCGGGTTGAAGAAACAATATATTTACATGTTATCCCTGCTATTTTAAAGCTGCAATAACAAACTACTGTAAAAAATCTACTGACATTAATTCATTCACGTTTCCTCCTACGAGCAGGCTATGGTAGCCTGATATCTTTGTTGCAAGGAATGTGAAATAACTACACCTTGCAAAATTGGGTTATGCTGCTTTCAATTTTAGATTATGATTTTTGAGAGCTTTACTGTGTTAAATCAGTTAAAGGGTCTACTGTAATTTCATATAATTTTTATTATTTCTACTTTAAAATTGCAACAATGTCAATATCAATAAATAATGTCACAGTTATTTCATCTCACTGTTTGATTTCTGTCAGAATTCATGCATGCAACGTAATAAAAACATATAACAGCATACTAGGGTAGGAAACATTGGGAGTGAAATACAGTTATTGTTAACGACTGATTTAATTCTGGTAATATAATTAGTTCCGATTAAAGTGCGCACATAGAAAACACGTCTTTTGTCCGGTTTGTTTTTTATTTGTAAATCCTAAATTAGAAGTAATTGCAAACTCATTATTTTGGAAAAAGGTTCATACCAACAGTAGTTCGAAGAAAAATGCACTTTTAACGAAAAATGTGGGTACCGCGCTACCTTTGATCTAACTTGGAGCTACAGTTAATAGAGATAAAAGCTTTTTCGTAGCTGTAACAAATAAGAGTAATTTGTTAAAGTTGTCAATGCAATAACTCGAAACAAAGCAATTGTCTAAGAATAATATTTATCGGTAAGAATCACAATCCGTGTAAAAGCGCACCATTATTCACCTCAAACGACGGTGAAGCAATTGTCGGAACATCGCGCAATAAATCTAAACTTACTTTAAGGTTTACGAATATCTATATATCTAAATAATAAATGGAAGGGAATACGGCGCTAGTACGAGTCCTATGTTAAATTCCGGGCGTTCGTTGAACACGCAAAAATGTCATATCACGTATATGAGTACATTTCCAGAGTAGGTTGGACTCAATTACAGTAGAGTCTCGGCGAGCTAAAGTTTTATATCTTTGTATTCTGCAGGAATCTCGGCAATATGAGCAGAACTCGTCGCAGACCGCAGGGGGAATCACACATTAATAACGCGGCCGTGGCATCGATGTGCCCTTACGGAACGCATCTGGTTTTTATTGTTATTAATGGAGGTTTTTTAATCGCACAGTATGTGACAGTACTCGTGTGTCTCGCGTAATTATAGCGCGCTGTATATTTTAATAACAAAGGCGCATAAACAAAAGCTCGCTGATGTAGCGATATATTCTATATAATAGCTCCTCGAATAATGATTGTGCCAGACGCAGCAATTTTTTAGCTGTTTTAATGAAGTTCCTTTAATTAAACTCTTCATCATACTGAAGTGTGTACACTCGATATAGTAGCGCGAGAAGTGGCAGTATAAGTCAGCAGCAGTGTGCATTGTGATTGTTCGTAAATTATTTGTGTGTTAAGAAGTCCTCTTCCCAAATAATCACCACGTATGTTTGAGATTGACGAGGGCGTAATTGCGAATTGCTTTTTTCCATTATTATTTTTGATCAATACTACTTACTGCTAACGATTGTAAACAGCGTGATATCTAGCTCTCTGCAATTTCAATTAAATTCAGCACTATGTTTTGTGGCATTGCATTGACTGAGTTCACCATTTCACATGATGTATGTGCAATATGTCATATGAAACAAGGGGTTTTTATAATCTGTAAGAGAAATCGAGTTGATGAAGAGAAGCGGAGAGACTGCCTAGGGCGAACTAGAAAAGACAGTTTCGATCTGCATTAAAATTAGGTAACTAAGAGGATTATCATGTTTATGTAAAAAAAACTAGCTACCGAGTATAATTAAGAAACTTAAAGAAATTAAAATAGCCCATTCGGAAACAAAAAGTATTACAAACAAGAAGTGTATTTTTACGTAGGTCTGTTTAGTAGCGCAATGTATTAACATAATCATAAAGATACTTTTATTATTCCACAAGAGCTGACTATATGATCCTCCACAACGTACTAAGCTTGTTGAAGAAAATTTGGCTATAGGAAGAGATTACTCCAGGAAGCAGATGGAGGAATTTGTGTTAGAAAGTAATAAATCCAAAGCAAGTTTTGTTATGTAAACTAAAAGATTAAATTCTACAGAAGCTTGTGTCTATAGTAAAGAAACTAAAAAACAGAATTGAATTTAAAAGCTTCTCTATGCATTTCGATGGTATTTCATATATGTCTAATATCTTGTAAATTCAGTGGCAGCGTTGAATAAATGTCGTTAGGAAGCAGATAAAATTGGCTAGAACGTAATAAATTCAGATCTAGTGAGAAGCACCTAGCACTGTTCTGTAAATTGTTAGTTATAAAAAAACACAAACTTTGGTAGGTCATCGAACATCTGCGAAACTGTAGCATCTATCGCATTTACGTATCCTTTCTTTAAATTTAGAAACAAAGAAACAATCGCTGGTGGTAAAATTAATCCAAATGCCAGTATTAGTACCATCTCGCGTAAAAGTTTTCGCGGCTATATGCGGAGTTACATTATCTTGGTGTAACAAAATTCAAGGAAAACCAGATTTTTTTGCAACCAATACATGATTTTTCAGAAAAGCAACCTATACAAATTAATAAAAAAACAACTCTCTCGTTACGTTATAGGTTATACCCTGAATATCTCAAAATTGAAAGTGGAAACTATCAGAAGAATGGAGTTTTCATTTATGCAAATATATAGGGTTTTCCAATAGCGGCGTCAGAACTGTAAAAACTGATTTTAGTCAACCTTGGATTAGTTGAGCCCTCAAATTTTTTATAGTTTTGTTTAGTCAGCTTTGGCAAATCACGGAACATTATATGTTTCAATACTGTATAGAAACAGTTCGTAAAATTCTCTTTCTATTCAAGCAACGTTCAGCGCTCTACGTGAAGTTTATGGTTTGTCAGACCACAACTTAGCGAATTTTGCGTAAAGGCTTAGGTCTTATCCTTATAAGATTTAATTCATCCAATAATTGAGCTAAATGACCATTTGCAGAGTTAACAATTCTCCGATTGGACTCTGGAACAGTTAGAAATCGATCCCGAATTTGGCAAAAAGTCATATTTAGCGATGAGGCCTACTTTGGTTAAATGAATTCGTCAAATAGTATATGTCGTTGAAGTCGTATAGCTTTCCACGATGATTGCCAAAGTTGACTAAACACAACTATCAAAAAACCGAAGGCTCAACCAATCCAAGATGACTAAAATCAGTTTTGAAAGTTCTGACGGCGCTATTGGAAAACCCTTTATTCGTTTTTACTGGCAGTTATTGCCTGTTACTAAAATTAACAATACAACACCCATATACAGTGTGTCCCTGGATAGATGAAACGACTCTTGTAACAGGTACACAATTCTCGATTTAAATTTTCATTTTTTGGGGTTCAGCCCTGCTTGGTTAAAGGCGAATTTCTAACATAATTTCAGTTTTGAAAAATCGCCCTGGAAATTTAAAAAAAACAATTTTTCTGTAGAGTAGTGTGCCTTTTATTGGCGAAATACGGCAAAGCGTTATTAAGAAAAGTTGTTTAGATTCAACATTTAGGCCCCTATACCAAATTTCAAAAATTTCGGCCAACTTTGATCTCTCACAGTTTATTTTATGTTTATGTGCCAAATCAAAGAATTTTACTTTTAACAAAGACTGCCATGAAAAAACAAATATTTTTAACAAATTTTTCCTATTCATAATAAAAACACTGTAAAAAATAAAATTCTTTGATTTGGAGAGATCAAACTTGGCTGAGGATTTTGAAATTTGGTGTAAGGGCCTAGATGTTGATTCTAAAGAACTTTTCTTAGTAACTTTTTGTTGTATTTGCCACATAAAAGGCACGCTACTTTACAGAAAAATAGATTTTTTGAAAATTTCCAAGGCACACTTGATTTGTCAAAATTGAAATTATGTTAGAGATTAGCCTTTAACCAAGCAGGGCTGAACCCCAAACAATGGAAATTTAAATCGAGTCGTTTCACCTATCAGGGGACACACTGTAGATTAGAATATTAAATTTTACAGAAAGTTTGTTTCTATAGCAAACAAAGTGTTAAAAACATTCTAGATGTTGCTATTTCACATAAAATATGTTGTTAATTCAGCGAAAGCGTTGTAAAAAAATTAGAAAGCAGATGCTTGTTAGAAAGTGATTTAAGAGATATTTATTTTCAAACTGTGAACTAGAGTTTTAAGAAGTTAGGATATTTTATTTTTATGAAAACAAAGATTCTGGCAAAATGTCCTATAATCCATTAATTTTAAATTATTGTAGTTGTCTGGTATACAGTTTTGTATTAACTCAGTTGTGATATTAACATGTAAATACACTCACCTGGAACAAGACTGGAACATGAAAATTAAAACTGGTTGATATATATACCATTTCGCGCATATAGAAAGCAATCTGGTATTGCTACCAAAGTTTTTAGTTTTGTAAATACTTGAAAAGGTCGTTTAAGCATCATATACAGTGTTCGGGCATTTTGCTTCTTATATGGAAATACAATTAGCTTTTTGGAGAAAGAATTCAGAAAATGTAAGCAAGCGTTCTCAATATTTAGACACCCACATGCAGAGGTGATAAATGAAGCTAGAAATGCAAGTCATTTTATTAAGTATTTTGATAATAATGTTATAATATGGTCATATTTCTGCTATTGTGACAGCGTATAAGTTATGATTAAAATTTAGAAAATGCTATGATATTAAGATGAACTCTTGAAGTTGATGTGGAAAAGCGTATAAAATTGAATTATAAGTGCTGTACTATCAATTCCTGATTGGCTTTTTCATGAAATGTAGCAATTAAAATTAAACTAAAAAAGTGAGATTAATGATATTTATATTTAATTACATATCCATACTTAACTTTTTACAAAATCTAAGACTACATTTGTAAGCTAAATCATATTAACTTCGTAAATCTAGTAGTCAATTTAAGATCTATTCAAACCGTTTTCAATTTGTTGCATCTATGAGAAAGTGACCTTTACTCCTTCGGTACATTGTTATTTTCCAATTAGCAAAACGGATTCCTCAAGATATTTATTTTTATCTTCAAATGTAAGAAGCTAGACATATGCTTGTCTAAAGTTAATTGTAGTGCAAAACTAATTTGTAGAGGTACATTCAATCACTAGTTCAACCTTAAAGAAAGGTGGTAAATTTAAATTTGCATTTTTTAAATTGTTTGAAGGAATCAACACCTTCTCTTGTCATTAGAATTTGTAGGTAGGACCATGTAAACATAACAATAACTCAAATAGAGACTGTCTTTACTAAAAGTAGGTAAGACGAATTGCAAAAGGGAATCCTGATTTTTTTAATCAAATCCACAGAACAATGTACGTTACTTTCTTCCACCATGAAAATATAAAATTAGTAAATCATACTTAATTGAACGATAAAAACCGATTAAGTATTTATCTAGCATTCTTGAAACCCGAAAAGTTGTAACAAAATTGACAGAATATCAAAAATATACCTTAAAAACTGTGATAAAAATAATAAAAATAATAACACAGAGAAATATATCAAGACGACGCCGGGCATTGTGCCTAAATAAATGCCGTTGTTATCGTTTTAAGTGACTTTTTTATTTTATCTCCCAAAGGTAGACAAATAGAAACTCGCACTGTACACTCGCAAGCTATTTGAGTTTTTATCTCAAGCCGAGAGATCGACGTCACGCAAACCGATGATTTGTAACGCTTCAGCGACGTCTTTTAAAGCCTCGCCTCGGTAAAACGGCCAGCAATCTTTCTGTGAGATCATTTCGATAGATATTTGTTATACACAGGATTTAAAGTAAATTCCCATATGACTCTTTGACAGCCTCTTCTTAACAATTAAATGAATGAATAAAATAATTGCTATTATATTAGTGGCCCATTCGGGTTTTGCTTCAACTTCAGTTTTGAATTGATGTACTTCTTTAGGAATGCTTAACATTTTCTTTCTTGCAGATTCTAATATGGTCACCATCAGTGCATGAGATGTTGTTACGATCAATATTATGCATTTGCAGAGACTGTTTTAATGTTCGTAAGAGATTTAAATAACCTAAGTATTCTAGGATCAGCACTGAAGAATAAATATATTTTTAAATACAGGGTTTAAAAATATCCCATACACCGAGAAAAGCATACTCGTAACAAGCTATATAAATACGTCGAGCATTTTTGATAAAAGCTAAAGCTCAGTATTAATTCATAACAATTACACTCTTAAATTGTAGGTGTATATCCATATTGATAGATAGGGTTCTTGTCTACATTCCTTATTAAATGGAACATAAACAATCAGCACGTCTCGACAGCGTAGCTAATTGCTTATTTTCTAGCGCATCTTTTGTAGACGCATTCAGCTATATTATTTCATATATTAAAAGGGAGTACTAGTCATGAAAATAAAATGAATTTCAGAGACATTCGATGGAGAATATTCATTAGCGACTAATGGTGTCGATATTGTTGTGCCTACCACAAAGTAATGTGAACACAACCTCCCCAAAAGTGTGAAGAGGAAGCAACTTTATTATCTCTAATAAGGACTAATGAATGTAGAATTTAAGGCCGTGCCATACAAAAACATCATTAAATATCAAAACGTATACCGTAAGAAGGGGAACCGAAATTGCAGATAAAATCAGCGCATTACGAAGGAAGCTGAAAGTTGGTATAATTCAGGGTTATTGCCAGGGAAGGCATGATTAAATATTTATCAATAGGTATTCGAAAGCAAATCAGAAAAAAATTGAACGATAATTCTCGTTCAGTAGGTAAATAATTCCGGCTTCCTGGGGTCCGTTCGCATGTTAAATGTATTATAAATAGTTCTAAATAGCTAGCTCAACAGGTACAGAATTTTTTATAGGTTATATTCTATTACAGTTAATTATATGCTATGTCCCCAGTTTTTGTATTATTGAAAATAAATTCGTATAATTGGATGATCTTTTGATATTGGCAATATTTATTTTGAGTGCAAACTTTACTATTATTATTTATCAGTACTACATTATTACGCAGTAGACCACATAAATTAACATATATCAAAACCATTCGCAATTTCCTATTAGCCAGGCAATAAAGTTCACCAGATACATTTAACATTTGTGCTTCTTCGAGGAATGACTATTTTAAATTTTTTTTCGTGGGAATGTGAATTAGAAGTCTGCTGACCTTAAAACAGCTTGCTGTGATCAGGTTGTTTGTGCAAAGTGACATATTAAATCATTCGCAGTACATGTAGGCATTTCCTTCATTAACAATATTGTTTCTAAAATACAGTAGGTTTTATTTTCATAAAATCCGACACTTGCCGTTATATTACTTAAATTATATTGATTATTTGATTTAAAAGTATTGGAGTTAAACTGAATTGTCTTTAGTTATCTTTTTCTCCATGGTTTCAATACTACATCTGAATACAGACCTTCTTTAGGTGAAATAGAAATTGGCTCTACAGGTAAACTGGAAGTTATGGCAGCAGGTACCTGTAATGGTATAATATATAGGGCGGTTATAAATTACAAATATGAATCGTAATTGCCTAGGTTATTTTATAAAAAAAATGCGATGAGCATGCACCCGAAAAGGCTTTGTTGCACAGTTACAGTAGCTTTTGCACTATAGAACGATTTTACTTAGTTACCGCGTTTCTTGTCAAATGAGTAAGTTATGTTTACCGCTCTAGAACGGTAAGTAAAAATTCGAGGTTAGCAGATTAGGTTTTGCGTCAGCTTTGACACAGACTGACGCAAAACCTAACCATCTAACCTCAAATTTGACATAGACTTACGGTGCCACCAACATATCATTCTGTGGTATGTCACATTTTACTGACGTTTGAAGACAAATACATTTCTATCGTGCGAAAAACGTTATAAGCATCAAGAACGTTAAGGAATTACCGATCTCAAATAACAATTGTCTTCGATCGGTAAAATGTCCTTACCGTTCTTAATACTTAATATACTATTATAGTTTCTAACTCTATAATGGCATATTTTCGAATTTTCGAACTCTTGATGTAAAATGCCAACCATCTTACGGTTTTAATAGTAATTTTTGTATTGTGCGCGAAGTGAGTGTTTTTCTGCTTCGAACTCACAAAGACACTTCGCGCACGTAATATAAACAATATTTTTTCTACAACCGTCAACCAAGAATATCAATTTTATTTCGCGACGTAGTGCGCGAAATTTTTGGCTCTCTAGTGCGCGAAAAACATTTTTCACGTTGTCAATGGTAACGTAAATAAATATCCCATTTTTTAACATGTTACAAAATGGCAAACTTCGAGCATTGATAGCGATGCGCGAATGTCCCCTTTTTTTGACGGTTGTCGAAAAACTAAATTTCCGTACCTAACGTACGATCTTGCATATTAAAAACTAGAGAAAGCCTGTTATACTTTTTCAAGTAACCAGTTACTTTAAAACAGTGTTAAGAGAATTAATAAATATATTAATTATTGCAAGGAGTACTCATTAGCTGAGAAAGAATCAGCTACAACTTAACTAGTTTCTCCTGAGAGTTTCTTTCATGCATAGTACCGTTTTCTTCTTTTTCTAGTTATACTTATTGGTAGCTTTTAAATCTGTTCTTCGGGTAGTTTATGTCGTCTGCACATGTTGACTGTCAAGTTATTTTCATTGTTTTGTTGGTCTGCCCGAAGATCATCTGATTTAATTTTCTGTTATTGTAACTATTACACACATCGTTGTCCGTAGTGTTTATGTGTTGGCTCCTTTCTGATTTATTTACTATGTCTTTGGTATTGCAAGAAGCAGCGTAGCGCAGTTGGGTAGGCGCTAGGTTTGCATTAAGCAAGTCCTTGGTTCGATTCCCGCAGGGGCCAGAATTTTCCGCAGCCTTGGCGATTGAGATCGGGCTCGGTGAGACCATTCACAGTTGGACACCAAATTAACTGTGCTCTACTCCGAACCACAGACCTAAGAGATTGAGTAACAAGGTCAACACATACAATGTTGCTGAGCAAGCACAAAAGGGGCTTTCCAACTCTGTATCCCGAATCCGGGACAGGATGAGCCTCTACACCGCAAGGTAAAATGAGGTTAGCGATAATACCTACGTACATACATACTTTGATACTACATAATATAGTCTACCTAACAACGTTTTTGTGTTTATTGTCATTAGGATTTCTTCCGTTCGTAGTGTACAAAAGACCTGTACGAAATTCCCTCTCGTCTACGCATATCTGTTTATCAGTGTTGTATTTATTTGATTGCGAACATATGCTATCAAATGTCCGGTGCTTAATAGAGTTGTGGTTATGTAATTCCAGGGCATCACCTTCCCTATAGGCTGATTGTCTATTACAGGCGTACATCCAGTAGCGTCACGCTTCACTATCAATTGTCAAACATATATTTTGTTTATAGATAAATTGTTGCAATTGATATCTCTCCGTGGCTGTTTTAAATGTACGTAAGGTCTACACATTACCCTTTTTCTGTGACGTAACAATTTTCTCTCTTTATTTAACAATAAGGAACTGGGCAAAACAAAAAATCTGCAGTCTTTGGTAAAGTCCGCTTTAAAAATGGCTTGTTTTTTAATACTATCAATGTGACATTTGTCCAAAATGACAGTAAAATATCGGGCAATCACAAGCAAGCGAACAAGCCCAAAATATTATTCTAAGCGTTAGGGACTTCTTCGAAGAGGAGAAACGACGAATTACGTAGGTCAAGAATGTTTTGAATAATGTGCTGTTTAGAGCAATCCTTACATTAAAGGTTAGGTATATGTAAAATTCTTTCTGAAATCTACTACCTGTGATCTAAATGATCTTTCTGAACTTCACATTTCTGTAGGAAATACGTTGTAAACGCTATGTTTTGTTATTTCATACGTCACAGAAAAAGGGTAACGTGTATAGTTTAGCTGTCTTTATAGAGTTTCTTCCAAGTCAGATATTAGAGCTACATGTGCTAGGTGACATTAATTACGAGCTTAGTCTTATTATTCTGTTTATCACTGTGCTATATACGAGAAGAGGGCAGCTAATACAATATGTTAAAACAGTATATTATGTCTATTTGGTCGACCTAACAAAAGCCTTTCATAGACCTAATTCAATAGATTGTTGCAGATATTATACGACGTAAAAGAGGTTTTATCAGTTGGTAAATGATACTAGAGATACTGCGTTGATCGTTAACCAGAAGGAAATGCAGATTTGTTAAGGAAAACTACTTGTGTTTGGAAATATTTCATCTTAGCCATAATACATTTGCTCATTCTTTGAAAGCACTTCTTGAAATAGGTTGCTTCTTTGCCTTTGGAAACAAAAATAAATCACTGGAGGCGAAATAAGAATTATATGGAGGGTGGGAGACCAGCTGGACACTAAATTCTAAGAGATTTAAAGCATTTGCAGAGT
This sequence comes from Agriotes lineatus, assembly GCA_940337035.1. Classification (NCBI taxonomy): domain Eukaryota; kingdom Metazoa; phylum Arthropoda; class Insecta; order Coleoptera; family Elateridae; genus Agriotes; species Agriotes lineatus. Next base: position 85,877,442 of record OW679194.1, on the reverse strand, counting down.
TGCATTGGTAATAAAATACCGCACACACCAGATTTACTGCCACTGCTAAACAATTATACTTGACTTGAGGAAGACAAACTTCTATGTACCGATTAATAGTTACCGTTTTACTATATCATTGCGTATTAAAAGAGCAGCTATCAATTTTTTGTACTTTTACCGCGAATAACTTTTGCTGACCGAGCCTCACTTTAAAAAATCCAAACAGTTCTTCGTTGCTTAGCTTTCGGGTTATAATTATGGATTCAAGACCGGGCTAACCGTTGTTTTTAGTACTCGGTAAACAAACATAAAATGTACCGTCTTCTCAGCTCTTTCATTTAGTTTTTGTGAAATCCGTAATGAGTTATATTCAGATTCTTCTTAAGTAGCTTCATGATAGTACCAAAGTTGTCAGTTGAGGTCGTAGAGGTTTCTCTTCATCTTCTAACTTATACTAACCACGTTTAAATTTAAGTCGCCAATAATTAACATCAATCGAATGTGGTCGCCAAGAGCTGCAATTAAATTTTGGTGAAAATATTTTTCCGAAAGGCATTGCGCAGCAATTCCATAATGCATAATAAACATTAAACAACTTAACCCCAACCTCTCAAAATTGCAAACGGAACTATCACAAGTATGAGCTTTTAATTTATGCAAATATTTTTGCTTCTTTTGAAATCTACTACTAACACCAATTAACAACCGCCACCATACAAAATCGTGTACGCATAGTTACGTAGTCCTTATTCGATTTTATACTTGAAATTAATGTCTTTTGTAATTTTTTATAGTTATCTACACTTAATATAACTACTAATAAGTTTGGTTACAACTCTATTAGATATATCTGAGCTGAGCTTGCATTAGTATAAAAAATCAATTTCCTTTCGCGCCATTTCTAAATAACGTTGGGACACAGGAGAGTCTATCCCAGGTTGGATATTGTGCATTTAATTCTCAAAATTAATAAGAATAAAATTTTAAATTTTAGCTCGGAACAGTCCTCTGTCATTGGAAATAAAAATGCAATGTCAATTTCTTATTTTTTTTCAAACATCCGTTCTTTAAAAATTATTAAATAGTGTTAAAAATCTTACTAGAAAACAATCATGCATTTATTAGAAAGAAGAGCAATGCGTGAAAAATACGTTTTTATAATCATAGTAGAAAGCAGGGTCTTCCACTCTCGCTCGCTCGATAATGCTAGAAATCGCTTCTAGCTTTGAAAAATATATGGTGAATGCGTTCTCCGTATCCAACAACGACTAGGGAATGATTTTTTGCACTCTCACAAGGCATAATGGCGGTGTCGAATGCTTAAAAAAGCACCGTATGCGAGTTGTATCTGAGGCACAATAGTTATTTATGTATCAAACGCGTAAAACAGGCGTTTTTGGCCCGCGGCGTGATGTTCTAGGACGAGGTACGGAACACCGAGGGTTATAACACAAGTGCCAAAATCGATGGTTACACCTGAGGTGCATACAAAACTTTATATGCGATTAAAATTTTTCTAAAAATCCCGATTATATAAAAGTTGCCAATAAAAAACAATGCCGAATGGTAGCTTTGTAACTATGGTATTTATTAATGCGTGTTTATAAGTAATAACTAAAATGACGTCAGGGTGCGATACAATTTTTTTTTGCCTTCTAAATGACGTTAGCGGGCGCTAATAGTTATTTATGAGAGCAAAGGTATTCCTTTCCTTGCGCGTGTGTTTGCGTTGATTTTTTAAGTATTAATTTATTTAGAATATTACATATTCACATAACAAGCCTACGTCTGAGCTCAGCGGTAGATTCTACAATGGCGTCAGCGTAAGAAGGGGTGTAGGCGTTACCCTGGTCGATGCTGCTAATTAATTGGTGTAAACTTTTAATACTTTTATTTCTACGGCCACTATGATACATACAAACAAAACTTAATATTATATATACAAAAAAACACGAGAAGAAATATATACACAAAGAGTCATCTAGACTCGGGCGCTGGTGGCGCGGGAGGTGATGGGGCGGCCTTTCCTACTGGCCGGAGGCGGGGAACGCGGCCTGGACGCAGTCCGGTCCTTCCGGAAAGCAGTCCGGGGCACGGCTTGTAGCGGGCGCTGGGAAGTTCTCCTTGGACGTCGGCGGATCGAGTAGGCCTCTCGGGGACGGCGGGCTGAGAGCAGCGGCGGAGGCGGCGGTTGGCGGAAGTGGCTCGAGTTCCCAAATTTTTCCGAAGACGGCAGGCAGCAGAGTCCAATGCGGAGGATTGGCCCTAAGTCCACGTAGGTGATAGGCTCTGGAGAGGGCTGGGGCTGGTAGATCCTTGGAAGGCTGGAGCTGCTAGCTGGGTTGAGTTGATGCTGGTTCGACTCTCCTGGATTGAGTCCTAGAAGGCTGGAGGTCCTGGAGAAGCTTCTAAGGCTGGAGTTGAGTCCTGGAGCTAAAGTGGCTGCTGGTGGACTCTCCTGGATTGAGTCCTAGAAGGCTGGAGGTCCTGGAGAAGCTTCTAAGGCTGGAGTTGAGTCCTGGAGCTGAAGTGGCTGCTGGTGGACTCTCCTGGATTGAGTCGGCGATGGAAGGCTGGATGGTTCCTGGTGGACTCTCCTGGGTTGAGTCCTAGAAGGCTGGAGGTCCTGGAGAAGCTTCTAAGGCTGGAGTTGAGTCCTGGAGCTGAAGTGGCTGCTGGTGGACTCTCCTGGATTGAGTCCTAGAAGGCTGGAGGTCCTGGAGAAGCTTCTAAGGCTGGAGTTGAGTCCTGGAGCTGAAGTGGCTGCTGGTGGACTCTCCTGGATTGAGTCCTAGAAGGCTGGAGGTCCTGGAGAAGCTTCTAAGGCTGGAGTTGAGTCCTGGAGCTGAAGTGGCTGCTGGTGGACTCTCCTGGATTGAGTCCTAGAAGGCTGGAGGTCCTGGAGAAGCTTCTAAGGCTGGAGTTGAGTCCTGAAGCTGATGTGGCTGCTGGTGGACTCTCCTGGATTGAGTCCTAGAAGGCTGGAGGTCCTGGAGAAACTTCTAAGGCTGGAGTTGAGTCCTGGAGCTGAAGTGGCTGCTGGTGGACTCTCCTGGATTGAGTGATTTCCTACTGCCTGCGTCTGACTATTTAAAGGAGTCAGTCCTTTGTCAAACGCGATCTCGCAGCTCATTGGTCGAAGTAGAAGGGATGTTTTGCCCGTTTTTGGTGTATTTCGGATTATAGCGTTTAATTGAGCGGCGTGATCAATTATCGACTTGATTTGAGTCGCAATCAATAGTCGTTGAAATGTCGATTCTAACGACACCCAATTTGCTAGGTTTTGGTAAAGATTAGTTGAACTTGGAATTTTTAATTCCGTGTTCGGCGTAAAACTTAATTAAGCATTACTCTTATTGCGTATGTTAAGAAGTTATTTTGCTTCGATTGGTTGCGCGCTAATTTTCTATGAATTTTGAGACTATTCACGCTTTCCTGGGATGCTTCTTTTCGTTAATTATAATTTAATGTGTAATATTTAGCCGGATGTAAGCGGCTTTGTGTCCTGTTTTAACCGTTAGAAAAATACGTCTTCGCCGGGCCGCCGTGTACTTCGAAATTTCTGTAGTGTTTTCTTGCGACCATCGCCCGCATTACGAGCGGTGATATTTTTGCTGGCTGATGGAAAAGTTATTTTTAATCGACCTGTATGTATGCTAGAGACTTGGGCGTTGTTTTATCAGGTGGCGGCTTATTCCTCCTATCGGCAGGTATCCTTATGTGGGGTTTTGATTGGGCGCACTCTGTTTTAAGAGCGTTTTAGTGATTAAACTTGGATTATTAATTTGGTCGCACGTTCGGAGTTTCGTTTGCCGCGGCGCTGTTTTTGTCGGCTTCCGGATTTATTGAGGTTTTGGCGAGCCGCTGGCCCTTTATTGCACTTGAGAATTGGTGCTCCTTTGAGTGAGCATGCCGCGATTTATTGTTTTTATTTTTGTAACAGTTTTCTTTTAAATTCTTGTAGGATCGGGGCGATTTACTGGTAACAGATGTTTTTGTAATTTGTTCGCTGCCTGCTTGGCGATGAAAAATTACTTCGTTGTCTGTTAACCGGTTCATATTACACATACTGTGTACTCGTATATAAAGATTTGCGTTATCTTGCGTATATCGGTAACACTAATATTCCTACATGAGTTAATTTTAAAGTTGTTTGAAATTTAGTGTGTCTTTTAAGAATCATTTAAAATGTTAAGTTAATTATGTTTGTAGAAAAATCGTGTGTAATTCTTGCGCAAAGTAGAATTGCTGATTTCGAGAAATTGCCATTTATCTCAATAGGGAATTCATTACTTTGTACTCTGAAAACAAAAATAGCTATTTTGTATGTCGACATATAGCCTCAATAGTAACAGTACGTATATGCGGAAACTAAAGTTTTGCAAATGACCAATAAGCATACTGCTTACCTGTGGTGACGATGGGATAGTAGGTACCGTCGAAAACATTTTTCGAACTTTCAATAGAGCGAGCTTCATGAAGGTGCTCAAATACGACACCAATATCGCCTGCGGACTACAGAAAATTTTCTGGGAAAAAAGATATAAATAAAAACTCAGGAATGCTCCGCTCTGGGTTGCTATATAAGTTTGATGTACCCGTTATTTTACTGCATAACATTTCGATAGTTTAGTGTTCAGACCGGCAGTTTACTGAAGTTGAATTTTTCTAACAGCGGCAGCGTAGCAAATAACTAGTAATTTAATTAACGCAGTTCTCCACATCCTCGTAAAATTTTCCACGAAACTAAATTCATATCACTGATTCTAAATCATCAGCGAACGCGTGTTGCGGTCAGATGTAATTTGCTCGCCCTCGGTAACAATATAGGTGCTCCGGCGCCTGCAGTAGCGTCAATAATATGGCCTATCTTGTTCCGGTCTCGCACGTACTGCGTGCTGAACATAAAAAACATTAATCTACCTGCATACCATACCAGAAGTAGATTTTTATGGACGGGCGAATAATAATGCTGAGCTTACCCGTGAAGTAACGACGAGTTCTGTTCATCTACGCCGTGAAAAACAGAGCGGCTTAGTTCTCTAATTTTCCTTTTAAAGATTTCTATTAGTGAGGCAATTTATTTTCTTTTTTATTATCTAAAACAGAGCGGAAGCAACTTCAAATACCTGGGATAAAACCAACATGAAATAAATTAGTCCGCTTTTGTATTATATGATGCTCCCAAAAATTGTTCATTTAGGAAGAAAATGAAATGCGGAAAGGAACTTCAGCGAACTGTGGCCTAACATGTAATAAATTATTATACTTTATGCCGTAGCTTTTAAAATATAAACAGAGAAGCCTTTTTAGTAATATCCGTATTTTGTGGTCTACTACGGCGAGGATAATGAGCTCTGGAGATTTCTGGTATTCTAATAAACGTAAAGAAAATTTTCGTGCAAAATTTTTCACGATTTATGGGGACTACTAGGGTAGCACCATAAATTTATGCAACCTAATGAAACAAAGTTTTGAAGCCAAATATTATTTATATTATTGTTTTTCAAAATATTCTCCCTTAAACTATATACATTTGCGCATTCCATAATTGCTATTTGTGCAACAAGTGCTAAAAGTGGATGTTTATGCACGAGTTTGCACCCAATATTTTTTCTGTTAGTAATCCATAAATGTCGATTTAACAAAGGTTGCATTTATGATAGATATAACATGTCATAGTAAAGAGATATCCTTAACGGCACAGGTGACTGCTTTTGCAGCCGGTAGCTGTCAAAGTTAGTTATCAAATGTAGTTATAATAGTACACATTTGACTTTGTTTATTACGTAATACTTTAATTTTTTTTAAAACACTTTACTTCTAACGAAAGAAGTAACTAGAACTTTATAACTTCACTTCCATTTCAAAATTCTAAATTCGACACTAGCTGTTTACTTTTAGCACATGGGCTAAACGTAAACAGCTGATTTCACTTTTAACACGCTGATTTAAAAAACGTCATTTTTAGTGAAACAAGCTAGTGATAAAAGGCCTACTTTTAGTAGTGGTTGTAGAAAAAAACAATTTTCAAAACATAAATTCCACTCTTCTTGCTTCACTTGACAAACAAGCTTTTTGAAGATTTCCACAGCATCGTCGGGAGTTCCCGATCGCACACCACGCATTTTATCCTTTAATCCAGAAAATAGAAAGTAATTAGAAGATGCTAAGTCGGGACTGTGTGGGGGATGACTTAGAAATTTTAACCCGAAAGCTTCTAAACATTCTTGTGTTTGATGTGCGATATGACTTGAAGCATCGCCATGGTGCAGAACAGTATTACTCCTTGGTCGCCCTAAACGACCTTTTTGAATAAGGTCTGGCAGGTCTACGGTCGTATATCATTTTGCGGTAACCGTACGTTTAGTTTCAAACACGACAATTGTGATAGGTCCTGATTTTGAAAAGAAGCAAGTAATCATTTTATTACCAACACTTCGAGATCGCTTCACTTTAACTGGATTAAGATCAGTTGGAAACACCCACTTTGCAGACTTCCGCTTAGATTCTGGTTCAAATGCATAATTCAGCTTACGCCACCAGTTATGATGTAAATTGCTTTAGACCTATCTTCATCATATTTCTTAGGGGTTCTATTACACCATTTCACACGCTATTGTTTTTGTACTTCTGTTAAACTGTGTGGTATCCACCGACAACAAACTTTCCTTACACCAAAATGATTATGTAAAATTTTGTTTATTGCAGTTACGCTCTACGTGTTACGTGCTAATAATTATATATGTGACTCGAGTATCCTCCTGAATTATTCTTTGAGCGGCGTCTATGTTTGTTTCGGTAACTGCTGAAATTGGTCTTCTTTCCCGAAACTCGTAGCTACATGAAACTTGTTCAAACTTAAGTTCGCCAAACCAGCTATAAACAGTCCTTTATGAAGGCGTTTGGTCACCAAATGCAGCACGAAGTAGTCCAAAGCTTTCTTTCGGAGATAGGAGATTTTTAAAGTTTTCTCTCATTAAATTAATTTTTGCTGCACAACACTTACTTCCAAATTAACTTGTATAATAACTGTCGCAATTACCAAAACTAAATTTTCACTGTCAAACTAGAAAACAACAAACAATTGTTTCATGATAGTTATGATTTCCAACTAGCCCTTGATCTATTACTTTTCAGAAATTAGGAGTACTACCACCGTATATCTCTACCCATAAATATCATAAAACGGTGTTGCTATTTTTCCCTATTTTGACCTATTACGCAATTTGTTTCCGAGTGTTCTATTTCACTAATTAATATTCAACAAAACTAAACAGAAATGCATCGTTCCAAAGCATTCAAATACTTGTACAGGACGATTCATAAGTATGGTCAATGTATTACATTGGTATACAGATTGCGGCAGGCCACTAGACCATAACAAAAGCAAGGGGACTTTACATGTGGCCGTAATTGTATTTAAAAAATTAAAAAAATCGAATGTATACCTCGTATTTATAATGATCCTAACGACCTACTGCTATCGTAAATTGAATGTTCATTTATTAAGCCCCACAACGGCCACATGCATATTCTCCTTGCTTTTGCAATGGTCCTAGTAGCCTGCCGCATTCTGTATACTGACCTCAGCAGAAGTACATTGTATTAAATATTAATGCTTACGGAACAAATCGTATTAAAGCTGGTGTAGTATTTTAAGAACCACTGGCAAAATCAGTAAGGGAACTCTATTGCACCAAATGTGGTTGAAATAAGCAAACAACTGTTTTTGCTCCTGAAGTTTATTAAATTTAGACATTATCGCAACCATTTGTGCGGACTTTGTTGGTATAAGTTGATCCCAGTGATCATCAATCAGTTTAAGCAAGTAACTATTTATTTTTTTTCTGTGAGATTAATATTAATTTTTGAAGTACAGTTTGTTCTGCAAAGTTGTTCCGTTTGATGTCCTCTTACTACCCCTAAATTTAATTACCATACTTATGAATCACCCTGTATATTCGGTTTGTATATATAGAATTATTTGTTTCATTTTGAAGCACTATTATGGTAGTTATTTCAAATTATATAAAAATGGCCACAGGCCGATGACAGAGAGCTGACGTTGCCTCTTGCAAGGATTATATTTTCCTCAGGATAATCCGATTATATATCTTTCAGGTGTATATAAAATGCACGTATAGCACCCATAATAAATATTATTAAATTTAATATAGTTGTTACAGCTCTTTATTTGGTTATAATGGACGAGACACATTGCTTTATTAAAGTATATCAATTGACTGATGCCTGTAATAGTTATTTGTATACTTAGGCGCAAAATGATTGTTTCTCGGACGTGGTATACAAAACAGTTTTTGTGTCACCACTATTCATATTATAATCAAAAAGACATTACTATTTTTTTGCAGAACCGTGCCGAAAAGATTACGGCTATGAACTTTGCGACCGTTACTAATAACAACGGCTGCGAAATAATAACGGTAAATAATTACGTCCATAAAATACAAGTTTTGGCTCGATTGTATAAAATTTTTTTAATAGGTAAACAATTACTTCATGTTCAACTGAAATTGCTGCATAGTATATAGCAAGTGTGTTGAGGAAAGTTCAAGTTTGATGTTGGTATTTCACACAGTGACGAAGGAAGATGTTGCAAAACACGTACTCTTAGTATATTTATTAAAACTGCCTCTGAGCATTGTACCATAGCACATCTGTTTTACTATATAGTATTTCAACCTTCCTATAGTATTTCCCTAACGTCTTGTCGTTATGTTCCTTAAATTTTATTATCCCTCTTGGTGGGCCTGTTTTCTTTATTAAAGTTTTTTACAATTTATTGCCACTATATTTACTTGGAACACTAAGCCTCATAAGCAATTTAAATCTCAATACCTTTTGTAAGATAGCTGCTTTTGAGCATAGAGTTCTAGTGAACGTTAGTTTTTATTTCAGTTGATGCATAACTGTTATGCACAGATCAATCACTTACAATTAATTTCACACTTAAACGGGATGAGAAGGTGCAAGCATCTTATTAATACTTCGGCACATTGTTGGAATGCAGTGGCTTTTTCCATGCCCTCATTGGGACGCCCGCTCATTAATTTGGTTTTCGTAATCTATTAAAATTATACTTTCATCGAAAGGGCAGAGAACGCCTATAATGTGACATTTCACATTTAAAGGTAACAATGGATAGAAATTTGCATTCTCATTTTTCAATAAATAAAGAAGCAATACATTCGCCACGAAATTTCGACCTCAAGCTCAGCAGTCTAGCTCTGTACCATTACACCATACTGCTCCGCAGTTACACGGCCGCTTAACCGCTTCTACCTATATCATGAATACAAATCGAAAGACTCATACAAAGAAAAAACGACCAGCTGCGCCCAAAAGCTTTTCAGTTTCTTGCATTAATATTCCACAGAAACTGGCACAGAAGCCTTATGAGTTATGTGGTTGTTGAGATAGCATGTTTTCATCCATCCAACGGGACACATTCACTAAAGTGCATTTTCCGCAAAAGCGGTTACTGTCTATAGGAGAATTATGTAGTTTCATAAGGTATTTCATATAATTTTGGTTTGGTCACAATTCATTGAGCGGATGTGGCAAAAATAGCAAATTATAGGTAAGTAGGTCGTGTCGAAATAAAAAAGAAACTTTCCTCTCTTGAAAAAACACCAAAGTATACTTTACCTGGGTTCTCGTGGACACCACTATAGCATTCTGGTGAACATATGTCGCTATCCTGTCTTGGCAGATGATTCGCCCATTTCTATTTTAGACCTGCCGTACGCTCTGCGATGTCAACTACCTGGGTTTATTTTCTAATTATCTCGTTACGGATCTTATCTCTTAAAAAATCCTCGTAATTGAATGTTGCATCACCATTTGGGTACTGCTTAATCTGTTGTCACTACCGCCATAGTTTTCATGCAATATGTGATTACTAGAAAAACACATTAATTATACACCATGCGTTTTAATTGGTTGGATGTACGCGCGTTTGAAAGATGCGGATCGTGTGAGCGCCACTTCTTTTGGCACTTCTGCGTTTTCGTTGTCTTTACCTTTATTGATAGTATATCCGAGGTAAATGCATTCGGTGACGTTTTTAATAAAATGGCTCTAACTAAAATTTGAATGTTATGACGTCTCATAACCTTGGTTTTGTTTAGATTAATCTTTAGGCTGATTTCTTTAGTTGCTTGATTTAGTTGCTGCATCATTTCGCTAAGTTATTTCAGGTTGTGTGAAATGAGTACAACAACGTCATCAAAATAAATGTGACTAAGAAATGAGCCATCTATCTTCATGCCCTTTGTCTCCCATTGATATTTCATCTTCTACAGTTAGATGAATAACTTTGGCGCTTTGGTGCAGTCGTCATCTGATCTTCATTTTGTTAGCGGTTGTGTTCTAATTAACTCTAACTTTCTGTGTCGCATTTTTGTAGATGTAGATGTCAGACCAGAGCTTCTTTATAGTACATAACAACTGATATTTTTGATTACATGGATGTTGAGCGTTGCGGCACATCTATTGGACGAATCTGCTCGAGCCTTTTTACCTGAGGAATTATGAGGAGGTCGGTAGCTAGGGTGTTAGGATTGTTAATCAGGAAATCGTCATAGCGTGGTATTAAGGCCACGATTTCTTCTTTGACAATTGTCATTTGTACATCACGGTGAATAACGTAGTTTGAGATGTAGTGCATTGCAGATACCCCACAGCGTCTTGAATTAAAAACGTTGGATCTTCATGACATCAAAGTTACTGGCTGATCCCCATAACTATAGCTCATAGGTCTACATGTATTTATGTATAGCTTTATGTATGAGAAGTCTGTTTATTAACCCAGAAATTAGAACATTTTGCGATATATAAACCTGTTGGATCTGCTTATACCAAATGTGCTCGCCCAAGTTGGGCTTCGGTCCAGGTGGAGCTCCAAGAAAGTATTTTAATTCGTCTTTTTGTAGGAATGGACTGCTATTTAACGTTACCAGCGGAGACGTTTCATTACTCACTGTGAAAGTAATGTGAGTGGATTTTTCGTTGTTCACTTAGATTCAGCTGCTCGGCTGTCGAATCTTGGTGACAGAACCCAAATTGGTGGCTTCTTATGACGCGTTTTTCATTCACTAGGGATTTTATCCTGATGAAGAAGAGTTTCTTGAATACCTTTGTGACAACTGGTAGGAAATTAGGAGGTACAGTATAGTGCAGAGAGTAATATTTCGCCTTGCCATTCTTTCACTTCGTTTTTTGGCTTGAATGTGTCGTTTGCTGAACTTGGATAGTTCATGATGTTTCTAACAATAATGGCAGTTCCATCTCAAGCTGCTCCGACGGGTACAATCGTACCAATAACTATGCAGTATTTTGAAATGTCATCTACATCAATAACTCATTTTTAAAATAAGAGCAGTTTATAAATGCGAGTAATAATAGTATTTTATTTAGTGATGATACACTGCCGTTTAAAATTATGAAATCTATGGAAAGTAATACCTAAGATTGTCATACACATTGTTAACATTGGAGCGCGCATATGCATAAATGTCTAATTCACGTGTATACTTTCGTTAGAAACATACCATACCATATCACGCCAGACCAACATTATTCAAATTTTATAGAAAAATACTTAATTTCTTCTGTCAAATAGCGAATATACCGGGTGTCCGTTCTCAAGAACATAGAAACCTAACATTGCATTGAACGTGTTTGCTGACCTCTGCTCGCCAATTCAACATACAGGAAAGGTAATGATATCAATAGAAAGATAAAATGGTTGCACATCAAATGATACTAGTAATAATATTTACTGATATAGTATAGAAATAATGCAAAATACCTAAAAATGAAATGCACAATGTTGATGGTCTATGATCAACTTAGAGAGTGGGCACCCAGTATATTAAAATAGCTTAGTAGAGAAATCTAATACCACTTGATACTTTTTAAAGTAGACATTGAATGTATAAATGTATAAATAATGGATTCCACACTTCATTTTGTGTTGCTTCTCTTATTACAACTTAACTACCATTCATGCAATTTTCACTTTGAAATTTGCAAAAGCGATACGACGTAGTGTTCTTTCCGTACCACCTACCAAAGTATTTGGCCAAGTTGTTTTGTACATCTTGCTGCCAACCGTTCTTCTTTTGACGTCTGTATCTTTTGCAAGGTTAGTTTCTCTAATGTTTTGTAATTTATTTGATTGGTATCTTTTACGTTCTTCCATTATTTACAGAATTTCTGCTGTTATCCATTTTATGTGCTTCTTACTATCCAGGGAAAACTTCCATGTATATACGTCGTTTTCCTGATGGCAACTTGAAGATTGTGTTTGTTATTACGAAATGTTCTTCTCTGCAAAATTTCGGGAGTCTCTTGCCACGGTAATTTCTTATGTCTCACCTGTAATCACCAATTAATATGTTTCATATCTTCCCTGGCCTACTTTTGAATTAAATTCTCCTAACACTATTGTTAGTTGTTGATGTTTTATCACTCTAAGCACGATATTCCTATAACTAATTTAAATCTCCTTGGTCCTCGTCCTCGTACTAATTTGTTACAGAAACATACACTTGTATTAGCTCAGTGGTAATACGCCTTGTATTCAGCTGCAAGAACATTGTTCTGCCCTAAATGGTCACAAAGCTTTTGATCAAAAAATTTGCTTTCTATATACTATAAAAGCTACTTCCCTTTTATGTCCATTCTTTTGATTTCTTGATTAGTAAACAACATGAGTATCTCTTGCTTCCAATATTTACATTTCGAGTCTATTGATCTTTTGTATCGTTTTGCTGGGTTTTCCAGCCATAGACATGTTTCTGACATTCCAGGTATCAAGTCTATATTTCCTCCTGAGCTTAGCATCCTCTTGCCATATAAAGCATGCTCAAGACAGCCATTTCATTCTTAACTTCAGCGAAAGTAGTAATATAAGGAAAGTTTTACAATGCATTGGTTTCTCGCCGCCTTTTACATAACTCTCTACAGCGCCGTCAAAATGGCTACCACTTTTACCTCCACTATCTAATTGCTGCTGTTATACATCATATAAGTATCCACCTCCAAAAGGTATTGAAAATGCAGCTGTGCACTTTCAACCCCTATATGGTCCGTGGGCATTGATGAACCTATCCTATGTCAATAGGGCGATCCCCGATCTGCCACCTGGGGACATTCCGAGTTCGGATTGGGGTTCCCCATGTGGTGTCACATGTACAGTTCCACACTGAAGAAAAATTTTCTTATTTACAGAGCATTGAACTATCAAACACAAGTGTAAGGTTGTTATTATTGTTAAAATGTTTTGTATTTCTAAGCGGTTTCCAAGCGATGTTATTAAATAATTATAATTTTTTTTTAATGAGTCATATATTACGCCCCCAATCTTGGCAAGTTTTAGAATAGTGCCGCAAGTGTGATAGAAAAATGGTTACCTACTAATTTCTATGCGTGAGGCATTATCACTTCTGTGGTTTTTATGGTGCAAAATATAGACACCTTTGACTTTTAAATGCATTTGCATTCTAGACTAAAATCTTATTCAAGAAACACGTAAAGCGCAAAACTAAGTTTCGAATTTAAAACTAAAATAAGTTTCGCGGATATTGAGTTCGGCGTATGTGCTCTTATACGAGTACAATCGCTGAAATTCTGCCACTATATATTACTCCACGGCTTGTAGCAGCCGGGAGCTTTCATAACAAGCGAGGACGTGCCGAAACGGTTGTAATCACAAATGTATTGATATTATTGATCTGTTGCAGGCGGACACTGGGGACCATCACAATACATTTCCAGCTTCCGCTACGGTGAAGCAGATAATCTCCTTAAACAAAGAACTCAAGATAAATGACACTGTAAAACCAAGCACGGTGTGCGATGAGGTGATCAATTGTGAACAAATGTGCCATCCTAGTGTAATGGACCTGAAGCGTATTGTATCATTCACTGAGTGTGTGGTTTTTAATTTTCATCGCGACGTAAAGAGTTAAAACCAGAAGGGCACAATTTTCTGCAATAAATTCAATTGCCGGCTATAAAGAACTTTTTACGCCAGGATATAATCTTTATAATACAAAAACGCCGCTTATACTGTGCCAGACCGGGTATAATGTGAACGAAAGTGCTAACATCGCGACAGTATGTCTAAAGATGCGAGAAAAACCAAGCAACGTAGCGCCGTTGTAAAGCCTTTTATTCTAAATATATGAATTTACGAGACTGTTGTGATTTAATCGAGGCTTTGCAGCAAGCGCTGAAGAAAGTAAAAGCAGAAGTAATGTATCTGCGAAATGAACGCGCGTGAACTTCTTCATAAAAGACGGGTATAAACATTCATTCGGTGTAATAAAGCGGGTGACCTTCCAGGAGATTAGAAAACGCAATGAAACGACGAAATGCTGTTGTTGCTCCGTCCGGGGTTGAAGAAAAGCGCACGACGCCCAGTTCGTGGCCAATGTATAGTCTTGTAAGCACGGTAGCAATTGCTTGTTACCTTAACGGAATGAACGGGGATTTCGTGCACGACGACATACCTGCAGTGACACTTAACAAGGATGTGCTCGCTCGTAACCCCATTAGCCATGTCTTCAAGAATGATTTCTGGGGAACACCGATGGCTGATGCTGCCAGCCACAAGTCATATCGACCCTTAACAATCCTCACGTTCAGGTAAGGCGAATCCTATTAACATTTCTGCTCCAGCTTCAGCCGTCGATTTTTACGAAAAGCCCTTAAATTGTATTGCGCCGAACAAAGTTTAACAAGGTCAATTTAGGTATTTCGGAGCCACCCTGCGGGCGCAATTTACATATTAAGACTTTGAAAATTGCGTATACTATAAGCTGAAAAACTTATTGAACAAATATTGATCTTCAACAAGACATTTTCAACTGAAGTGAACAAGCCATGCTGATACGTCAATCAAAATCTTTATACAAGATTGGTATTTGTAGTCAGTAGAAACTGCTTCCAAAATTCTTACCTGTATAGTTAGAACGTTAGAAGGTCCTATTGCAAAATTATGATTTTTTAGCTTGAAGCAGGAGCGATGCAGTTAATCGTGTTGCATCTCCATAAATAGGCGTGTCTTTTATGCATAACATTCTATATCCTTTTGTTAGCTTCAGATAGAACGTAACTAAGTAAGTAGTACATCATATAGTTTTAATCGTACAAATTCGTTCACTTACAACCCTTTAGATACATTGCTATTGAGTTATAAAAAATTCCAAAATTTTTAATGAAAGTCCGTGGATTTGTAAACCATTATTAGTTGCAATAAAATGTGCTTTAAATATTTCTGAGCAAAATCGATATAAATTGTGTACAACGAGTGATACTTAATGACATATCACTCGTTGAATTGCTAAGAAAGAATTAAGATGAAATGCACATACAGAGCGATCAAAAATAGACATGATCGCGGGAGCCCATGACAACAATATAACCTGCCTAATCTGCTTGTTTGTTTGTTTATTAATGAACAAGTTCTAGGCAGAGTACCAGGTACCTTAGACACCGACTGCTGTGGTCATACCATGGTCTTTGTTGACAGAACTGTCAATTTTTGTAGAGCTACAAATTTATTTTCAAAGTCTTCATTAAAATGTTGACATGTTTAGAGCACAAAGGGTTCATTTTGCAGTGTTAGTTTAGCATTCGTGTTAAGTTGGCGAATGGCATTAATTTCGCGTATTCTGTTGACGTTGATCATTTTTCTTATGGCGACATTTACGCTGCTATTAAACGTATGGCTGGCGTTTTTAGAGAAATTGGTATGATCGACGGAAAACCAGGTGTTGGACGCAATCACCATAAGAAAAGAACTGTATAAGTTGTTGGCAATGTTAGGAGTAAGTATGGACGCAAATCCTTCAACCTCAATACGAAAATTAAGCCAATAAATAAATTTGTTTGTTTCCTGAAGAAGTTTGGTTTCATCTCCATTGATTTGTAAATTACAAAAATTTTAGAGTTTGGTCAACGGAAAACCCTCACGCGTTTATAGAAGCACCACTTCATCCCCTAGAGGTTGGTTTATAAGTAGCCATTTCTAGAAGCAGGATTATTCCCATATTGTTTTAGCACAATGCAAATGTGCAGTATTACATCAGTAATATTACGCCATTCATCGAACAGCTAGGCGATGAGAAAATGAACATCCATTATTTTCAACAGAATAACGCCACTGTCGGAGCCGGACATTTGGGCCCGGCCGTTTGGGCGCGGCCGTTCGGGCGCGGCCGTTTGGGCGCGAAGACCCTTGGCTCAGGGCCACTTGGGCGCGAGACATTTGGGCGCGAGGAAATTAATTAAAGTATATTAGTATTAGCTAGCTTTACTATTAATAGGTCTGAACATTTATTTTAAATAACGAAAATTACCTAAAGCACGTCCAAAGAGGTGGGGGGCGGCAAAAATTTTGTATAGAATTTTATTAATACAAGTAGGTTTGACGAAAACAAGTTACAAATTTTAACTTTCCGGTAAATACTAACAAATCTTTTGCGGAGATTTCTTACATTAAAATAATAAGTAACAAAGAATAAATGAATAGAGATTGGGTACAAACAAAGCTATCGATAAATCATCCAACCATTTGGAGATCCATCGACAGCTTGAAAACTGTTCAACGAGGGAGAGACGTTGCTTATGAACAGTTATTTGCGGGAAATGAGCCGACTCCAAAAAAAAAACAAAAATTTATCCAGGCTGATAGAAGATTAAAGAATTTGATTGAAGATTATAATAATCAATATAATCATGTAGACGGCGCAAACAATGGGAACATTGTGGAAATTTTAAGAAGCATTTCGTACAATTATGAATTGAATGCGTAGATGCTCCTTGTTTTTATTTTAAAAATTGTATATATTTTACTTTAAGAATAATATGTATTTTAATGGTAAAAATGGCAAGAATACATTTTTATAATTAAAATTAATCTTTTTATATTATTATTTATTATTAGTCTTATTTCTGCTCAGTTAGTCGGTTCATAACATAAGGAAAATAACTGATTATTTTAAAATTTAACAGTTTATTGTTAAGTATTATCATTATAAACAAAACTCGAAGCCGACTAGTTGCGTTCCGAACAGAACATATATTAGAAACATATTAAACATTTGAAGCATCAATCGATTAAGTATAGCATAGTATTATTCATTCACCAGTACAATAAATGTATTTCTATTTAAAATTATTTCAACACCTATATATAATCTATTTCCATCTTTATTTTAATTCCATATTATTATTTCATATCTATCATACTGCTTTTTTATGTACATATTCAGAATTATTTCAAAAGTTATCTAATATACTAACTTCTTTATTTCTATACGGATTTATTTGAACATTTATCCTTATTTAAAATTAATCTCATAACGGTTTCAATAAATAATTTGGTTTATTCTTTTAATATTGTTTGATTAATTACATTAACTTCTTAGAATAAATAATGATTTAATAAATGTTTGTTCAATTATGCCAAATTTAAATTATTCACACTTAATGTGTTCCTAAATCCCAACGTTGACCCTTCCTCGCGCCCCTGTGTTTCGCGCCCAAGTGTCCCCGCGCCAAAACGGCCGCGCCCAGACGGCCAAGCCCAAACGGCCGATCCCAAATGTCCTAGACCATGGACCACATTTTCAACGTCTTGTTTAACTTATCCACCTGTTATTTCAATGTTACCTATCAATTTATTCTATAAATTTCGTCTATAATTACATATTTTTAAATATTTGTATAGCTTATCAGACTGTGCTAAAATCACATGAACTAATAATACAGTTAATTTATTGTAGTTAAAATAGTTTTATAAGATGCAGTGTAGACAGTGGTCATATAGTTTTCATGAGTTTGTGGTATAGATACAAATTGCAAATGTGCGTTAGTCATATAGCGAAATGAAAGAAAATAAATATTAATGTTGGTTCACAAATGCTTCTAATCGAAAAACTTTTATATTCTGCTGCTTGAAACCATTGCAAAGTACAGTAGGCTTAAAGCAGCAAAGAGTAAATGCAGAGTAACAACATATGGGAATCGGACGTTTTTCAAATGAAAGTATACTTAGTTGATTTTGATACAAAAATTATTTATTTTAGAAATCAAAATATCAACATCTACCATTTGATTTAACTTAGTTAGGTATGAAAAATTATGTTTGGCTAACAACTCTCGTTCAATCAAATGCACCTCTTCTGTGATGGCATCTTTCAACTCCATTAAAGAAAGTGTTTATGTTCATAAATCCCTACCCTACCTACAAAAGAGGTGCATTTGAGTGAACGAGAGCTGTTAGCCACAGTTTATTGTTTATTCAGAAACATGTTCAAAGATTTTAAGGAAAAATCTCAATTTTTCAAGCAAGGTATGAGATTCACAGAAAGAAAAGTGTAAATTAAATGTCTTTTACGAAGCCTAGTCTTTTACGGGAAAAATACAGAATTAATAAAACTTAAGAAGCAGTGAAAGTATTAAAATTAAATCTCGGGCTAGACCGCGCCGTCTTTGTAGATGATAACCGAGTTTTATGTATTCTAGTCCTCGGGAACTAAAACAAGAATTTCTGTAGAAATTATGCCCGTTGGTGGCTCATGAACCTTTACAAGCAGCACTTGATTTGGTACGTGTTGTTGAAGTACCTATACGAAATAAAGTGTCGCAAGACATTATAGCTTGCATCATCAAAGTCGAAGTTGATCTAAGAGCTAGAGATAGGTACCTCTGTGTTAGCTATGAGGAATGTATTAACTCTCATCGCTCGGCGGCGTGTGACTGGCTGAAGAACTATGACGTTTTAGATAGTTACTAGCAGTAGTAGATGTTTTACTCATTAATTACTCAATTTTATATGGAGACATTTCCTTCATTATATAAACAAAATAATCATTTTGACATTTACGGAATGTGCGCAAAAAAGCACAGTTATATCAGCCGTTCTAAAAAAGTGGTGAAACTGGATTTTTAGCCATGGATAAAATAAATACTGTGCGGGAAATTCAAATTCAATGGTATCATCAATGTTATCATTCACATGGAGATTTTCGTACTGAGTACACACACATCTTAAACTACAGCTAACTTATTTTCCCACATATATTGGAGTTTAGCCAAAAATCCTAATAGTTACACTCGTCAGTATCAAATATTTAACATTTATACTACATACCTAGCTACACTCTTAAAATGGAAATTAATCACTAAAATACTCCTTTCAGCAATGTTTCCTCATTCTGTTTTATTTATCCATTTCTATCATAGCAATAATCCTTCCACATATCTCTCGTCCATCAAATTTAATTACTTATACTGAATACTTCCAGAAAAAAAAGATTTTGAGTAAACGCTCTCGTCATTGGCAAAATTGATAGGATTAAGGTACGTACACAGTTTAACCGACTAAACTTGATGCACTCGAGATTTAACTCCTGAAAACCTCTGGGTTTTCATATATTCAATATTTTACATTAAGTAGCAAAATTTTAGTTCGTTACATTAAAAGATGACAATGGCAAACAGTAAAATAAAAAATCTGGTGTGATACACTCACACAACTTCCTTTTACAGTGATCTTATAATTAGTCAAAAATTTCATTTTTAATTTTTAATCATTTGTTAAAAATTTTCAAAAATTACAAATTCTACAAAAACGGTACAAAATCGAGTGTTAGTTGAAGAGACAAATTTTCTCTAGAATTTTAAGGTGAATTCAAAAATGTAATAATATACCGGGTGTTTTATTTAAAATAGGAGTTAATAAAAAAAATAGAAAAAAAACAAAAGAAACCCACTTTAGAAGTATTCAACTGGAAAATCACCTATCTCACATCAATGCACATTAAAAATGTAAGAAAAATGTAAAGTTTAAAAAAAATCGTTAGAGCCATTTTTGAAAAAATCGAAAAAAACTGAAAAATCACAAGAGTAAACACCTACTTCCGGTTATGCGATTTTCTTCAAAAGCTTGCTGTCTCATCTACATAGTACACAAAACTTATATATGAAGTTTCAACGCCATACCTCTTTTCGTTTTTGAGATATTCTGTTCACAGACAGACAGACACACAGACAGACAGACACACAGACAGACAGACCAATGAAAAAAAATATGTTTTTTGGGATCAGGGGACTCTAAAACGTGAAGATCCGTTGAAAACTCAATTTCGAATTTTTGGGGTGAATCCAATACTTCCTTTACAGTAAAAGGAAGTAAAAAACCAAATTTCCTCTACACTGCATATTGTTTGCAAATAAAACCATCCTCTTAAGCCAGGGGTTGCCAATCTTTTAGATGAGGGGCCAAAACTTCTACTACCATTTAATTGCGGGCAGCAATTTTCAAAATGGGCGCAGATGGAAATTTTTAATTTTGTAAGTCAAAGGCCCTAAAATAGAAGTTAGGAAAATTGACTATGTTGTTTCGTACAACAAATTTACAAAAAAGTAAAGTGGTTTGCATTCAGGTAATTCTTAAAAATTGTTATAGGCGAGTAACGAGTTTCTGAATGTTTGTGGTTATTAGGGATTAACTTCACACTGTTTTTCATTTATTATTTTATTTACATCGAGTACGATTTCTGATATAGAGATTTGAAGTGAATTTTAGGATCTTTTATTGAGGATTCCGGTTCCCAATTTACTTTTGGTTTTTTAGATACATTAAAACAACTGTTTGCAAATATATGTTTGAATTTGGAAAAATGACACCCATATTTCGAATTTAAGCTGTTTAAATGAACTTTTGCTGGGTCGAATTAATTAGAAGCAAGGGCTGCGTGTTGGAACCCCTACTATATGCATTGCAAAATTATTAACATAGCATTTTTCTACATAAGAAAAATATACAGATATAAAGCAAAGCCAAGCTCTACTGCATTTTACAAACGTATCTATGTTACCGAAATTATTCCAAAAACTGTTGGCTACTCTCATTTTTGAAAATCATCCTATATCATTGTTATTGATAAGCGAACAAATGCCTTATAGTAAATTTCTTTCCAATCTTGCGTGAGTGCGTTCGTCCTAAATTATATTGTTCAGCACTTTAGTGTAATCAAATGGTACTCAAAAAGGGCGCATAGGGGAAAGTTTTGTGGAGTTTTGATATTTGGTTCCTATATGTTTTTTGGGTCGCTGTACACGAATATCAGGTTTGCCAGCAAAAATTTTGCCCAAAAACATGTTTTTTTAAGCAAAAACGGTGTAAAAAGACGATTTTTTTTAGTTTTTCTAAAATTACCCGATCAGTCGTTCAGCCGCGAGAGCCCCGCGAAATCCTAGTCCAGTCAAACGGTAGAAAATAGGGGAAAGTTTTGGAGTTGTGATATTTGGTTCTTATATGTTTTTTGGATCGCTGTACGCGAATATCAGGTTTTCCAACATTTTATTTATGAAGATTCATTTCATATACCATTTTTGATTAACGAAAAATGGATAGTTTGCGAGTTACTTTGAAATAACTGGGATAATTCCCTTTTTTTTGCTTTTAACACCTAACTTCGCGGCCCGCTCGCGGCCGAACGATTGATCGTAGAAAAAAACCTTCAGAACATAAAATCTAGAAAATATTATTTTTTTTTCATTTCATATAGGTTCAACATTTACGAAAAATGGATAGCTTTCGGGTAATTTAAAAAAAAAAACTAAAAACAATCGGTTTTTTACATCGTTTTTGCTTAAAAAATCATGTTTCCGGTCAAAAGTTTTGTTGTCAAACTTGATATACGTATATGGCGACCCAAAAATCATATAGGAACCAAATATCAAAAGTTCACCAAAACTTTCTCCTATTTTCTACCATTTGACTGGACTATAATTTCACGGCGCTCACGCGGCTGAACGATTGGTCGGAGAAAAATCCCTCAAGAACATAACATGTAGAAAATTTCATCTTCTTTCATTTCATATGGGTTCAACATCTACGAAAAATGCATAGCTTTCGGGTAATTTAAAAAAAATACTAAAAACAATCGGTTTTTACATCGTTTTTGCTTAAAAAATCATGTGTCCCGTCAAAACTTTTGTTGCTAAACCTGATGTTCGTGTACAGCGACCCAAAAAACATGTAGAAACCAAATATCAAAACTCCACCAAAACTTTCCCCTATTTTCTACAATTTGACTGGACTACTTGGCAATTCTAAAATTTTTCAATAAGCTTTTTCAAATTCTGCTATTGTTAGCATTGTGGATTAGTTGCGCCCCATCGAGTATTTAGCTTCTTGTTGGTCCAATCGCCTTGACAGACGGAAGGAGACTATTAATTTTCCAATTTATCGGTAGCTGTACTAACCTATGCCATTGTTCTGTATTAGCAGTTATTCACAAACCTTGTTCTGTAGTATTTTTATAGTTTGAGTGTTGGCTGTTTCTGAATTGCCACAGCTTACGCAGTCATATATCACAAAGGAGTGAATTAATGACTAGTATGGCAATAGCGTACAGTTTACCTTCATCAAAAAGCCATCTCGAGATAATATTGGGTTTGTAAGTCATTTAACATTTGGTTCGCCTTGTCATTTTGAGATAATATAACTGTAATATCTGCGTGCATGATAATATTTACACATACTTTATAAATGTCATACATAAATATAATCAATAATATGGAGTTACCATTTGAATCTATATTTAGTTTACATATTGATCGGATTTTTTATTAGATTCAAGTTGTGCATCTATTGAGAGAAAATACGGAATTTATAAAAAATGTACAATCGATCATCTATTTTTTTTAAACTTTGGAAATTGATGGAGCAGACGTAAATTAAAATGCAGATTACAAAATGAATTTTTCAACAAAACAAACATGTTATAAAAATACCAAATATCCCGCACAATATGGACATATCCAGTTACATAGGTAACATTAGTAAATATTTACAAGAACATTTAGAACTATAAAGAAAAAGCAGCTGTATTTACGTTCTATAAGCCGAATAATATTCCTACTCAATCAGTAAAATACATTATTATCAATCTGCATTCCCTTCAACGAATCTCCTTTTGATTTAGTAGCTGATTCAGAATCAGATCGTTCAAGAGAAATTGCAGCTGAAGGAATCTCATTCACACTACAGTGTGTCAGTATTTTAGCCAGTCATCGTCATTAAACTGTTTAAAAAATTTTAACTTAATTCCTTTTTTCAAACAAAATCGTCATAGTTGGAAAGCTTCGTTCTGGCGCTATGACATCTTTTCCATTGTTAGTGGCGATACATTTTTTCAAAATGGTTAACTGATTTAAATGCCGAGGCATAAGATACATAAAAAAGATAGGTTATTGTTTTGAAATTATATGAATTAATTAAGAAACTTTTAGTGAATTATTACCGAGAAAGTTTTGGCTACTTTATTTTTCATACTCCCTGTTTTTTAGCATTCGAGCCAACCTATTTATTTCTAGGTAGTATTTTACTAGCGCCGATTGCTAGGTTTCTGATAATTCGGCATTACAAAACTCAAGAAAGATACTTTTTCAGAAGTAACTATAAGTAGTATGATTTCTCGATTTGACAAATGGAATTTAATCTGTTATTGTGACATTAAATTCCATACTACGGCTACATTGAAATAATTTCAAACCACAGTTGAATCTGTTTTTATAATAAACTATAAGCAGCTACCGTGAATGTTAAGTTTCTATAAAAGGTTTTACTGACATAGCTTTTATCATATTGATTAGCTGAGACGGTTCTTTTATTTATGAAGTTTCAGAGTTGTCATTATCACTTCTATAAGCTTTAATCTTCTGTTTGAAAATATAGTTATCTGGTTTCCTTTACAACTATTTCGTTAACCTTGAAATGAGTGAATTTGCTGTTGAGAAGCTTGACGTAACCACTTTCGTTGTATGTAGTTTATTGAAATAGTTATTTGTAACTTCTTCCACATTCTGAACATTTCAAAGCGATTGTATGGAGGTGCTTTGTGTGGTACGTAGTTATGATAAAGTTTAGACTATAGACCGTCTAGGGCGTGAGCTTGTTCTTCGTTTCAGTAAAATATTTTGTCAACATCTCTGCTGGAGGTAATACTTTTCACCTCCCGTCACCATGAATACCACCATATGAACGCTTTACAATTTCATGTCAATTTGGAAATTAGTGAAAATGTCATTGGAGCAAACGTTAGTTTCCCTCCCTTGTTTAGTAACAAACGACTTCCGGGATTGGACGGTTTCGTTATTGAGGTACCTCAATAATGGCACCGGGAGGAAATGAATATCTTGCTCCCTAAATATATAAATAGCTATTCCAGGTAGTTTTGATAAAATTTATCTAATATATCGTCAAAAGCAGTAGCACAATCTTTAACTAATGCTATTTTAATAAGCCTCCATTAAAAATGCAATTCGTTTTTGGCTTCTACAGCTGAAGCTTTTATTTCTAAAGCATACAATTCGTATCGTTTTACGACATTAATACTGGAATTTGTATGTTTGTTAATCAGCTATATAGAAACCCATTTATTGAAATAAATTATATCGATTTGCACATAGATTATATTTATTCCGAAATCTGTTAAAAACGGAACGTGTTTTAACTGAGCTACTCGAATTATATGTCATATCGTTGAACAGAGCTGGCTTTAAATATACTCTAAACTTGTTTTATAAGTACAGCGTGATTATAAAGTAAGAGCTATTGACAGCACAGCCTTAGATTATGTAGAGAGAATGAAAAATTCATAGATAACCAATTTCAATTCTGTTTTGTTATTGAAAACCGTTAACGAGTACACATGTAACAGCAGGGTAACCCTGAGTTTAATTAATGTTGCATAATCAATAACTGTGCCCACAAAAGATGTTGTTGGTTAAATTTCATTTAACCCGGGTTGATGCCATACTTCACATAGCAGCAAGTACATAAGCTACGCATCTAAATTGTGGGAATCCTTCCCAAGGCGTCCCTAGAGAGAAATAATTTCAGCTTTCAGATCGCTGCAATTAATCAACTACTCCGATAAGAATATCATGCTTTTAGTCTAAACAGGAGAAACACTAATACAGTGCTAGTAGTGTTAGTACATACTTCATTCATCTGAAGTGGTTATAATTTACATTGACTGGCTAAAGTTAGTAATTCCGCTAGAGTAATATTTCGCTGCTTCTTCGTTGTTTAAAGATGTAAGAGGCAAGGGAGTCACGGAAATATTTCCATATTTTCCTACCACAGTATTTGATTATACAAGTGCTTCATTAATAATCCATCCACATACGAAATCAAACAATAATATTGTTTTAGGCTACAGCATTAAACCCTCTACAAATCTGTTAGTATTAGGAATGAATACTGAGCTTACTAATATTCGCGTCTGCTGCTCCCTGGACGTTAAAATAATTCCCCATTAAACTGGTAAGAAATTAACGCCTCGTCAGTTAATACTGCATCAGCAGAAGATTTTAATTCCTTCCAAAAGTAAACGGAGCTTTTGTAATTAAGATAGAGCAATATAGTGCAAGCGCAATAAAGTGAGTTCATAGTGAAGCCAGTCAAAAACAGCACCGGAGCTGCTTAGAATCACAAAGGTCGTTGGCAGTCTAGCACCAACCAGAAAAATGCGGTTAGTAATTCTGAGCAGCTGTACAGCTGTAATCTGTGGCTGAAACCAAATTGCGACTAAAGACAATGCACCCTTCTCTGCAAGAAAACTCTGTGATTAGTCATTCATTAACTTTTTCGGCGGAGCGTTTTATGGAATACCAATCCGGAAAAAGGTATTGCAATCGATGAGCATTTGGGTGGCTTTGTTGTTATAGCTGTAGAAGATTATTTAACCAAAAGTGAAATAGTTACACGTCAGTTTAGTTTAAGGGTTTTTCATATAAACGTCTATTTATATAATCGAAATTATTACCAGTTTCCATAAGAGAACTCAATAATTTATTGACAATTCAGTAACACATTTGTAGTTACTTCCAATCTTAGTTTTTAGATATTCTTAATTAAGGCATGCACCTAGAATCGCAAATTGAAATTACTCCAACTGCAAGGGATTATTTAGAGTGATGTAAACAAATTCAGTGTATTCTGTTTACTACGATAATAGCGCCTTTTCCTCGACAAAAGGTTTAAGTTTGTATTATTTCCTGATGATGTGCTCTTACATTTAGCAAAATGGTTCTATTGCTTTATCCAATGAAGGGCACATCAATACTGTAATTTTTGAAAGGCAAAGGAAATTATTTTCTGAAATACTATACAGCTCAAGTTGTTGATGTTATGCCATGCAGAAAAGTTTTGCATAACAGTAATCTAAGTCTTACTAAATGACTACACTGTCTCTCCGGTTTTTCTTCAATGAATAATTAACCATTAGTTAAAATAACATTCTAAACTTACAAATTCAATATGTCATTTGCCTACACTGCTTACACCTACAAAACATTGCTGATAATATTTTTTAAATGATTTTCATTTGTACCCTTGATTATTTTTGGCGCTTTTGATTATTCTCACGCGTTATTCTAACTGATTTAGTTTCCGTCTAAAATATATTACCAACCATATAACATAGTAGTATAGATTTTAAGTTAGATAGTTTTCTTTCATAGGTACAATTCAGAGAAGTTTTATGAAACATTGTATTATGCGTGTATAAGTTTCAACAGTAATTACATAAGTGGTGTTAATTTTTTGATAATTTTAACTAGATTCACGAATATTTGTTGCTATTAAAAAATTTCATGAGTGAACGAAGTCCACTAGCGGGATTTCCTAATAGCAACAAAAATCCTAATCTAGTTAAAATTATTTAAAAAAATATTATCGAATTACAGTCCAAGTTGTAGATAGGGTTTGATGGAGCTTCCAGATGTCCTGGTATTTTTAACAACTGCTGCTCAGCTACTCCACTTTTAGGTAGTTGTGTTACAGCAGAAGAACGATTTGAACGGTTTGTGAAAAATAGTCGCTGTAATCAGCTACTAGCACCTAGTCAGTGTCATTTTGATGGTATTGGTCGATTTCAATCTTTTTCTCATTAATATTGGCTGATAGGACTGTTTAAAAAATAATCAATAGAATTTTTGGACAGTTAATTGTCGAGAAGATTTCAATCATTCATTCATTATCCCTATTATCTAGTTCCTTCTATCATACTTTGTGCATGGCCAGTTGTTTCCACATTCACCCTCCACCACGCATTGGTGGTCTTCCCCTGTTCCTGTATGCATAGCGTCGTATGGCCTG
Source organism: Agriotes lineatus (assembly GCA_940337035.1). Taxonomy (NCBI): domain Eukaryota; kingdom Metazoa; phylum Arthropoda; class Insecta; order Coleoptera; family Elateridae; genus Agriotes; species Agriotes lineatus. The sequence goes on along the minus strand of OW679194.1, from coordinate 85,850,243 downwards.
CAGTATTTGGATTTCGTGATTTCACCTACCGTCCGGTGACTTTCGTTATGACCTACCCATTTGCATTTGAGTGTGGCGGATCGTTGAAAACGTCGATGACATTTGTTTTACATCTAACCCATTCGTTCCTCTTACGTTCTGGGTTTTGCGTAGATTGTGTAGATTGGATTGGGTGAAGATCCATTTTGTGCGCCATATGCTACGGGCAGAATTCAGCTACTAAATGCCTCTCAAGTCAGGTGGGTCTTGTTTATTTTTCAAACCAAAGGAGCGTTGACCGAAAGTCAACCATCCCAACTGTATTCTTCGTTTGATTTTTGTTTTTTAATTTTCCTTATTTGACTTGATAGACTGCCCCAAGTACTTGTAATCTTCCACTCTTTCCAGCAATTATGTGTTCCGCCTAATTTTATCTAGATTCATATTAAGCCTTTTGAGTTTTGAAGCATGGTGTAAGTCGTTTATTGTTTTCTATAGGTGGTCGTAGTCATCTGTTATTAAAAGCACGTTGCCAGCAAATCGTATAGTATTTTCCAATTAATGGTAATACCGATGTTTTCCCAATTCGATTGTTTAAATAAATCTTCTAAGGCAAGTGTAAACCGTTTAGGGAAAATCGTAGCGCCCTACCGTACAGCTCTTCCTGTTCGTATAGCGTCCGTTGGGTACATATATATATATATATTTTTCAATAGCAAATGTTAAAGTGTGCTTTAATCGACTCAAAACAAAAGGTCAAGTGTTACTTTAACAGTAAGGGTAGATAAAGTAGCACTTTAACATCAATGGTAAATAAAGTAATTTATTTAAATTAAATATTACAGCTTCGTATTATTCTATCAACCCAATCTAGCTACTGCGATTTTAAAATATGATTGACTGTCCTCAACTTCTTTTGAAATTGTTAGAGTTCTTGCTATAAAAAATGTATTATACACGACGATAAAGTTATTACTATCCACTCTTGAATCATAAAAATTTAACTTTATCCTCTTGTATAATAAATTACTATTAAACAAGGTCTACTTAGTTGGTTTTAAAACTTTGTTATCTAAGCTACTTGTTGCTTTGGGTATTTATTGATCAATAAATTATCGTATTAGATTATGCTGTACAAACCACCAACGAAACCAAGTGGATGTTCTTGACGTTGTTTTTTTCATTCAGAAACTAACTGTAGCAGCAGTGCAAATCATGTAGAAATAAGTCGAGCTAAAGTTAGCTGTAGAATTTTCTCACATTCACAAGAAACAACGCAGTTACATTGCAGTGGATGTAATATCCTTTTGCCACGAAGGTTTGCTGCTAACTAGAACAGACTACAAAGAATATTACGTTACTGTAATCAGCACATAACGTAGTCATCTCAGAGTGCAGTGCATGTAGTCAATCTTGTTATACTGAAACGAACAGAGAAGCTTAGTTTTACAGCCTGCTGTTTGGAATGTTAAATTTGTAGTTTTATGATGTCGCTAAATTAATGCGAAGAATTTCGTTTAATTGAAATGTCACATATGATAATATTTAAAATTATTCGTTTTTTCAAACTATTTTGCGGTTATCATATTCTAATAGCCTGTAACTATCGCAAAATCTCAACATATATAGCATGTGCTGACACACTAATATTTTAGTTGTATGGGTCACACAGATGCCATTAGTTACTGAGAGCTCTAATAGAAGTGATAATCACTTTCCTATATTAGTTCTACGAAAAATATAACTGTCCTCCTATTGGCTGCAATTCTGGTCAACTAAGAGGTTGTTAAGTTGTCGGAGCGTGATATTACACACTAAATTGCAGAAAACTTTATTGTGGAAGAAAACACCGGTAATATCGTTGGAGGCCATTATGTAGCGATGTTACGTCCAATTCCTATAATACAGCGATAATAACTGCCTTCACACTAAAACTGGATTTTTATTGAGTTAAATGGTTATACGTACCTATCGCACAGAAATTTGATAATTGAATATATTAAAATTAATAAAGTTATAACATTTAATAATTTTATAGATGACATTATATTCTCAGGTATTTATTTATATTTTAATAGATTTACGGTTAAGAGAAATATATGGCTATGATATGATTCTGCATAAATATAAATAAAGGTTTAAAACTAACCGCATATTCATTAATTTAATGATAAGTAAAATTTGTGCAAAAAGCTAGCTCCATGATGATTTTGTAATGATCATGTATTTACCTTTTACTAGAAAAGAGAATCTGACACATTTATTTAAGTTATTTGTTTGTAATTTTGATTTAAAGGAATTTACCTGCTCAAAAGTTAAGTTGACATTTTGAAATTATCGCAAAGTTAAATAATTCATCCTTATTGAGCTATTAAAGTTAACATATTTATTTAATAAGCCGTATTGTATCGTAAATGCAATGCCAGGTGTTGAATTACACTCAGAACTGGGATGCATTAAAAATATCTGGCGACATTGCAAACTATTGTTCGATCAGTGACAGTTGCAATCTCAAAGTATATCATATTAGTAAAATATAACAAATAATGTATTGAAATAGTTTCACTTATCTGAGTTAGGATGGCAGAGAGCAATCTGGTCAAACGTGGAATTTCGAAAGATTTTTATTAGAAAATTCAGGTATAACCCAAAAATAGCAGATTTGGTAGTTTACGTTGACAGCATTTTTTGTCAATTAGTCAAAGACAACTGTTGCTTATAACCAATTGGTCGCTCTGGCGGTTTGTTGATAAAAAGAAGAGACAAACATTTTTCAGGAACTGACGGTGTTTACACTTTTGGCTCCTTCAAATTTAAATTGTCAAATGGTTATAGAGCGTAAAATACCTATTTTAAAAGTATTAACTTGGAGCGTCGTATTATTAATTACCACCCATTGTGGTGTAATTTAGAATCACGAAAGCAAATATAAACAGTGTTTCAACTAGTGCTCGAACTGATTGCATAACTAAATCAATCTAAAAACCGTTTACTGAGCAGCCAAGTTCAATAGTGGAACGTCAGGACCGGAGTTAGCCCATTAAGCATCTGCAAGCAGCTCAGAAGGGTTAGAGTTATGCTAGGAAGCGTAAATTATTGTTGATAGGAGCAGCAACACAGAAAGCACCGCATTATGGAATCGTTTGTGCGCTTAAGTTATTTTCAGTACAAAAACGACGTTAAAAATGTAGAGCTTAGAGCTTATTTAATGAAAGAGAAATGCATTTTTATTGCTAAAATCCGTACAATAATTGTCAAATTTCACATGTAAAAATTGTTTTGATGATTTGTAGCCGCCAGTAACTAAGAGTAATAACTAATTTCCAAGGAGTTTACAGTACAGTTTATTCCTAAAAGCTAATCCAAGGTAATTTGATTTGTCGAGTAAAAATTAGAATCGGCATAACGAACAGATTATTCATAAATTTTATTTTTTGATGTGACTACTTACAGTTTGTATTTACTTGACTAATAAATTAATGTTTTCCCCTACTTCTGATTAATTTATTTGAGTGTATTTACATAACTCGTATTGTATTAACTTAGTTCATGACAGTAATCTGAGATAAAAGTCGGGATTAACACAATTAGTTTTAATACATGCTCAAAATAATGCTAAGGTAAATAACAGATTTATTAAAAAATCATAAGAGAACCGTGAGATTAAGTTTTAATTAATTATCAAGCTATTACATTATAGCGGGATCATAGTAAGTATTAGTAACCTACGGCGTAAGCCTAGTTGATAAACAATAAAACCTTATCAGAGCAGTGTATTATTAGTTGCCTAATGAAAGGCTCATCTATGTAACATTAATTAATGGTGCAGGAGGTTTAGAATAGTAATTTTAAGAATTGCAGCTTATGTCATTTGTATATTCATGTAGCTGAAGTTATTATAGTTCATTTATTCAACACGATAAAAATGTAAAAACCCCAGCTTTACAAGTAGGGCATTGCCTGAGATAATTTATTGTAAGCTGCAGATGACGCGATACACTAGCTTTGATACTAAAAATATGTATTTTAAGCTACCAGCTTAGATTCTCATTAATTACTTTATAGGTATAAGCGAATGACATAGAAGTATTCCAGAAGTGCATTTAAATATACCAAAGACTTTTATCTTTTGAAGATGTTGTTCATGTATGAATAATATTATATTATGTTATTAGGAGTAAAAGCGATACGTTGTGTGGCGAGACCGGACGCGTTTGATTAACGAGCGTAAACAAGTCTGACCAGTCCAAGCGAGGCGCACAAAGTCACTTATTACTCTGAATAACATATGCTATTTTATTTTCAAACGCCGAAACTAATATAAGTAAATATATATTTCAAAAATTACTATTACGTCAGCTCCCGACAATCAACAAAGCCAATGTCAAAAATATTAAAAAACTAATCAAATTTCGAAGTACTTTTACTCTACCCCCGTAAAAGTAATAACTTTGATGCCTAGGCATAAAAGTAATGCATTTACCTTGTCTATCAAGTCACATAAGTTGTCACTTTTATGACTTTTCAAAATAATAGTAGTTTGTATACCAAGGCACTGAAGTTTAACTTTTTATCACAAATGTGGATTTAGAAATAAACCACATGCGGGATAAAAAGGAACTTCAGTGCCGAGGAATACATTATGTTTTATTTGAAATCGAGAAATCGTGAAATTACAACATTTTCACCAAGATTTGTAGGTTATGTTAACGTGGGTTGACGTTTATCTGTTGCCTCGCCACCTACAAAAAAGTTGTAAAACAATAGATTACTTTAATGCCGATTTCTCGTATTTTAATGACGATTTCGAGCTACTTTAATGCCGATTTCAAATAAAATCTTTTATATTATGTAATGGTGTCAAGCCAGCTGTTGTTCATAGCTTTATTTCTTGTGGAATAGATATGAGTAATTTTCAATTAATATCTTACCAAAGCTATTCCTAACTGTATGTAATTGGCTGATTAGGTGCAATTTGTTTTTACTTTTCGAACTAGTTATAAACAGATTTAGTGCTTCCTTAAACGTTACTGTAAAACAAGAGCCAAAATTTAAATAACTCTTATCTAGTTTTTTGAACCAAGTACGCCAGTACGCGAATATCCACTTTTCTTTATCGGTAAATTTCAAACATTGGCTTTGTAAAATAAGTAAATTTAATCAACAACCTTTTACCGCTAGCTCTTTTCACTTAAAATGACGTTTTATAATTTAGCGTGTTAAAAGTGAAATCAGCTGTTTACTTTTAGCCCATGTGCTAAAAGTAAACAGTTGGTGTTGGATTTAGAATTTCGAACTAGAAGTGAGGTTCTAAAGTTATTCTAGTTACTTCTTTCGTTAGAGGTAAAGTGTTTTTAAAATAATAAAAGGATTATGTAATGAATAAAGTAAAATGTGTACATTTATAATTACATTTGATAACTAACTTTGACGGCTACTAGCTACAGAAACAGTCACCTGCGTGTCAAGGCCATCTCTTTACTATGACATAAATTATAACTGGCATAAATGCAAACCTTTGTTAAATCGACATTCATGGATTAATAACAGTAAAATTAAGGCCGTAGAAAAATATTGTGTGCAAACTAGAGCTAAAAGTATTTATGCACGAGGCATGTTATGAAACTCAGCCTTCGGCTTCGTTTAATAATTTTCATGTTTCGTGCATAAACGTCCAGTTTTAGCAGTTGTTGCACAAATGGCTATTTACATATTAGTTAGGTATATAACAAGTGAATAGAGAAGTATTTTACCCATGAGGGGAAGACTTTCCCGAATGGACAAAATCTTTTTTTTCAGGTGTGGCATATAACATTTTTCCAATACCTACATTTAATTATATAAATAACTTTTAAAATTGAAGAAATAGTTTTAAATACGTTCAATTTGAAGGAATCGTTAACAATCTATTTTATTTATATATTGTGCTTTATTAGTCAGCTAATATTGCATGTAATAGTTAATTAAGTTATAAAGCCGGAAGGTGACTTATTAAAATACGTGTTTAGATGTTTACAGACGAGGCGAGGAACGAGCCGAGTCGCCAATTTCTAAACGAGTAATTTAATAATATTTTACGGCCGTGTATCGTACAATGTTTTATTTCATACTGTTTCATTCATGTTTATTAAAAAAGTCCATAAGAAGCGGCTGTGGAAATTCAAATTTATGAATAATATGTTAGTGGCACTGTAAGTATATGCTAAATTCGAGGTTCGGAGGTTAGGTTTTGCGTCAGGCTGTGTCAAAACTTTACGGAAAACCTAACCTGATAACCTCGAATTTGACATAAACTTAGAGTGCCACCAACATATTATTCAGAATTTGCCTATCAACACTTCCCGGCCTTGTGATGTAATATTCCACTTTCCTGTCTCCAATTAATGGCGTAAAGTCGTAATTTCCGAACAGTATGAAATAAATGTATATTTATCGATAGCACGAGATTTAACATTTTTTGTCTACATTCACACATATTAAACAAAAGCATTTGGTTTTAAATTTTTTCATAAATTTACAAAACCACATTAAAGCAGTACACCTAAACCAAGTAAATATGAATGAATTGCGTTTAAGTAAAACACTAGCTCAGTTTGGCGAACGAGTTATCGTTAAGTTTATGAATGTCACAGGCAAAACTGCTACTTTTAGAGTACTACCAATGACATTTCTACAGGTTTTCCGGAACAAGATGTACCAACTATTGTAACCTACCTTAGAAGGCTCACACATCTCCGACTAGCTCAATTCTCGGCTGCGATATGGGCATAATAAGTGTGAGATTTTTTTAGTTTACTTCACTTTGTCAAAAAAGGTTTTAGTTCATTAAACAAGAAGTATTGGGCGCCAACAATTTTATTTAAATTGTTAATTTTTTCCTTTGATATTTACTTACATCCAATCTTATAATTCAAGGTTCATATTTATGTCAAATGGGAGTTCAACATAATAAATGGTTAATTAGTATGACAATTTTTATAGTTCGCTTTATACTGAAATATTGAATTAAAGTTACCATTATTTTGATTTCTATTGATTAATCAACTTATAGTTTTATAGAAAGTTTTCTATATTTTACGGACATTCAACACTTTCAAGTAAGATAAATCTAAGGAGCTTTTTATACCCTCTTAACCTATTTATACTTTCAATTAATGTTGTTAATGGGTTTCACGTTTAACTCAATTCACATATCTAAAATATAAGAAATGCCCATTATTTGATAGATGTCTGCATTATAACATTAAACCCCTATGATTTGACGTTTATAAAATTATAACCTGGTTTGTTTAGCTTGGCCACCAAGAAAGCTTGTTGCTTTTAAAGAGCAAGGATTAGAGGGGAGGCCAAAAAGCTAAACCAAAGGTACTCTCAATTAAGATAAGTATGAGTTGCCCTATTTCTTTACATACCAGTTAACTAATAACCGCTTTTCTAGCGAGAATCTGCCCAATGAATCAATCCTGAAAAATTATTTCTTAATAACTGTAGAATTATACTAATTAAAACCTTACAATTGCAAAGTTTATCCGTTTATGCTGGGATTCAGTTCTTAGCTTTGCTTTTTCTGCTGACGCTATGAAGCTTCAATCTGTTTTTTTATTCAAAACAGGAAGTGGTTAATATCAAAATTGTTCAACTAGCCACCTAACTCAATTCAAAATGGACTTTATAATGAATCTGCAACCTGTATTTCTCTTAAGTGCTTTAAGTTGCCTAACTATCAGGTTTTTGTGATTATTCAAATGTATTATCTTTTAGTAGCTAAACTCTGTACTGCTACAAAGAACAAGAGTAAATACATGCAAATACTGGAGGTACATACTATATCAAGTTATGTATATGTATAACAGAAGATAAGACTACTATGCAAAACCGTGAAATAAGTGTACGAGCGACATAGAAAGTGGGTGAAGCTTTACTTTTAATTTTATCCATGAATTATTGCTTTTTTCTAATGTTTTATATTCTAAATTCCGTTGGTTAGCACTAAGTCCTTAGAGACTCTCCGCTTATTTTACAATTCATCCATCTAGTAAAGTAGCTAGATATTATAAAGCAAAGAATGGATAACGTGGCATTTGTATTATATTTTCAACTAGCAACCAGTGAGACAAATGTCTCATTTAATAAAACAAAAAAGACCGTTCCGGAGATACTGACAATTCCGGTTTTCGAGAAATCACGTGATTTCTCGAAAACCAGAAGTGTCACGTGACTGAAATTCGGTTCCTGACCTAACATGACCATTCCAAACATATAACTTTCATAACTTTTTTCTCTATCTCCTACGGTTTGGCTGCTGAAACAGCGTCCCGGACGGACCAGCGTCCCGGACGGACGTAAATCACGTGATTTCTCGAAAACCGGAAGTGTCACGTGACTGAAATTCGGTTCCTGACCTAACATGACCATTCCAAACATATAACTTTTTTCTCTATCTTTTACGGTTTGGCTGCTAAAACAGCGTCCCGGACGGTATTTTGGGATGCGAAAGATATTCTTGAGAAAAGACAAACAATGAATTGAGAATGCTACAACTTACATGGTCAGTTTTCCCAGAAAATTTAAGAAAGTACATCACATTAAATCTAGAACCTCCGTAATGAAATTTGAATAAACAGTGGTTATTGCCCGATAACTAATTTATCCTTGTATCAAAATTCAAAGGCCAACTCAAAATTCAATCGGAGAGTGGGGTAGGTCAAATTCGATAAAACTAATCCAATCCCAAAATAACAAAGAGATCCAATTTAGGAGCCAAGTTTGACAAAGCCCAACTGAAATTTAAAATATCACGACTCTGTATCGCAAACCTGATAACTCGAATCGTATGGAGGACGATGCAATACAACTAAATGTCCCTACTTTGCTGTGGTAAGATCACCTTTAACACCTGAAATGTTGCTCCAATAAACAACCAATAAACATTGCATTTGTAACATTTAGAGTATTTGGTTTATTTGATTCAATAAATAAATAGTTCAGTAACAAATGAGATTTAAATAGGACATGAAGGAGAAGTACAAACACCTACATATGGTAAATACATATGCAATAAATAAACACATAATTACACAACACAAATCTTAAGAACGAGATGAGTTTGGTGATACAAACTTGAAGTTGCGAACAGAAACACAGGTAATTTATAGTAATTAACGTATTAAGAGGGGTAACCCAGTCTTAACATTCGAGCATATTTTTACCACTCGAGCGAGCGCAGCGAAGCAAGATTGGTAATTTATGTGAGAAATGCTAAGACGGTTTCCCCTCGAAATGCGTTCATTAGTTTATTGTTCAATGAGGCAATAATTTTAAATCAATAATAAAGGTAAATGAGGTTACAGATAAGACATACAAAATAATTACTAAAAACTGCTAAATCGAAATCGGACTACCATGAATATGTGTGCTGTTGCTATAGTGAATGCATGTTAAATGAGTGGATGCATGTTAAATGTAACTTAACATTCGAGGACGCGAATGGATACATGTTAAATGAGTGAATGCATGTTAAATGTATCTTAACATTCGAGGACGCGATCATGTTAAACACTGTTTAACATTTCAATGAATAATAAAATAATTGATTAAATGTTAATACTGAAATCGATTAAGCAGCTATTCAAAAGTTATAGTAGTCCAACCAGAAATTGGAAAGCTATTTAAAATCAGGCCAGCATTGAAAACAGTAAGTCACTTCGTAATTTAATTCATAAAATGACTGTTTGATGGTCATTCAGTGACACTTCAATAATAACCTTCAAATTTGACAGATGCATTGGGAAGTTTGGAAGATATATAAGTTTTTTTTAATTTTCTATGCCACTATACTGTTTTAAAAACTCAACTAGTACCTACTTAAATCATGCACATGTTACAATGCCTTAACAAAACAGTTACGTATACAATTTGCAGATGAACTGTCATTACTTGAAAGCTGATTGACATTAGAATATTATTTACTGATTGTATGAAACCAACTTAGACATGCCTTACACTTTTCATGGTGTACTGGATTTGAAATAGCTTTCCAATTTTTGGTTGGAATACTATACCATAACGAGTAGTATTGACAATCTAATAGCAAGTAAAACCTGATTCTTTTACCATAGATTAAAATGCATTAAATTTTATATATGACTAAAGTACGTTTTTTTTCTATAATAACTGTCAAAGTGTTACAATGTTGGTAGACATGCTATTAAAACGCTAGGAAATTTTTATACCTCGTGTTGGTAGTACTTTTTCAAAATTATGGTTATGTGTCAATTTTGAATGTCAAAGTTTCTTAATTTGAACTCTTGACAAATTTCTTTTTTTTAACTTGGAATCATCATCATCATCAATAAAATCGGTTAAAAAAAGAAAATCAAGATATACTTTAAAAGCAAAAATGAAGCAAGCGATATTAAATTATGACGTAGCTGTCAAAATGACAATAATTTTTTTAGTGGAAGAAAAGAACTAAAAAACTATGTACCAACATTATTAAAACTAGGGACCCCGCAGGAATGCAACTTATCCCTTAGAAAGTTGACCTAGCAAATTATTATAGAAAAAAAATGTACTATACAACTATTCAGTTCATACTAGATACAGTCAACTGTTTATACCGTAGTCATATAATGCTTACCGATATTTCAATTAGCATAAATTCTGCCACGGCATGTGACTTAAATATACTTCAAAAGTACTATTTGGATGGAACCCAAATATCTCTTCGTTTGTATTATGGTAGCTGCTAAATTACTGTAATAAAGAAAAACACAATCTGCTTCCTCCAGCTTGGAATGACGGACAGTCCAAAATTTCCAATCAGATCTCGGAGAGAAGATGCACCACGAAATGGCGTATACCACTGCCAGGCGATCTTAACCCTTATTCAGGTGGACTCCAGATCGACTTTCATGTTGAGAATCTCAAACTCTTACATCGAGCGCTATATGAGTGCATATTGAATTAACCAAGAATCTTGACTAAATCTTATCTATGCAGTAGACTTAGCAAACCGTTTGCTTGCCTTCTAAATTAAAAACGCTCAGGCCAAAATGCTTTTTGAACGGACTTCTCGTGGTATAGTATTCCCATAAATTCCATTTCTCGGTGAAAGGAGTCAGTTGCTAGCGATCAAATGCCATCGACAAATTAGCAATATAGCCGTCCCAATATACATATTCGTAAAACAACGTACGAAATATTCCCCCACATATGTGGGGTGGGAATTACAATTTCAACTTGGGCAAACCACGACCATCTTGTTCGACTCTTGGTTAAGAAAGGAAGGAATTTAAGTTTTCAGCTTTCGGCCTCTTTCGACTGCTTGTATAGAAGTACGTTCCCAGACGATATCCTCGTGTAGCATGCGTTCTGAAACGAGAAGATGCAATACTCTAGGTTATCCTAAAAGTGAACCGTAACAATATATAGTTACCACGGTAATATGTATATAGGTATTTTTGAGTTTATATGGATTCTGGAGTGTTTTATTCCCTAGTGAATAATATAAGATATTACCATGCCCATCATGAAAATGTTAGTTTATCATGGATATATTTATAGATAAACATAGCTTTATAAGTAGATATTGGAAAAATATATACATCACATAGAATTGACGTTAGACTGCATCCTTGTCTACGCCATGATTTTTTGCCGTCGTAGTTATTATCTATACCTACTAATTTTAACGTTGCCAGAAAGACTTTTATTGCTTTTATTAAATATTTATTCTCTTTCGGAATTTATCGTAGTTCTGTCGAAGGCCTTAACCATTCTGCCCTTATTCTAAGACCATGTCTGATTGCCTGCTGGCTGCTATAAGTTTTGAGCATAGATTGCAACCTAAAATTAATGCCCTTCAAGTTGTGACAGCTGCTCTGTTGCCTTTTTTCTTTAGTCTATTCCTGGGGAATTTCAGATTGTTTTAACACATATTAAAGATTACTAGAGGCATTTTCATATTTGATGAAAAAAATAAAACACTGTTGAATGTTACAAAACCAACCTGTCAGTGTCAATTCTCCCAAAGACGTTGTATGCTACAATCATTATTCCCACTTGCAACGTTTATGAGAAAATAGACCCTTGTTGACACTGACAAGTCGGTTTTGTGACATTCAACAGTGTTTTATTTTGGCCATCAAATATGAAAATTCCTGTAATAATCTTAATTTCCGAAACATACCTTCATACTGTACTAATTTTATGGATCCCTGTCGCTTTCCTAGTACTTCTTGAAAATTTTATTGCATATTCTTATTTTGGCCTAATTACATCATCTGCAGTTATATTCTTCTCTTGCCAGACTATTTCGTCGCCAGTTTTGGCTTTGTATTTCTCTGCACACTTCCTTATAATGTTCCGATTTTTCGACTTCTATTATGTTTATCGTTGCGGTATCTTTTTCCTCTTTATTGTGGTGCTTAATAATCTTGGTCGCTCGTCTACATAATGTTTAATTGCTGTAATGTGGTTGTCCATGCTGTTGCGATACCTGCTTCTTATAGCTTATTTAGCTCCTGCTGTTGTTTATTTATTCCATTATTGGTGGTATGCTCTGAGATTATTATTTACTGATTGTTGCAGGTCGCTAATCCATATAGCAGATTCTTTTTCTTTTGTAGTTCTTCCATCTTTACCCTAAGACTTCTGATGCTGCTTTGTGTATGGCGGACTTTATAACTTCTCATTCTTCGTCTATATCTTCTTTTGTTTCTTTCTGAGTCAGTTAGCCGGTTAAACGTATTCAACGCCATCATCTTGCAGTAGGTTTGTTTTACATGTTTCTTTTGTAGTTCCATTTTTATGTTGGGTTTTAAAGTACACCCATGGTTTAGGATAGCTATTTTAGTGACTACTTATACTTATGCAAACGACATCAGACATAAATGCAAAAAAGAGCTCCAAGGGTGATTTATATAAATGCAAGTAAATAAATACTTGCAGATGACCAGGCTATAATCGCAAATTCGTAAAATATCTACAGGCTAAACAATATAAAATATAATTGTCAAATATTACCACCTAAAACAAAAGTAATGGCCTTGAAGGATAGACAACCCGTAATCTAAAATTCTTATAACACGAACCTAGAGCAAATGCAGGATTTCAGATATCTATTTAGGTTGCAATGTCTCATACAATTATGACCATTTCAAGAAATGAGCAGCACTATAAGAAGAATGTTTATTTTAGGTATATTAGATCAATTGATACGATCCTTGATACGGCGCCGGCATCCTAGAGGAGGAGACTTCTAAACGGTCGCCTCTAGAGTACTAGGAAACATTTGTTTTGAGGTAGATATCTATTATGCCTGTGTTAATTAAAGAATTAAAGAAAAAAGAAAGCGGCTAAGTTTTACCAAGTAATGGCAGTGTCCAATCTACTATACGGGAGTGAGACATGGACATGACAAAATCAGGTTATACGAAAATGCAATCCGCAGAAATGAGATTCTTAAGACAAGTCAAAGAGGATGTAGCCGGTTACACAGGTTTACTAACGAACACATCAGAGACGAGCTACAAGTACAATCAATACAAGACCAAATAATCAAATACAAGACACGCCGGAAAAATAGGGTTGCCAAGCGTCCTACTTTCGGCAGGACAGTCTTACAATTGCATGTGCGTGTCCTCCGTCTTACATTTAGGCTTACATTCACATTTTGAAGTAATAAAAAGTGAAAATTTCCAATCTATTCAATAAGTTAATTTGTTGCCTCTAAAATATCGTGGCTACAAAGTTTTGAAAAAGATGAAGAAATTAAATAACAGTGATATCTGAAAATATAAAAGATGTTTTATAATTTTATCAAAAATCTATATTGTATATCGAGAAGAATTTCGATTTTTAAAAAGGAATCGTTAATATCTAGGTTATCAAAACTGAAGAAACTTTAACAAAGCCACCAAATATTACTTATTTTGTTGAAGTAGCAGAACTGTTGGATATTCCCAATTTAAATATTTGTAAACACTTGATTACAATACTATTATGCATCAACTGATGGATAGCACTACATTAAATTTATCAGCAGAAAATAGAGAAAATGTATATAAGATCCCGTCATTTATTTTAATATGCTATAAGTACATGCTTCTTTAACCTTTGTAGGACGCATCTTTCCAATCATGAATAATATCGTAAATGGCCCGAAGCATAAATATGTGTTTTCTCGGTTTATATAAAACAGAATTAATAATTACTATAAATTGCCAACTAGACTGTTGATTATATTTTCAATACATGAAAGTAGTGAGCCAAAAAGCAGCCAACATAGTATATTATTGTACTAGTGTAATAAGAGGGCCCATTATAGCACGAGTGGAACGAGTTCATTTTATTAAACGAGTATAGTATACTATTTTGTCTACTTTGTATCAAAATTATCAAAAACGATCTGCCAGTTGTCTAAAAAAGGTAGGCTGTTTCAACGTTTGTCGTATGAAAATAACAATGCAAAAAGAGTGCTATAATGGACCATTATAATATCCATATTGTGGCATCAACGTAGATAAATAGAAGTTTCGACACTGATTCTAGTAATTTATATAATTAAAATTAATATATATATTATAATATCATATGTTCATAATCGGAATCGTTAGAATTAGTAAAACAAATGTTTTCTGTCTCCTAAAGTATATACTTTTAACCTTTTAAGACAATCAAAGAGGAACCCAAGATATAAGAAGACCTCAAACACGATGGCATATTAAACCGCAACAGGCCATTAGGCTTAATTTGTGAAGAAGACGATTATAACGACTTGGCAATGATAGGGAGCATATGTAAGCAACGGTTTTTAAGATGATCTCACATCGAATAATTTAAAAAAATAGTTTACACATCCTTTCGTTATACGAGAAATTATCTGCTAAAATAAACCGCAGTTGCATTGTATAGGTAAAGAAATCATACTGAATTTCATCATAATATGCCTTACATTTTTCTACATTTTGTGGAACAGCTCTAGGATTTATATGAAATATTCAATGATAAATCATCTGCAATCTAGTGTAGACGATACTTTCAGATTGAAATCTAAGGTGCTGGTATTCTGAGGGTTGTAAATACCCATTTTGAACAAATTTGCAGCAAATGCATTTTGCAAGAATAATGTAAGAGCGAGTATATTCGGCGCTAAAAGCAAAGTCATGTCTACTAGGTATATAATGTTGCATTTACAAAGCACAAAGGTTGAATTCGCACCTCAAATTACGCACTCCCTCGATAACTAGGAAACTTAATATTTTATCATCAAGTCTGCTGTATTTTTAGTTTTATTAATTAACATTTTCTATCAGCGACTTATAATTTTCTGTGCATGGTTACTAGAATATAAAAGCTTTTGTTATTGGTAATGTCAGTAGTTATATAGAAAATGTTAGACGCGCCATATATTAAGCGTATAAGAAACTGGTACCATAGTATTAAATCAACCAACCCGCAAACACAACTATATTTAATTGCTCCAGTACCTAATAGCCATTTGCATGACCGGGCCAACGTGTACCTGATAAATAATAAATTTACGCGCTGATGCTATAAAGTAATTGCCTTCAGTAATATGCGCACTGCAGTGGACTCATAATTAATCAGAATTTAGCTGGGAGTAATTAATTCTTTCAAGCACCCTGCTTCAAACACTGGTAACGTTCCAACTCCGTTTTAAACTGCAGACATTGTATCTGCTGCATTGATTTTGAATTAAAATAAATGGCGTATCTTAACCATCTGACTGCAGAATATTGCCTGTGCAGAAATGCAACTGCACTGCTTATTTAATCTGCTCCACATAAAAGAATATTACCGCGAGCTGAGCTGGCATTATTAAATAGTATAAAAAGTAAAGTGCTACGTAATGGATCCGGAGTTTAGCTACATAAATGAAGTCCTTTGTTCTCAAAAACCTATAGATGTGGTTTAAATATCGTGTAAGCTTTGTATGTACATTGGGCAACACATACTATGTATACTGTTAATTAAGTATTAATTGACATTACTTTGCGCAAATTCGATAAAACTTGCTATGGGTTTTCTTTGATAATATATACCCGTAGTTTAATTTTCACGAAGGTTTTGTAGCAATTACGAGTACATAGGTGTGTTTGAAAGATTCGTTGGCCACCGACAATACATGCTTTGATATTAAATTTTCTTACAGCATGACTGCTCTGCTTCAGCATTCGAAGAACAAAGCCTTTTCAAATATTGAGACAGTCAGTAATTACCTCAAAATAAGAATCAACTGCCACTTTCTAATTGAGCATTCAGCTGCTTACTCAGGAGTAGCCCAAAGTAACTTTAGTGTTTGACTTCCTGACAAGTGAATTTTTCTAAAAATGCCTCAGTATGAGTTGGAAATTTAAAATGATTTCGAGCTTTACCAAAAACATATTGGCACTTCGAGTGTAAGCACTTTTAACAGAGAGAATATTATTATTCCACTTATTTTGTATATTAAGGATGGTATACTTTGTTCATATCATTTTTGCATGAAGGTTGGCCATGGAAGTCGCCAATTTATTTGGTATACAACCTCTATAACCTCCAACAAATTTACTGTCATTAGATGGACTAGAAGGTTGTTTCCAAATGACTCCTTAGTTTAATAGTACGTGTAGAGAAATATATAAATCTAAAGTATTGCAAGATATTCTATGTATTTAATTAAATATATCTTCAATTAGACAATTACTGAAACTGGATACATAAAAATGACTAAAGTTTATTTTCTGTTCTGCTTAAATATGGCAATTTGCTTTTGAATGTGCCTTGTTATGTTTTTTAAATTTAAATGCGTTTTAAAACCATAATATCGTATATAAACCCTCCGTAAACACAACAAAATTATTTTTCACAAAATAAAAATAACTGCTCTGTTAACATGCAAAAACAAAATCCACGACCAACCTTTCTGCAAGGAGTGGGGAACGTATTTACGTGATATAAGTCCTAAGAAACACTAGGTGTGAGCAATAAGAAAAAAAGGCAACGGCTTCTTTGATCGAGAATTCGAAACAGTCAGAGCCAGAGAGAATGAGAATTACCTAAGCATCCAATACCGAAGAACGAGGGCTTCGATAGAGAGATAGAAAAACGGTTACACAAGTTCAAGAAAAAAAGCCTTCGGAAATTAAAAAAAAGTAGAACAGATAAGGAGTCAAAATGAAATGCGGAAATTTTACCAAATTGTTAACAACCAACCTAAAACGTTTAAACCAAAACTTAGTATATGTAGACACAAAGCTGGTGGTATTCTTAGTGAAACAGGCATACAGGCTAAAAATATGGGCAAAGCACTTTGAACAACATCTTAATAAACGCGTAAATGAAGAAGGGGGTATGAAGACTAACCCGGTATAAACAATGTGTCACAAGACTCACCGTCTTCCGCTGAAGTTAGAAGCGCTATCCAAAAACTAAAAAAGTCATCAGGAAGCGACAATATCTCGGCAGAAATCTTCAAACATGGGGAGAAACACTTAATACTTATTTTGGGATGGAGAAATTTTAACAGCAAAATGGGATGATATCATCTGGGCTTATCTTAATGATGCAGAGTGTGGTGAACTAAGAGCACTTTACAAAGTTACGGACTTGCATGTAATGCCAGATAGGATCCAAAAGATGAAGGTGTCCTATGCAGCTCAGGTTTTGAGTCATTCTATGGCTTCAACTATAGAGCTATTAGTTGAAAGTGGTAAGTGT
Organism: Agriotes lineatus; assembly: GCA_940337035.1. Taxonomy (NCBI): domain Eukaryota; kingdom Metazoa; phylum Arthropoda; class Insecta; order Coleoptera; family Elateridae; genus Agriotes; species Agriotes lineatus. Next base: position 85,832,540 of record OW679194.1, on the reverse strand, counting down.
TAGTAATATTGTTTTTAATAACCTAACACATGTATTTAACAGGTGGAACCAACCTAAATCAGGTAGCCTTGGGAACTGCAAAAATAATAAAAAAATTTGATAAACTCTTTGATAGTGTGAATGGAAGGACACTTCGTTCACGCTGCGGGAAACCTCTTTCTGGTGGAGTTTAAAAAAAATCGGGCCACACAAAATTTTGGGAGGAAGCAATTAAACACTTAAGCAATATCTACTTTGTAGACAATAGTGGGAAAAAACAGTACCTCCTTCTTTAAAATATTGGATCAAAACATTAGAAGGATTTTTGGATTTATACAAAATTTTAATAGATGGTGGCAAATGTAAGTTTTTTTTTACCTCGCGCTCTAAATCAGGACGTTATAGAAAATTATTTTGGAAGCATTAGAAGCCAAAGAAATCGAGCTGTAAATCCAACAGCTTTACAGTTTCGAGACAGCTTCAAAATCAGTTCTGATTCGAAATTTCTGTGGATCAAAATCAATAGGAACAAACTGTGAAGAAACAAATATTCCTGATTTATTTAATATACGTGGACTAGTGGACAAAATGAACAACAACAATTACGAAAATAATGAAGTGTCATACAAAATTTTCAATGTAAATAAGTATATCTCAAGTCTTTCGGCATTTGAATTAGAAAAAAAAACTACATCAATCGATTATAGGCTACGTATCAGGCTGGATTTCCAAAACATTAAAACAAGAATGTAAATCTCAAATTATTAGTAATTATTCGGAAAATGATCAGTGTCACAAATTAATCAACCAACGAGAGTACAATCCTGAAAATCGAAAGTTGGGATATTGCAATTTAGACTTTATAAAAAATACTAAACTATAGTAAATAAATTGCTTATGAGGCATTTCGAATATTGAAAGCGTGCAGTTTAAAACCACGCTATTCCATCACCTTTTATACCATTCAATTGTGAAGAAGATATGTCATGCTATAAGTACCACCAATCGATATCTACAAAGAATTGGGCTACCACTCAACATTTCAATAGATTTATTATTTATTAAGAAAATGGTAAGCAGAAAATAAAACTTTTAAATTAAAATAAAATGTAAATAATATAAATTAACCAAACAAAATCATGAATCATAATAGATGCTCAAATAGTCCCCCGTCCATAGCTAAACAACATCCCATTCTGTTATAAAAACTTTGGAGAACATTGGTTAACATTTCAGGAGTAACCGTTGGAAACGCATCTATTATCTTTTGCCGTAACTCATTTAAATTGCTAAGCTTTTCGCGCTTGTACCCCCAGAAAAAGAAATCATTTACTGACAAATCGGGTGATCTCGCTGGCCACGGAATTGTTCCTCTGGTACTAATTACACGGTTAGGGAAGGTATTGTCCAGGTACGCTTGTACTGCAACCGTATTGTGGGCGAGATAGCCAACTTTCTGATAGCAAATTTGTTGGAAATCAATAGGAAGTTGCTGTAGTGATGGAAGTATTTGATTTTGCAAAGTCTCCAGATATCTCTGCCCATTTTAATCATTTAAACCTCACTTAATACTCTTAATGACATATAAAATATTTGACAGAAGTGTTTGTTTGTTTCATTGACTTAATTTTAGTTTAAAAATTTACCTAGCCATGATTACATTCTATCCTGGTCCTGCTACTCATTTTGTTTATGTCTTCCTTGTTGCACTCATTAATTTCCTATGTATAAAACGGATTTCTGACAATCTATATGTAATTTATTGAGGTTAGAATCGACAAATAGGTAAATGTCTTACTCTTTACTAATAATTTTAAAAGTTTTTTTTTTCATAATAATGGTTTAGTTTTAATCTTCACGCTTATATTTTTAACGTTTAATTCAAAAACTAATTGATTTGAACTAGTGAACCCATCCCGCGTTTTGTTAGCCTTCTTAGTATCTCCCATGTTCTGCAGATAAAATTATTGTTGTGATGTTAGCTGCTTCACTTCGATAAGGAAATTAAAGATTCTAGCTAATTATAACAGGACGAGTTTAAGGTGACAATGGATGTGCTAATATTGTTCGTCAAAATCATCCGTGGTGGTAGACAATTTATTTGCAATCAATTTGGACTGTTAAAATCCAAATGCCAAATGGAGATTATTGTTTGAATGCCATTTTAACTTCTTTTTATACAGGGTGACTGTAAAATATGTTTAGCCACAAATTGCTATTCCTAGGACCAAAATATAACGATTTTGTTCAACGTACCCGTAAAAATCGCTAATCTAGGTCAGTATTCTGTTTCAAAGCTCTGTAAACAAATATTTTACTTAATGAAATGCTACTTTCTCGGAAAAATTTACCTGTCCTTTAATGAATTGCTGTTTGATATGTATCGTGATATCCGTGTAACGTATGTAACAAAAGTTTTGAGAAAAAGTTTCGTATTATTTTTTTCTATTAAAAATAAAGCAATCAACTTACCATTGGATATGGGGTATCTCCAGCGTCCATACATCAAATAAGTAGAGACACTCGTGCCAAATGTTGAAACCTGTCTAGAGTGCCTGGGGCAGTAACTCGGGGGGTATTTCTAATGTTGACTATCAGATGGCAGCACAAAGTTCTACCAATCCGAGCCCAGTTACTGGATCAGCTACCAATCATATGTGATAAAGTAGTGGCACCATCTGTTAGTACTATGGGAAAGTACCCCCCAGGAGCCGTTCAAGGTCATTCAAATCGGTCTTATTTATGTACGCTGGTATCTCTGTCAAATGGTCTCTACAGTTTGGCAATATATTTGTGCTTAGACAGTATTGCAAAATGTCTTAACAAGCTGGAATTGAGAAAAGGTATTTACAACTTGGGTGGACATATGCCCTAACGTGACATTGTCGCCAGTTATAGAAACCAAAATATATCTGTGGTAACAATTTACCGCATCATTAGGAAATGTGAGAAACGTTTGCAGTGTATAAATCTTCCCAAAACGGGCCGCCCTTGAGTTTTGCATCATCCAAGGCTTCAGAACTTGATTGAATTTGCAAAAAATAGAAAGGGAGCTTCAACGAGAAGATTAGGCCGAATATTTCACGTTATCCATATGACCATCCAGAGGGAATTTAGCAGAAATCAATCAGTTAGAAAGCATTCCAAGGTGCTGCAGAAGTTTAAGACGAGAACGTTTCAGAAACAATGTCACGATCATTTTAGATGACGAAAAATATTTTACATTATCAAACTCCCAAATAAAAGGAAACGAAGGCTTTTATACAGACAACATTGAGGACATGCCTAATGTGTTTAGATATAAGACAAAGTCTAAATTTGAGGACAAGATACTAGTGTGGTGCGCCATTGCGGAAGCTGGTATTTCAAGACCTTATTTTGGGCGAGTTAGGGGTGAACCTGTAAATACAGACATTTATATTTGAAGATGCCTCCCCAAATTAGTCAATTTTATTCAAACGCACCATGTTAATGCCAATATTATGTTCTGGCCCGATCTGGCATCGTGTCATTATGCGAGAATAACCCAAGATTGGTTAAGGCAACCAAATATCCCCTGTGTATCTCGATAGGATAACCCCCCGAATGTTCCTCAGGCGCGTCCTATAGAACAGTTTTGGGGTTTACTCGATAGAAAATTTTACGACGGAGGGGGGGAAGCCTAACATGAAGAAGAACTGCTACGAAGAATATATCAAAAGATTCGAGAGTTTAACCTATTTACCGTCCGAGAGGTGATGAGAGGCATCCGCAACAAATTGGAAATCATTGAAACCCAAGGCCCTTTAGCTGCTACGTGATAAACTATATTTATTGTTAAATATTAAGTGAATAGGTTTGTGTAGTATAAATTAAATAAAACAATTATAGTTTGTATTATTATATTGAAAATTTTTTCTCAAAACCTTTGTTACATACGTTATCATCTACTCGTAGTCTACCAATTATATCCTATTATGTCATCTCAAGAAATGACACATAGACTTTAGATATCGTATGATATCTAAAGATACCTAAACGTTTTATTGTTATAATTTTTTAAAGGATACAGGCTTAGTGAATCGCTTTTCAATATAAGTAAATAGAATTAATTTGTCTTATTTTGGGGCCAAGAATCTGTGGGTAAGGCTTGTCCGCATATTTGAAGGGCACCCTATAATAAATTTAACTGGCTGTCAACAGTGAGTGGTTGTGATAAATACCAAATATGAAGCTCAGTTTAAACATGATTCATTTTCCTTAAAATTTAAAATTTAATAAACCAGAGTTTATCTGTCACGGCTCATTTTTACGTCGATTCGTTATATTTATCGTTTGTATCTTTACACTGGTCCGTTTTTATCTTTATGACGCAATTCGAGGAAATCTTCATACCGCCACAGTACTTTCTTTTATGTGCTTCGTATCATATTGTCAATTATTTAAGTTCACGTACCGCAGTATATTTCGTCCCCTAAATGCATTCCTCGCCATGTCCACTCCGACGTCGTAAAAAGTTTAAGGACGACGCATTCTCTTTAATCAATATCACTCGAGCGAGATTGGTTTCGGATTGTATCTTCCCGCGTTGTAATGCAGCCGTTTAGCAATTTAACTTAACTAACTGGTGTACCCAAACTACGATTGTTCCTCCTTCGAACACCTTTACCCAACGTGTAACAATGAGCTAATTTTCTTTTATTTCCAAATTGTAAAGCGTGGAGCTTTTGTTGCGAGTAATAACAACAGACTTCGCTAAATTAAATTATAGTGTGACGTAAAATCAATACAGCAAAAAATGAATTTTCATGGTTATAAGCGTGGAGGTAAGCCGCCGTTGTTTCGTCTAGCAACTACATTAACTAGCGGTTTTTTAATTGCACTCAGGGATATTTTTTATTTGAAAGCACTCGTACGTAGCCGTAGAGATATTGAAAAACTTTCTACTCTCAAATTAAACAAATATAGAGGGAATATTAAGCGATAGTCCAAAGTTACCCACTTCAAACTTAGTAGTCGCGCACTTAACGTTGTTTAATACGGCCACAGACTAAAAGTTGGAAGAGTAACGAATTATATATGTAGGTTCAAGTTTTTATTTCAAATGTTAGAATGATGTTAATTCTACGCAATTAGATAAGCACATTTAGAGAATACATACTGAAGTTAATGGTTGAAGTTCCGACGTATTTCTAAGACTTTCTGCATGAACAGTGCTGGTTTATTGGCAAGGTTAACAAGACAATACCCTCAGGCCATCAAGATTAGGGGGCGCCGTGGAGAATCTGCTTAAATGCTCCTCTTCCAAGTATCGGCTGTATTGAAACTGGCGATACAGGGAAGTTAACGTTAAGATTCGGTTTTTGTTTCTGCTTCCTAATCACATTCCAAAAACTGACACATCGGGTGCATATACCAGGGCTGTTTTATTAATTATAAGAAGAATATCGACTTTGTAAGAAAAATAAAATAAAATAATAGTTTTCAGAAATTGTCGAGCGTAGCCGTAATACATTTACCCATTCTTTAAAGGCACTTTTCCAAGCAGATTGAAGGTCGTCAAACATTGATTGAAATTCAACACTTGGGTCAAGAAGTGTCTTACCAGATATAGGGTCCAACAACGAGGGGGGGGGGGCAGATAATTCTAAAACTACGAGAGTCACGTAAATGTCGTGTATATAAAAACTGTAGATTGTAGATGGTGCACTTACTACAATTGTTTGGATTATACAGGGTTTCTCAAAAAAGTATGGCACATTAAACTTACTTTTTTTTAATGAAGTGACGTCAACTGTTTTGAAAATTAACGATTTTGTTAAAAAAAAACTGAACTCCAGCTGCTATATGCAACACAAAACAATTGAATGAAGCAAAATGTTGCTAAAAAATTATGTTTCCTGATCTACCTATCTAGTATAAAATAATTAAACTGGGTGTTGATGCTACACAAGGTGCTCAACTTTTGCAGATCTAATAATTCAGGATTTTTTCAAATGGAAAGTTCTGTATATTTTTAAATTTTGAAAAGCGCTTTTAATGTGCTTTTTTTATGTTACTAAATACTCCTACATTCAGCTGTTTTTGAGATATGCGTGTTTGAACAGAAAAAAAATATGCCCCCTATTAAGATACTTTATTTCAAGGGATAGCAAACAAGCGCTATTACAACAATAATTTAAACACTGCAGCTTTCCCAACATATAAAACCAAGTTTAGAAAGTACAAATCCAGTTATTGTTGATACAAGAAATAATTAATACGAGAACACGAGAAATACAGTAATAAATCAATTCCAGGATGTAATAAAATCAGATAAAAAAACAAGTGTTAAACCAAAATCCTCTACATAATTATTTTGAACATTCAATTATTTCTGCTTCCGTGCTGGGCATCAAATCTATGCAGAAAGCTCATGACCAGCAAATATAATTGTTTCGATTTTTTTTTAAATAGAACACCCCGTAATTTCTGTAGTTTTTAAAACTGCTTTTAATGAGCTTTATTCTGGAATTGCATTGCCTAGCTCCAAATTCAAACGTTTCTCAATACATTTTCTCCTACTTTTTTTTGTTTTATCGTATTAGTAATCTCCGGTTTCAGCAGTGGCTGGATTTTCATTTCCAAAAATTCGTATTATAAGGGCGTTTGCTTGTTATCCCCTGAAGTAAAGCAACTTCACAGGCTTAAATTATTTTTTATGACCGAACACGCATATCTAAAAAACAGTTGAATTGAAGTAACACAACAGAAGAAAGCTCATTAAAAGGGCTTTTCAAAAATACATTCCATATGAAAAAATGCGAAATTATTACATTTGCATGTTACATTCGGAAAGTAATTCACCAAAATCATAATTTTTTGGTCTGTGTCGGTTATTCGTCTAAGATATTTAAAGCTGTTGTGGACGTATGAGGTGTTGCATTATCGTGGAGTAAGAAGATGTCATTCAAGCCACATATTCGGCGATCACTACTCAGTTTTTCAGAGAGACTTGAACAATGCAAGCCTCTATAGAAAAACCAAAAATTACAGTTTTACCATCGTCAAGACATTACTGCAACTGGACCACTATGTCTCAAGAAAATAAGAGTAGCAATCATTTATTGTTTGAAATTTTACCGCTCATAAATGTTGTTGCCAATTTTTTAACCCAATTGTTATTTACTACGACTAATCCTTAAAGAAATTTTCGGTACCACTAACGTTTTAACACGAATAGCTGATCTACGTGGTTCAACCCTCCATTCATCTTTCAGCGTAAACAGTCCACGTTTACATTCACGGAACGTCAAAAGAATGAACTTTAATTTATTGAAATGTTATTTTTTTTATTGGCATACATGATCTACTACGAGCAATTAACAAAACAGATTTCGTATTTTATATCTTCTTTATTTTGTATCCTTGCTTCATATTTGTGAAAGTCATAGTTAATACCATGAGAATATAAAGCTACTGAAAAATTACCTTCGAAGGAGAAGCACAATTTTTCAAAGAAAGCGTTCATTGCTATGCTATATTTATTAGATAAAAAAGCCAACAGGTTTTATTTTATAAAAATCTTAGGGTTTGCACAATTAGTATAATCGCCATAATCTTAGATGTTACTTAGATAGTGTTGTCTTTATAATCACAAAACCAGAATTATTGGAAATTATAAATCATTATAATTATATTCGCACCTTGTCGATTTTGGAAGGAGTCACAAGGTTGATTCAATGGAACGACTAACTTCTACATTTCAAAACAAATGCATGGCTTTCTATGTACAACATTTTAAAAATTTTACCTACATTATTTTGCTTACAAACTATTTATCCTTCGCTTTGAGGAAGTGAACCTTATATACGTATTATTACATAAAATTATAAGATGACTTACTTATAGTATCAAAATTCCTGTACTGCTGTTTTAGTGTTCGAAGCAACCGCTGATTGCAATAACGCATATTGTTCTTAATCCGAATATTGTTATTTTTCAGACTATAGTTTTTCTATTAATTCTATTTATATTAATTCGGGTTAATTTTGGTCGTATTAGAACCAAAGTAACATTTACTGTAAAATGAGTTCTATATATGAAACATAATTATTTAGCGTTTTTCTTTTGCACACGTGTTATATTCCTCTCCTAAAAGACGAAGGAGGTATTGTAATCCCGAACAAATTACTTTCCCAGCTTTCTTCAGATCTTCATGTATCAGAATCCATGGTTGACGAAAAATAAATTTTCCAATTCCGTGTGTCTATATGTCTGTGTATTGCCAGTATAACCCAAAACTATTTGATGGAGGCAGACGACACTATGAATACAAATTATATGCTTTCCTGACATAAAACCGAGAAAATTTCTGTAAAATATATACAAGCTTAACAGCTTAAAAATATAAAACTTTGTCAATTTTTGCTTTAACTCAAAAACTTTTGTTTATTTTTGTTTTAGTTGAGAAACAGATAAAAGTAATAATTTGTACATAGCTCAGGCTTTACTCATGACAAAAATGAGACCCAGCAGATACAGAATAAATGTAAAAAGATACAAAAAGTGGCAACGACTTAGGAGTCCGAAGTTCGAGTCCCATCGCCGGTAATGTTTTTTAACTGAAAATGACGTATTTTGCGTTGCGAAGTATTTATTTTTGTTGTTTCAGTATTATCAGGAACGTTAAGTTATTTTACCTATAATTTCCTTTGACTTTTAAATTTGTTTAGTGTCACAACGTCCACTTGCGAGGAATTTTTTTTTCAAAACTAAAGCTTTTCAAGTATATAACCATAATAAAATACCTGGAAAGTTTTGAATTATGCAGAAAGTCGCTTCATACAACTGTTTGTGATTAGTGGCAAAGTTACGTCACTTTAAATGTATTGCAGATGTATTAGTGGAGTTAAAATATAGTATTTTCCCTTTCATGATCGCAAATTATATATAATTGCTAGCTTAGGGGTACCCCCAAAAAATTTAGAAAAGCGCTACTTTAAACCATGGGGATAATAAGGATAATAATTAATAGTAAATCATATGTAACACTACAATATCAGTAAAATTGAAAGATATATTGCCTCTCAGTGTATATAGTATTTTCAATTGAGTGTTAAATAAGTTAATTATATTTGCGACAGAACTAAGTAGTTTTTATACGTTGTTTATTTCATGACCATCTTGATGAAAGTGGATAAAAATATTTTCGTCCGTAGCTTTTCTAATTAAGATTCAATTTAAGGAAATCGAAAACAGGCTTGATTAGAATAAAGCTAATGGTAGTATGTACTATAAAGATAACATTGAAAACCAACGAATTACCATACTGTAATTCTGTTAATGTACTCGTATGTAAACGCTCATAGGCCTTTGCTTGAACTTCTCCGAAGAAAACCAGAAACAACGTATAAACAAAAATATTAAGATGTTTGTTTATGTCGAAATGTGAATTTTTTTTAGATGACCACGATATATTGCAACGTTTGTTCAATTTAACCAATATTGAACAGCTGTGTCCGGGATTCTGATAATGCGTATAGTTAAATGGAACACCAATGTAATCATGTTACCTGAGGTATTAACAATTTTAAGGTAACATTGATCTCTTTCCCCTTAAATATTGTAGCTGACCTTTACTCCCAGGAGTGGATGAATATAGTAAATAAGACAGAACATTGTCTGCAGCTGAATACCTTATATAATGTAACTACTGTCTTATGGAAAGGCTAGCATAGCTACAAAATAGAATCCTACGGTACATTAAGGAATATCTAAGTAAATGGCTATAAGTAAATTAGAAAATTGAACGATTTTATGCATCAGTATTGCAAATATTATGAAGGCGTTTAAATTGCTCAAAATTGCAATGTAGTTCATAATAGTAGCCGTCTTTATGATCACCATTTCATTGTGGTTTCATGCAGGGTTTCAATCACTATTTTCTCACCTTTGAGGCTTTAACTTGCTAATCCAAGTATAACAGTACAAACTGATATATATTTTGAAAACTACATTTCTGTATACCCTTGGATGTATTGTCTGTTAATTTTTAACAACATATGGTTAATCTCAAGTAAAGCATCTTATTATTATTATTATTATTATAAAAAATATTTCAGTTTGGCATTCAATTCAGCCTGTTTTTCCTTAAATAATAGATTATATGCACTGTATGAAAAAGAAACATTTTCTAAAGTAATTTAGCTATATTCGAAATATCATAGAACAAATATAGCAGGATAATGCTCAAATTTAAAAAATGTGCTACTGACTTTTCATGCATGTAATATCGTGTGCTCCAAAAAAAGACTCACTTAAGGGTGGGCCTTAGTCTGTAGGTTAATGTCAGACTGCATTTTGTCTGTGAAAACAACTGTCACTGTGACAGGTAAAAGTTTACACTGCATTAAGTGTACTTGTATCAAGCAAAAAGGAAAATAATATGGCATTTACCCAATAACTACGAGTGTATTAAACATAACAGTCAATAACAATTATTTTTATTAAGTGTTTTGTGTATTTTTAGGAAAATAGTTCAAGATCAAGATGTAATTTAGTTCTCTCTGAGTAGTTCATTTGCTTCAATGGATGTATCAAGTTTTGGCAAACTTTAATTTGATCATGGCACGCTGCGAATCAGTTTTTTTAAATACACGGTAGATTGCTCTAGATAATTGTACTGTAATATTTTTGTAATTAATAAAGTCAACCCATTGTCATGCCTTACAGCAAATAATGGATGGCATTAAAAAATCGTTCAGTTATATTTTCAAGAAGGTGGTAGTGCAATTTCTTAGGGCACAGTAGTTTGAAGAAGCTGTTGCTGATGGTTTGCAACTGATAAAGTCCCACCTACCCGATTTACTTCCGGTATATTCGCATCGCCTGGCCCAAATTACCTTTTTAAGGACATTGTGTGACCATAACTGATGGTCCTATTGATAGTAATACGTGGTAAACGTTTCATGTCAATGAAGAAAACCATTATTTACCTCTAAGAAGATATATATATATATATATATATATATATATATATATATATATATTAGTCGTAAGGTTTAAAGATTAATAAGTAAACGGAATAACTGTTTCATCTGTTTGTTCTTTACCACTTTCTATTGTTTTATCTCTTTCTTACTTTCTACAAAGACCTGCAGCATCCATAATAGTGATGGCGTTATAATAATAAAAGCATAAATAATTCTAGTTAAACTCCGCCCTTAGTAGCAATTTCTGAACTTCAAGCTAATTATTTCATTTTTTAAAAAGCCAGGAGCACTTTGTAATGCTGAAACGAAATATTTAAGGCTCAGAATATCTGCCACGCAGTTAAAAATTCCAAGCAGACGGTTTAATAAAAAAAGTTTCTAGATTAGTTCCTTTTAATCAGCGGCGTATTCGCCAGTCTAGTCTAGTCGCAAACTATAATATGCAAGGAAGTCTGCGGCATCTGCGCTCAAAAATTAACATAATAAATTAAAAAGAACAAACTTTGACAAGTAGGACAAACAGCTTAATAAGGGACGTGAACGCGCCAATGCTAACGAACAGCGGCATAATTAAAATTTCAATCAGAGGCGCCCAAATTTGCAAAGAAGCTCCAATTAGAAGGAAGTAGCAAACTAGAATAAGAGAGGTTCACAAAGCCTGCATTATCAAATTACTGCAAATTGTCCATAAAATCTAAAATTGGTTCATTATTGGAATTGTATATAATAATAATAATTTTATTTGTTCCACTGTATAAAATTAATATAAACTTAATAACATAGATTTACGAATAAATATAAGCGGAACAAAAAGGGAAAGTTCAGTATCTTTAGAAGATACTGTTCTACCACTTCCCCGTATGAAATTGAAACGAGTACTTGCAAAGATACTACTCTTTAGAATAGATAGAATAAGATAAACTAATTACAAAACCGTTAATATTAATTAGACAAAGCGTAGCTACAGTGTATGTGTAATACATAATGCAAAGCAATAAAATTGCGCTCAAAATAAACTTACATACTATCAGCTCCCAGACAATACAATTATAATAGACAAAATAAAATTAAAGAAATTCCGTAGTTCTAACCAACAATATAATAAAATTAAGTATACACGAAAATACGTTAAGTATGAGTAAAACATGGCAAAAAAAAATATATAATCGTAGTATATTTACAACGCATGCAGTAAAATGGAATACCAAATAAACTTAATAACATCAGCTTGCAGAGAATACAAGTATTATAGAAAATATAAATAAAATTTTAGGTACCTTGTTCCAACAGCCTTCTTTTATATAAGAATTTGAATTTAGGCAACGACAATCTAAGAAATTCCACCGGCAACCTATTAAAGAACATGCAAATGTTGTATGAAAAACTTCGCTGAAAGATGGCTGTAGAGTGTAAAGGCGTAGTTAATACACCTCTGAAACGTAAGTTAAGATTATGTATGTCAGTGCGGTAGGTGATTTTACGACACAGATATGTGGGCTTCTTAACTAAATAAATTTTATAGTATAATACTGCAGCATGAAAGTCTCTTCGCTGCTGCATCGACAACCAACTAGCTTCTTTTAACGTATGTGTGATATGTTGGTACCTTGAAATACCATATATTAATCTTAAACAGTTATTTTGGACAACTTGTATTTTACGACGATCAACGGAATCAATATAATGCATATATAACGCATCACCGTAGTTAAATTGTGAAAGTACCAACGAATCACACAGCATTATTTTAAGTTTTTTGTTCAGTATGTATCTATTTGAATAAATCATTTTAAGACTAGCATAAGCTTTGCCAATGACTTTCTTAATGTGAGTTTTAAATTTTAAAGTGTAGTCAACCACAACTCCGAGATTTTTAGCCTCGTCTTTCAAAGGGAGGAGAGTATTATTTATATAAAGTTTTATATCATTAAGAGCAGAACACCGATCTTTTCGCCTACCAAAAAGAACTACATTAGTTTTGCTGGGATTAATAGATAAATTATGTTCATGACATTTTTGAACAAGGGACTGTATATCTTCATTGATTTGATACACCGCAGTTGGCAAACATTCTGGAGGAAACGATAAATATATTTGAGTATCATCTGCATATAACTGCACCCGACAGTATTTAAGCGAACTTTCTATTAAATAGCACGTGTATATAGTAAAAAGCAGTGGCCCCAGTATAGAGCCCTGTGGAACCCCCGAATTTATGTTAAGTGCATCAGATAATTGATCATCAATCAACACTCTCTGTGTGCGTTCCCTCAAATACGATCGAAATACACTTACAGCCGATAAATCAAGTCCAATAAAATGAAAAATGGATTCCAAAACAGCATGATCGATCGTATCAAATGCCTTACTGAAATCTAATAATATTAATACAGTAAGTTTGCCCTGGTCGATTGCCGTCACAATGTCATCCACCACGTTAATCAAAGCAGTTGCACAACTGTGATCAGACCTGAACCCAGATTGACACACGGGGAGAATATTATATTCGTCAATGTGTTTAGACAGTTGAGAGGCAATGATTTTTTCCATAATCTTTGAAATAACCGATAAAATACTGATTGGTCTCAGGTCTTTAAAATCGCAAGGTTGGCACTGTTTAGGCAAAGGGATAATTTTAGCTTGTTTCCAAATTTTTGGGTATACTCCGGTGTTAAAGCAATAATTTATAATATGAGTAATAGCCGGTAACACATAGGGACAACAAAGTTTTAACATGTCAATGGAAATGTTATCAAGGCCACTAGCTTTAGTTTTAATGCTGTTAATGTAATGAAGAATTATTTCGTCAGTTACTTCTTTAAATTTAAACTTATTTATGAAATACGATTTGTAGTTGTTATTGTAGAAATTAATTAAATTGTCCTTGGCAGTAGTGTTAATGAGGGATGTAGAGCTAATTAAATAACGATTAATTTTGTTAACGTCTTTAAGGTGATCTGGTAGAGAATGGGATTTTTCATTACTACGGACATTAAGATTTTTAAGTTCTTGCCATACGAGCTTGTTATTACTGGCATTCCTAATTTTAAATTCTAAATACGCTTTTTTTTCTAAATGAATTGTCTTATTGGTCAAATTTCTTAAGCTTTTGTAATAATCCCAATGCTTCGCCAATCCTGTTTTCTTGTATTTGGCTGCAGCTTTATCACGCAGTGACATAAGTAATTTAAGGTTATCTGTAAGCCACGGAGCATACTTTTTCCGTGATTTACAATTTTGAATGGGCGCATGCCAATTAAACAAATTCAAAATACACTTGTTGAGAAAATCTACTTTTTCATCGATATTATTCAATTCGACAACGTGATAAAACGGCGTTTGTTGTAAGTCAATAGTAAATTTCTCATAATCAATATTTTTTAAATTTCTAAACGAGAAAGACTTTTCGAGACTAACGCGCTTATTAGTTGTAATAGAACAGAAAATAAGTTCATGGCCCTTTACATTGTTAATTGTATTTGTACCGGTACTTTCTATAGCTAATTTGTCAGTGACGAAAATTAAATCAATTAAAGATACGCTGGTTTTAGTGATATGAGTAGGAGAATTAATAACTTGTTTTAAATTTAAAGATTCGCATAATGACAGCAATCGTTTTGTTAATAAACTTTCAGTATGAAATAAATTAACGTTAAAATCTCCAAGGCAAATTACAAAATCGTGATTCAGTACAGCACTGGACAAGACCGCTTCTAAACAATTTTCGAATACATTAAAGTCAAATGTAGGAGGTCTATATATCACACCAATGCAATAAGAGACTTTTTCAACAGAAAATTTAATCCACAATTGCTCAATAGTAGTGTCTGATTGAATTACCGAACACAATTTGAGTGTGTTTTTTACATACAGTCCTACCCCTCCTCCTCTTGTAAGACGATCCAACCGATAAAACCTATAATTATCAATACCAATAAAATGATTGCTTACTTCCGCAGTTAACCACGTTTCAGATAGTGCAATGACATCATAATTATTGGATAATACAAAATCTTTAAAATCTGCAAAATGCGCAGTTAATGAACAGATATTTAAATGAGCTATGCGTAAATTATTATTATGCATCACACAAAGTACTATTTACAAATATACTAAGAAACAAATTTGAATCAGTTAACCTAAGCTGCCTAAGTAAATAAATGAATTGTAAACAGACTAATCTAATAAAACTATATTCCAAATTAATTAAGCCGAAATCAAACGTGTGGAATTGCAAGGCTGGTGCCCGATAACAATATCACTCACATAGCTTTTCCAGATCCAACATACTTTGGCAAGTGTACTTCTTTCCCTCTTTGTAAATGTAGATAGTCCCATCCTTTGACCACACACTTTTTGTTCCGAATTGCTCTACTGCACAGTTAAGGACTTCCAGACGGTTTCTTGTCAAGTCTTCTTTTATGGTGATTTTGCTACCTTTTAGTTTCCGTTTGTTCTGGAAAACAAGAGATCGTTGTCGGTAGCTGGTGAACTTTACAATGATACCGCGGGGTTTTTTCGAAGCAGGATTATGACGTCCCACGCGGTGAGAGCGATCTAGATGGTCTTTGGTGAGCTCAATATCAAGTTTATCTTTAAAAATATTGAGAACAACTTCGTCAGTATTTTCATTGGCTTCTTCAGCGACACCAAAAACTCTTAAGTTGCACCGTCTTGTATACTGTTCTAGGTCATCGAGTTTTTTGCAGAGTTCTTGCTTTTCAGTCTCTAAAGCCATTGCACGAACTTCCAAAGTTTTATACTTATCCAGCAGTGCATCAAATTTGGTTTCCAACGTTTTTGCAACAATTTCAGCAACTTTTGCTGCAAGGTCTTCCAAAAAAGTATCGCCAGCAACATGTTCTCGGACAGCTGATTTGGCAATTGCTCTTATATCGCACTGCTGATTCTGAGTGAACACCATTATGTTATTTCGGGACCACCACTACGCACGTCTATTCACTAAGGAGGCTCATTTTCTATGAGTGGTTTGAGTCTTTTGAGAAGCAGTTTTTCGAATAATTTCGACACAATTGGCAACAGGGAGATAGGCCTGTAGGACTTAACATTGTTAGGCGGCTTACCTGGTTTAGGTAGCATAATCACTTCTGCAACCTTCCAGCTGGCAGGAACATATTGGAGCCTTAGGGCTGCGTTGAAGAGGTAAGTCAGCATGACTATGCCTTTTCTAGGCAGCTGCTTCAAGATTTCTCCAGTGATCAAGTCGTATCCTGGCGCTTTCTTTGAATTTAGATTTATTTTTATTTCCTTAGCTACCTCATTTGGAGTGACAGGGGTGATATTTTCTGTTCTCAGATTAACAAAAGTGGTCAGAGTATTATTAGCTTGTGTTTCGTTAGGTGGGAAGATGTCTGCCAAATGCTCGGCGAACAAGTCCGCTTTTTGTTTGTTGTTTTTGGCCCACGGGCCATTTTCTTTTTTAATTGGTGGTATTGACGATATAGGTCTTTTGATTTTCTTGGTAGCTCTCCAAAGGGAATAGTCAGTTTCTTCATTCGCCGTTAGTTTTCCCAGGTACGAATTGATGGTGTCTTCTTTTAGCTGTTGTATCTCTCTTTTAAGTTGTTGTGTTTTATTATTAAGAATGGTTTTGTCTAAAGGATCTCGTGATTGTTGCCATTTTCTTCTAGCTCTTCTTTTTTCCTTGACTATTTCTCTGCTTTCTATTGGGTAATTTGCACCTTTGGCTTTGTGCGTAATTTCCCTTGTGTTGTTATATGCTGCTGCCTGTATGAGCTTGATTAAGTTTTCAGTTTCAGCTTCTAGTTCTGCGCTTGTTTTTAGGCTAACACGTAGATTGATATTTTTCTGTAGGTCCATTTTAAAACTTTCCCAGTCTGTAGTTTTATTCACTAGTGCTGGTCGAGTTTCCTTTTTTATTATGTTCTCGCTCAGAGTCATGATGACTGCTGAGTGATCAGATTCCAGGTCAAAGTTTTCATCGAGCTCCATGAAGTTGGGTGAAACTTTGCGTGATATGAAGAAATCCAGCATGTCTGGAATTTTATTAGTGTCAGTTGGCCAGTACGTGGGCTTACCTGTGGAATGGAAATTGCATCGTGCTTCCCGAACAGCCTTTCTCAACTCGCTACCCTTGGTCGTGGTTGCAAATCAAATAATAAATTATATTTCAACTTCTTGCTGGATATTGTACGCGATTAAAAAAGATTGGCAAAGTAATTTTCTTTAAATCAAATTTGAAAAGTATGGCAAATATAAAAAGATGAAACGGTGGAAGCTTGTTATCGATACATATGCATACTGTTGGCCTGGAGCGGTTTTTACCATGCATCCTTTGAGACGCGTGCTTCTTACGACACATTCAGCATTTATAATCTGTTGCAACGGTGCTTTTAATGGGGTATGGTCGTTGCCAACGCCAATGCTAAATTTTGGTAAAAATGAACGAAGACCGTGTACGGCTGCTCAGGCTCAGCGGTGTATTTGTCGAATCTCGTTTCTTTGCGCACATTCGACAATGATTTCTTGTCGTGAATGGACAGACATATTTGTGCAGCTGGCCCTCCATATATAGTTTTAAACCAATTTTACAAGTTTTCCCATTGAAAAAAGTGGCTACCATGGTTTTTGTTGTAAAAGATTTCCTCGGCGATCAAGCATATCTACAAAGGCTGGCCAGTGTTATCCCTAAAAGGGTCGTTAAGAAGATGGAAGAAAAAATGTACAAACTGTTAGGCAAGTGTGGCACAATGGAAAAAGCCATAAAACGTTTGGAGACCGAAAATGAGAAGCTACATGGCGGTTTTGGACGATTTGAAGCAATATACTTGTCGCAGCAATTTACGTATCTTCGGGGTCAAGGAGGAGGTCAATGAAAATGTCGAGGACGAGGTGCTGAATGTCTGCAATAATAGATTGGGATTATATATCATCCACGATCACATTGCCACCGAATTGAAAAGCCAGGTAATGCTAAACCTAATGCTAAACCTAGGGCTATTATTATAAAAATTTGCAGCAACAAGCACTTTAATAATAAGAAGAAGCTCAAAGGATCGCGCATACTGATTAGGGAGAATCTTACGAGAAATAGGATGGATGTTCTAAATAACGCCATGGAACATTTCGGTTATAAGAACACTTGGATGGGCACGCTTTTATCAGCAATAACAACTGGAAATTTTAGCTGAATTTTATGGGAGAAATTTGAAAATCTTCTGCAAGCTAAGAGTCAGGAGCGGCAGAAAATATGTAGCTTTCGTATTATTAGTTTCCCTATATTTCTAATATTTAATTTTACCTAATTTAATTTTATTTCATTTATTCATTCAACACTTAATTTCAAAGTAATTGTTTTTCTATCATTTTGTAAAGTGATATTTGTTATCTCGAGCAACTTATTCGCTAACATTCATGAAAACAAAATAATTGATAATTTACTACCAAATTGTCAAGTGTTACGAACAAAAACAAACACTTTTTTGCAAAACCTTCTAAATAATACTTACGACATTGTGGTTTTAGCCGAAACAGGTTTAAATGCAAATGTTTACGATTCTGAATTATTTAATAAGTGATTCAATGTGTACAGGTTTGATCGTAATAAAAATATCGCAAATAAAACCCGTGAGGATGGAGTATTACTAGCGACAAACAAAAAAATTAAGTCGAAACAGATCTATATGAAATTTACTTATGAAACTTTACTTATTGAATGTGATATTTAAGCAAACAAAATTATACTGAGCAATACATAAATTGTCCCACGATCCACACTTGATAAATATACAGAGTTGTATGAAATCTTTCAAAATTATGAATTAGTCTGACAAAAATACAATAATACTAGGTACATACATCTCTTTAGCAGCTGGTAACATGACAACAAAAAAACTTTAAGTATTTTTTATCACTTATCAATGCCGAAAAAAAACGTTGGATGGTTCAGGTGTTAAATGAGTGCTATCCGCTCGATTGACAATATCATCCTGCACTAATTGTAAAGCATAAAATAGACACATACAGATTTACAGTGTCCCAATAACCACACAAATAGTTGGAATTTCAACTGTTTGTTGGCTGGAGCAACAACCAACAAGACCAATAAATCGGTGTCATTGCCAATCACGATAGCCTCTTTTTCCTTTTTTGATTCGTGAATTGCAGTAAAAACAATCTTGGTGCCAGCATCACCTTCTGCCGAATCACTTTGAAGCCAGTTTGCTGTAGGTGTACCGTAATAAGAGCAATCAGGTGCATCTTGTTCGTACTATTAGTTAGAAATTCTGCTTGTCCAAGAGTGACATTAATTGCATCTTCCAATTTCACTTCAACATGTGTAGTAGTGGATGATCTGCGCAAATGTTGTTCGTCGTTTGTGCTGGGTTCTTTACCATAACCCTCTGACCTCTCCACTTCCCTGACCCCTTTATATAATACACTTGTAGCGAATATTACGAGTTGATAGGCGTTCATGCTTTTTTTTGCCAAACAGAAAAAGTTACATTTTTACCCCCTCCATATCCAGCTCCAAATGTACGCCGAACATCAGTTGAAATAGTCATTGCAGAAGCTTGACGAAATCGCCGTTAAAACCCAAAACGCGAAGCGCTTGACAAACGTAGGCATTGCAATGATCAATTCCAGCGACTCGAGATTGCGGCGAGAGTGGCCCAAAGTTCGCAGAAATTCGAGTCGAGTGAACCCGTGAAACATTTCGGCAGCAAGAATCCCAAGCGCGTCCGATCAGCGAAACTCCAGAACATGGCTTTGACACCTCGAGCCATTCAGGTCTTACGCGCTGCGAAATTTCATTCCACAAGCTTGGTGGGCAATCGATTTGGGCCACGGGTTATGCGTTGGACCGGGTAGGTCTCCGTTTACTCCACTCCTGTCCATGTGATCCCCTGCAAGTGCAGAGATAGGTACCAGGAGGGTGATAAAACTTCGTGAGCTTTAATTCACCTGTTTGCAACTGATCGTGTCAAAGGCAGATCGAGTCTCTATATGTGCAAGATTTGGGAAATGTATGTGATTCGTTTTGGATTCACAAACCATTGAGTACCTAACTTTGCCAATGGTCCTTGATTTGTGGATACAATGGCTAATCTCTTAGTACATATAGTATCTCTAAGGCAGACTGAAACCAGCTCCGGAATCTGCGACAATCGGTGGTGAAAGCTTGGCGAGGTGCCCAGCGTATTATCTAGAACTTGGAAGTTCGAGCACGCCAGAAAAATTCTTTTGTTTGTGTCTCTGACATTGTAAATAATTTATTTAATCCACAAATATTCTTTGTCTTGTACTTTAAGTTTAGTAATAAATATTATACCTAGTGGTTTTTGGCATGCGCTCTTTTGAGACAATCGCTTCTTAAGACAAACTAATTTATTATTCCTAATCTGAGATGTTTTATTGGATTTTTTCCGCTGTCTCGAATGTTTATCACACGACATTTCGGAAGTTTTTGATCTACTCCCGTCCTCAGGTGATTGAACTCCTGGATAGTCTGAGAATAACTGATTTTTTTATGCATTTTTTTACGTACACAATAAATAAAGCTTTACGTTAATATAACAATTGGTTTACTTTACTTCTATAACAAAATATTTGACACAGGGACTATACCAAACTAATGGCGCTCGAGCATTACCATTCCAATTTTTAAGAGAGGATCGAAAATCAATCCAATAAATTACAGAGGTGTATGTTTACTAAGCAGCATTCTGAAATTAATAACAAAAACAATATCAGGAAAAGTAATGTTGATATTAAAAGGGAACGAGGAACAGCAAGGCTTTCGCCAAAATAGATCAACTATAGATGATATATACATTCTACGACAGCTGATAGAAAAATCCATCGAATACGATAAACTAATATATCTTTGTTTCATTGATCTAACGCAAGCATTTGATCGAGTCAAACTAGAGGATCCTCTTTAACATACTGGAACAAAACCATATCCATCCAATAATAATTAAAATTATCAAAGAACTAAACTCTAACTGTGTCACCAGGATAAAAACAATGGGAAAATTAAGTGACGAGGTACCAGTCTCCTCTGGAATAAGACAAGGGGACAGTCAAGCCCTACGTTGTTTAATATTATCATGGACAAAATTATTGAAAGGGTGAAAACGGCCAACGCTGGTTATAGAATAGGAAACAAGATGTTAAAGATAATCTGTTATGCTGATGATGCCGTAATTATGGCAGAAAACGAAAACAATTTGCAGAGTCTCCTACTCAAATTCAAGACAACATCGGAAAAGTTTAACATGGAAATATCTACGAGAAAAACGCAGTCAATGACAATGTCTAAAGAACCGTACGCTGTATACTAGCAATAGACGACCAAATAATCACTCAGGTGAAGAATTTCAATTATCTCGGAGTACATATATCCAGCAGTAGAGATATTAAGCAGAAAGTACGTACTCAAGCTACGAAAGCATCAGCCGTGTCTGGTTGCTTGCCAGATATTATATGGAGAAACAAATTTATGACAACTGACAGTAAAACACGCATATACAAATCGTGTATCAGGCCAATTCTGACCTACGCAGCCGAAACACGGGCAGAAACCTCTAAAATAAAGCAAATGGTAAGAAGCACGGAAATGAAAACCCTGCGTAGCATAGCGGGAGTAACACTAAAAGATAGAGTAAGGAGTAGCAACATAAGAGAGACATGCAGGATCGAGGATATAGTACGATGGGTGAGAGGAAGACGTAGGCAGTGGAGAGATCACGTAAATAGAATGGATGAGAATCGAATAGCAAAAATAGTAAACATACATAAACTCTTAAACAGACGTCCGCCAGGACTTCCACCAAAGCGATGGTGCGAGAGCTGGACATCTGCATCCCAGGAAAATAACAACACTTAGAGACTCATTGGATAAAACAGAACTAAGTCCTAAATTAAGTAGAAGAAGAAGAAGAAAATTTACTTTGCCGCACTTGTATGGAAAAGTTACATTTTTCCTAACTTATATAGACACTGAAATCAAAAACGTTTCTGAAACATTGGTAGATTAATATAAATGGGGTGGGTCGGGACTAAAGTACCGCAGTTCATGCGGGTATAGTCTTTTTACTTCCCTCGTCTGAGAGACGAAGGAAGTATTGTAATCACGAAAAAATCACCTTCCGAGATTTCTTCAGATCTTTACGTTTCACGGTCCCTAGATGACAAAAAACAGGTTTTCTCAATTCCGTCTGTCTGTCTGTCTGTCTGTCTGTTGGCGGTATATCTCAAAAACTATTTGTCGGAGGAAGATGATATTTTGCATACACATTATATATATATACCTGGCATAAAACCGGTTTCAGACAAATAAATACAGGGTGAGAACCTTAAAAACAATTTGTTTATTTTTGCGTTAATTTTGAAAAAGAAGGAAGTAATAATTTTCACATAGATCAGGCTTTACACTTGCCGAAAATAGGACTCAACAAATACAGGATAATGCCACAAAAGAGTCGAAACGTTTCAACAATAAGACCGTTCTGTTCAAGAGAGGCGGGCGCCGCACTCGTTCCAATGTCTCGATGGCGCAGTCGAAAAGTCGATGTGGCTCCAATCTGCTTCGCAGATGCGGCAGAGTTCAAACCCCCCAGCGGGCTACATTTTTTTATTTGAAAATGTATTTAATGTATTAGAAACGTAAAGATATTTTGACTTCTAACTTCCATTTCGTGGATCCATTTTGTGGATTTGTTAATTGGCCACCTCTTTCGTGCAATTTGACGCCGTTAGATTATTTTCTTTGAGGATATGTAAAGTCGCATGTCTAAGTCGATAAACCGGAAACAATTGAGCACTTGGAAGCCAACATTCGACGCGTTATTGCCGAAATACAGCCTGATTTACTGCGAAGAGTGTGTGAAAATTGGACCTCCAGATTACGTCATGTACACGCCAGCCGCGGTGGTCACATGCCCGAAATCATATTCAAACATAAATGCCATAGAATTATCTTTCAAATAAAGCCAATTTCATGGATATTAAAAACATTTTTCTGTGTTTTATTTCAATTTTAAAGTTCTCCCACTCTAAAAAAACACCCTTTATAACCTTGGCTTCGACTTTATTAATATTGAACTCAACCATCAAAATTGAATATTCAATTGTTATTTAAAATTTTCAAATTACATTACTAATTGTCTCAATTTTAATTTTCATCGTTCATTTTTAAATTAACACCCAATCTTATTTAAACCCCTCAAAATTTTATTGTATTAATCTTCCAAATTTATCATTTTTATATTTTTATTTTAAAACTACCCTAAGTGTATCATAACAATATAGACTACACTACACATAAATGTATTACTAAAAGCCCAAAAGTTGTAATCCACGTTTTATTTAATTTCGAATCACAGTGTCTTTAGTTTAATCAAGTAAGGGTGGCACTTTCTAATTATAAGACAATGAGCTGTCAATTGTCAAACAACAACTTGTCATTCGTGATTGTTTATTTCTTTCTAAAAGAGTTAAACAATACCACATATTTACTCACATTTCAAATGTCACATATGGCGTTCGTTTTTGGTTTCTGCAACGGAAATTCTAGAGCTCCGGCTGAGGTATATCGGCAATAGTTTCCATACCGTAGAATACCGAATAAAAACGTGTTTATCAAAATCTTCAACGCATCGTGTGGCAGTAGCGCGCTTCCCAGTACACACAACATTGAATGTGCCTGTAGAACTGATGTAGATGAGGTGAAACTCATTCTAAGTTTAATAGAACAGAGTATCCGACCATTTACGAAGAGTTTCTGCTCAACTTGAAATTTCTCAAGAGTGATCCGCACAGTATACGAGAAAGGCTTGTACTCATACCGCATCGTCGTGTACAGTACCTACAACTACGAGACCATGCTATCCGCACCCAATTTTGTCGGTGAATAAATGCTAATCGTCGTTTGGTTAGGTACGTGTATACTTTTTACCAATGAAGCAACATACACTCGTGACGGCGTCAAAAATGCTTTGTACTATCAGCAACATGGAGCTCCTACACATTTTGCTTTTCGGATCATACAGTATTTAAACAAAGCATCCGGGACGATGGATTTGGTCGCAATAGTTTTATTAGTTGCCCACCAAGGCCTCCAAAACTCACAACGTTGCAGTTTTGTTTGTGGGATTGGTTGAAAAGTGAGGTGTAAAAACAGAAATGGAGAATATAGATGCACGCCGTATTTTGAATACTTTGAAGCTCCAGTAAAAGAACATAAAATGAACTTTGCAGATCAACGGATGCTGTTCACAGACGAGTCAAAAAATGTCTAGAGCTTCATGGAGATACTTTTGAAAGTTATTATAAAACTTTAAAATTATGTAATTATTAAATAAAATGCCCTAGCCTACTTATTTAAACTTAAACCTTTAAGACGCTGTTAGTCGAAAACAAATAAAAATGGAATTACGACTTTTGAATTCTTAAATTATACTTTTATGTGTAGTATATACTCCTTATTTGTTGAGCTGATTTATTACGGTATAATAGCGATTTTTCGACAACATTAGGCCGCACTTACCACAGTTTGGTTAGTCTGGAAGGCAACAATATTAAGCCTCCAATCGACCTCGCTTAGCTCGCCAAGAGTATAGTGTTCATATTACTCGCCAAATCCGGTCTTATCTTAGGACAGTAAAAATTACGATGAATGCCAGGATGCCACCGTAAAATTTGACTCGTAGCTGTATGGATCTACTTCGTTAACGGTCAAAGTAGCGGATTCTGATGCAAACGATACTTACGTGAAAGCTTAACTTTTCAACTAAAGACCTATTTGCTTTAGCTGTTTGAGTTCAACTTTCCTTTACATCTTCTTAACAACTATCCAGTCAATAGCGAAACACACCTTTTGAATCTAGTGCGTTTGAAGAGCTTATTCCTTATTGTTTAAGCGAATTGTACTTTCACTCAAGAAAACAAAAATGTAGCTTAACAAATGAGGTTTACTACACGTTTAAACTGGGGCTGTATAACAGGAAATGTAAAATATTAATACAAATTGTTACAGCATGCAACATATAAACCAAATCATTTAACTAAAGCTAAGTTAATGAATCGTCAACGGAGTCCAATTACCAAAATAGGACAAGTAAACAACAGCAATAAACATAACAGAGAAAGTCTCTTTGTAAAGAAAAGACAGAGAAATCGGCATCAACACAACTATCCTTGACTGTACAAAGTTTGAGTTAACTAGGAACAAATGATAAATTTTATTATATACCAACAATAAAATACGTAGGTTACATATGCAACCTTATACTGGTATTACGAATTCAAACTGAATCATGTGACAACACAAGAACAAATTAATAATGATGTTAAATCAAGTGAGCAACTGCTTGAGTGAGCTCCCATAATTTCTGCACATCACTGGGAAAAACTCACATCTTGGTGAAGCACTTTAAAATCTGGTACAAGCACCTTAGGCCGAGGTAGTTGGCCTCAAAGGAATCCCAAAAGGGACTAATTTCTCCAAAATCAGCCTTCCTTGGAGAGGAATAATTGCAAAGAGAGCAATGAAGCATCTCTTCTGCAGACGATTTTTGAATTAACTCAAACGAAAAAGTGGAAGCCAGGCTCTCAATTTTATGCAGACTTAAATTGGTCGGCGTTAAATCCACCTAATCGAAAAACACACACGCATTCTGATAATCAGAAGGAACTACAGTGATGCGTAATATATATCCGAACTTTAATCCGACTGAATATTGAACACATAAAGGATTTCTTGGCACTATAACTTAAAAGCGGCGGCCCAAAAAAGCTTCGACGACTTAGGGATCTATGTTTGCAGTGTAGCCTGAAACCACACGTCTTTTCTTGGTTCTACAACTGCTTCGGCTTGAAAGCTTTCTGGATTGCAATCTTTAAATGTCCCAGAAATCAAGCGGCGTAAAAATTGGGAAATACTTTAACAGATTTAGGAGCAACATTAAATAATTATCCTATTCTTTCCATAAAAATCGCAACGCTTTTAACCAATTTTATTGAAATGTTGCGTTATGATATAAAGTAATGATTTAGGTTTAATAACGGTAACATGAAAAACAAAAAAAAATCCATAGTGGGTTACTACGCAGCGATTTGCTATACAATTAATTATACGGCAAAGTATGTTCTTTATGAAATTAAGATATTAGCCTGTGGTGGACCATTCTATATTTCTAAACTCCGCAACCGAAAATTATTCAAATTGTCTGGAAAGTGTAGTAAATTGCACCCTAACTATCATATCCGTGTTTAATAACAGAAGGTTAACTTATCAAGGACAACATGGGAGGGCTACAACAATAGCTTCTTTCAAAAAGTGTGTGGTAACCTTTGTCGTATGAGGGCGGACATTATATTGCTGGAATATGGAATTTTTCAGTTCTCGAAAATATATAACCAGCTGAATTTAGCTTAACGTCAAACAAGACTAATGGTAATTTACGGGCCGGTTGCAGAAAGCAATGTTAAGTCTGGTGTTAGCTAACGCGACGTCAAAGTGAACAAAATCGCATCAAATTTTGTTTACTAATGTATTAGTTACCATAAGCATTTGAGATTTGATTCGTTTTTGTTCACTTTGACGCGATGTTAGCTAACACCAGACTTAACATTGCTTTCTGCAACCGGCCCTACATCATTTACATATTGCACCCCACATTCTCAATGTGGTCGCAGAGCGAGTAAGACGTACGCTCATTTCCTGCAAGTAAACATTTTATACGGTGACTGTTAAGTTGAGAGTTGATTACAAAATGTCTACTAGAAATCGCACGTAAAATTATACCGAAGACAGAAAAGTGGAGCTGAAAACTTAGGTGATAAATAATTCGATATATTGGCCAAACAGTTGTAGAGAAGATTCTAGAAAATGATTGTTGATGGGCAAATTTAAAAACTTAGGTAATAGATGAGTGTATGTGTAAAGTGGGCAAACTGAAGGTCGAATTAAATGAAGCAAAATCATATTACAATAACAAATTGGACGATAGCGAACAATATACACGCAAAAAATTGTTTGCAAATATTTGGTCCAAGGATGAACAGGATGACCAGGTTGTAATCAACTTTTACAAAGAGAAGCTTGGTAAAATCCAGACCCCTACCGAATTTGATGTAAGTCATCAACTGAAAGGAAAGGGCGGCAAGAATAAACCCATAATAGTAAAATTTATTCAAACCAGTACGAAGAAAACGCTATTTAACAATAAAACTAAACTGAATCGATCAAAAATTATAGTTAGGGAAGGAACTCACCTGCAAACAATTAAAGCTGTTAAAATTTGTATCGCAGAAAATAGGATATCGTTCAGTGTGGTTTAATGATGGACCAAATTTTATCAAGATAAAAGATAATATTCACTCCATTAGTACCTGCGAAGATCTAGAAAAACTCTAATATTTATCAATGCAGCAAGCCCGTATGTAGTAATGCAAGTTAATATTATTTTGATTAACTTGGGTATACTGATTTGTTTATTACATTTTCGTTTTATATAACTTTATCAATCGATAAAATTCTATTTAATTTGTTAAAATCAAACATTACTTTGTATGGACCATTATATTATAAATTTTGCTTTTTCTGAGATTAATTCAACAGATATAGATGAACTAGATGAATATATTGCATTAACCCAGCATAAGACAGATTCTAAACATTTTTCCATTTTCTACATTAATATTAGGAGTATTAACAAAACTAAAGATGAAAGTGTATTGCTGTCGTGCAAATTAAATTGTAACTTTGATTGCATTGTCTTTACCGACACATTTAATATATGCGATCCAAATTTGCATAAGATACCGGAATTTACTATGACGTATAGCGAGGGTAATATTAATAAAAATGATGATGTCATTATGTACATAAAATATTC
Organism: Agriotes lineatus; assembly: GCA_940337035.1. Taxonomy (NCBI): domain Eukaryota; kingdom Metazoa; phylum Arthropoda; class Insecta; order Coleoptera; family Elateridae; genus Agriotes; species Agriotes lineatus. The sequence goes on along the minus strand of OW679194.1, from coordinate 85,804,723 downwards.
ATTCGATAGTGATACAAAAATTATAAAGTTAGGTGAAGTAAAAGTAATACGGGATACTACCTCTAATTTTGAAGATACGATTGTAATTGATCCTTTATATAGGTCACCTTCAACTTATGTATATGACTTCAATAATAAATTAGAAACATTTTTTAAACAATGAAGTAAATAATCTTAAGTAGGTATTCGATTCTTGCAAATGATCTTAACATCGACATTAAAGCAAATTATGATTATTTAAATATTATAAGTGCTGCGTCTTTAATCAACTCATTCACAAAAATTCAAAAGTCTTGCATTGATTATATTTTCCTAAAAAGTTATACATTTGTTAATCCTTTATCTTACGTATTAAAAATAAACATATCAGACCATTTCACTATTATTATAAATGTTGATTTAAATAACAAGGATTTAATAAATAATATAAAAATTGATACAATCATTCGCCTGAATGTATTAATTTGTATTAAAACAAAACGTAGAATGATTCATATGAAAGTAATAACGTACAATATTTAATTGGCTTATTTAATAATTTAAAAAATGCTCTTTAGAGTTCGTCCTATACTCGAACTCGAAGAGTTGCAGTCGAAACCTTAATCCTTGGATTACAAATGGGCGTTTCAAATCTAGAATCTGAAGAAATGAACTATATAGAAAAGCGTTACACTATCCAAATAATCTCGAGTACGTTAGTGAATCTAAAATTTATAAAAATATGTTAACTAAATTAATTAAATTAAAAAAATCTGCGTATTATAGGAAAGTTGAACTAAATGAAAATTCTAATAAATCACTATGGAAGGTTGTGGATAACCTATTTAATAAAAATAAATGTAATAATGGCAACAGTTATCTGATTTCTGAAAAATTTATGTTCTTATACTCCCAATATCATTCGCATAAGTCACAATAACTTATGTCAACCAAATGTCAAAACATATTTGAAATTCAAATGACAAATACCAAAGGTTACAATGGTACACAACAATATTTAATCAGTAAGTAATTCATTCATAAATAGTTCACCTTTTTATTGTTTTTTATTTCCTTTTATAGTTATGACCCTAATAATAAATGACCCACCCTTCATTTGATCAGCAAAAATTCTCCAGATGCCAAACAAACCGCTTCTCTCTGATGACTAATCGATTCTCTCCCGCACCTTCCTGAAATGAATGGTCCACAGACAGACAATACGTCCTAACCGTCACAAATCAGCTACTCAACCTTTTCCTACAGCACACAGCCAACAGACTAAACTTGCAGACAGCTATCTGCACTACTGCATTCACCAACCTCCAGGAATGCGCCTCTTTTACCTTGGTGATCCTCCTCTGGACTGTCCTTTAGCACCAAACAGTTTGACCTAATCCAATTTAATTGATGTATTCTGTCAAATTAACTTTTCCAATAAACTTAACCCATTGATTAACTTTTGTAGAGTATTTCTGCTATACCACATATTTGCAAGCTTCATTAGTTTATGTCTTTACCTATTCTTATTTATATTAAATTTCCATACTATTTCACTTCGTAGATTTTACTTATTCACCTTTTCACCATTCAAACATTTTTATAATAAAAACAGGGTTATTTTCAAAATTTTTAATTATACCAAAATGTTTTGCTACATTTTTTTAAGTTTGTTATTTTCAATAATTAATTTTCTTAACGATATCAAATCCCTTAATATACACTTTAGTTTTTAGTATCTTTGATATAAACCCACTAAATTTCTATTTTATTTCAATTGAGTATTCGTCATTGGTTTCAAACTGCAATTTTTATAATATCTTATTATCGAATCCATCTGTTTTTCAAATAGCTATTTCCTATTCAATTATAAATTCTCTTTCACTTTGTAATAACATCTTAACCATTTACCTTCCCACCTTATACCTGAATAAATTAACATTATTTTTAACCATTGTAATCCCTTAATATTTTCTAAATTTGCTTCTAACACACATATGATTGTATTCATTACAATAGATTAGTGGAAACTCATTTACAATATGGGATTGCTGCTTGGGGTGGAATTTTAAAAAATCACTTGCTACCTTTGGAAATGTTACCGAAATACTTTCTTATAATTATTATGGATAAGGATCGACTATATTCATCCGAGCTACATTACAACGACCCCAAATTAAATCATTAGACTTTTTATACTAAATCGACGATTAAACTAAATAAAAATAGAGAAGTTAAACAAATAAATGCCCATCATTTTGTATTATAAAAATATGGAATTAGGAAATATACTAATATTATAGAAAATATTTGATAGTGGATGTTACGTAATAACGAAGAAATATAATAAAACACTAATCAAATAAATTTTCCAGTATGTTTCCATCGCGAGCAAAGACTAGCAGGAAGAATCGTTTCGCACAAACAAGTTCGCAAAGCTTTTCAGTTCTGATCGTGTCATACACTAAAGAAAAGAGATAAACTCTATAAATGTTATACTTGTATAAATTGTGTAACGTGTATAAATTTATGAGCGTGGCTAACAATAAACTTTCCTTCCATAATCAAACATTTTCACTTTTTCAAAAATATCAATCGCTGAAAGGTCACATGGATGTACTCGTACAACATGGTTTTGTAAGTTTTAATTTGCAATTATAGAGATATATTTACATTTATTGCTTAATCATGACGAATTTATAAAATTGATTTTATTGCATAACAATTATTCGAATTATCACTTCAACAATAAATTAGTGGTACGCCACGGGATTGTTTTTAAAGACAAATTAAATTTTATCTAACAAAGACCATCAAACGTGTAAACAAAAATAATCGATATCACATTAAAAATGTAGTTGTTCAACCTGTTTATTGCAAATAAATATGTTATATATCTAAGGTCATTTTTTGTTTAGCATTTGCTAATCACAGCGCCAACGCTGTTATTTTGTCGAAAGGGTAGCTGTACTTTTATGGTAATATTCAAATATCATAAACAAGATAAAATAAAATAAAATAAATCCATTTTTATTCAGGATGGTAGAAGGTAATGTTATATTATTTATTTTTAGAATTTTTTATAGTGAATTATATTCCAAAACTATACATCCTAGTAGAAAAACATATTTTTTTAAATGGGGTAAATATAAGTATTCAAGCTAAAAGCAACTTCTTACACACTAGTGTGTTCATTTATCGCCCACCTTTGACCAAAATTTTTTCGAAAAATACGGCCCAGGAAATTTTTTTAATATTTCTCCAGGGTTCACTAGACATCCCCAAGTAACGCACCGTAGAGTTAATCCGCAATTTTTTGGACACCGTGTATATGATTCAACGCAACTGAAATCAAACAATGCAATGTTTGTACTTACCTGTCTGTCCAACATTGAAAATATAATTTTTAAGTTTCTAAATGGTCCTTTGCTTAACATCAAATATTACAGTCATTCCACCAAATATACGTACGCGTTATACGCTTATATCAAAGTAAGGTGTTATTGCTTAAAAATATATACGTGGGAAGATGCAATTTAATTAATCCCACGAGTTCCTTTGCTACAGCAACAAAGAGAAATATCTGTTCATATTAAATGTTTTGAAATGCGTGGTAAATATTATTGCCACGTTTACATAATTAAAAACCTAAATGTCTGTAATGTTAAATACCTGTCAAATTAAACTGTTCGTGCAGAAGAAAGCTGAATTACTAGCGGAAGCTCGTGGAACAACCTTGATTGGAAATTTCTGGTAAAACGTAAGTGCGTATTTGAAAAGTGCTACATAATCGTCGATACAATACAATCGAAAACTGACGGAAAGGTTAATGATAAAGCCTATTATCCGGTAACCCTAATAAATCACATCACATGACCCACCTTAAAACTGATTGAGAAATTATGTATGAACTCATAACACATATTTTCAAGAAAATGATAATATGTAAATTATTATGAGTAAAAACAATGGTTTATCAAAGGTTGTTAACTTCATGCTAAGATTTGTTATCACTTACAAGTACTTTTTGCTCAAATGGAATTATGGTATATCATGCGATCCCAAACGTATATTTGTCCCACCCACTTAGTGTAATTGTTCAGTTCATGAAATAAATAACCAATTCATAAATTGGAACCATATCGTGTAATTTTAGGTTTTTAAGGGCACTTTTTTGGTCAGCTCATGAAATGGAAAACGCATTTCTTCACTTTACGAGATTCTCTAAAATTGCACAATCTGGACATGAAACGCTTCATGAGCTGTTGCAATGACTATATGTACACTTCCAGTAACAGTGTAAACGACTCTCTAATAAGACAGGGTGTTTAATAAGTATGGTCATTGAATTAAATGGGTGTATACCGGCTTCTGTAGAAGTACACTGCACTAAAAATTTATTGGTAATAAAAATATCGCATCAAAGTCAGGTTCAAACTTTTAAGAACCACTGGCTAAATTATATGAGAGTCCATTATTCCAATAAGCTGAAATACACAAAAACTGTTTCTTGCTTTGCATATTATTCAAATTCAATCTTATCGCAACCACCTGAGCGAACGTAGGTTCACACAAATTCATTCCAGTGACTAACAATCAGTTCTAGCAATTAAATTAAATGAAATGTTTTTGTGGGATTATCATTAATTTTTGGCGTATCATTTATTATGCAAATTTGTTCTCTTTGATATCCTCTAACCTTAAATTTAATAAAAAATACTTATGAATCACCCTGTATACAGGGTGTTCTGGAAATGAGTGTAAATGTTTGAACCTGTAATAGAACTCGCTAAACTGAACAACTTCTCCATTTATCATTTTTTCGACAACGCCCTTAAAACACGTAAGTGACAGGCTGAGAAAAAAAATTACAAAATACGTCACACAAACGAACAAGTTAAGCTAAAATTGGAGTCGCAACGAGCGAAGGTTTTCCGTTGAAATTGTAGCAAGAGTCCTTCAAAATCTTCTCGGGGAGTTTATTTATAGCCTCGGACAAGCAAAAGATGCTAAAGCCATGTAATGGTCTAAATCGACATAAGAACAATTGTTAACTGACGTGCAAAATTTTATGAACAAAAAGCCTGTTGCTATTTTGAAAAGATCCAGCAATTAATTACACAAAAACCTTAGGTCTAAACGTAAAACTAATTGCACCGTTGTCTTTGTCGCATATTGGAAAGCACGTGCACCAACTGTCCGCACTCGTGTCATGTCGAATTATTTTTAGCACGAATAGAGCTATGCCATCATCTACCAAACTCAGATTTATTGCCTGAAAAGTGGTCCCACTACTTTGCTACACTTGTGTGAGTGTTATCTACCAGGATCTGTACACATCTCCAAATGTGACACTGCGACCTGCACTCTCGCCTAAAGTCACGTGGTCCAACAGCTCTGCAAGTGAATGAAGGCTTCAAAAATGTGCATAAACACCTCTTTGAAGTATGTGTCTGCTTTATAACTTGAACGGGCTCTTCTACAGAGTATATTCGTTGCCTAATTTGGCTTGTAACAGCTCTAACTTTACTGGTACGTAAACTCGTAGCTTTCATGTATACAATACTAAATTTTCTGTGCTTGCAGGCCTCCCCGATCTCGAAAACAACATGTTCCTCAGCTACTGCCTTTAGAATCTGCATTTGAGACACCTGTTATCGAGTTGTCGACGACCTCGGCTTCCAATTGACTCAGGCTAGCTCTGATGTCAGCTTCCAGCCTACAGTGACGAGCCCATCTGCTTTCCAGTGCTCCGAGTGTATTAATTCTGGTGTTGTGACCCGGTTTTGCACACGTATTAATCGTAATTACACTGCATGTTCAGTTTTATCATAATCGTACACTGACGCACTGTATATCGCACAATATTTTGTCAACAATATCTGATTCTATGCTCACTAGAAGTAATATGTGGACCTAATCATTTAGCTAGCTCTATGTGTGGTGAAAAATGAGATTACAAAGAATATTCTACCTTGGTTTTGTCAAACGTAACCTCAAATTTTTCTGGAAACCATGAAAATGCCTTTAATCGTACTTGGTGTTATTGTGAGACGCAGTTTGCATGTGTGCTTATCTTAAATCTTAAATGCCTATTATTATGAAGAATCTCCTAAATCGTTCAACTTTCAAATCAAATCTATTCCCTAAATTTGACTACTTACAATTGCTTGATAAACCCTACAGCAAGAAAATCGGTTTGTGTTGTCGAGTAACTTTGGCAAATCAACTTTGTTAATTACTGCTTTCCTTTAGTTGTAAAAATTTTGGACGTACAAACGAATCATTGAGCAAAATATACAGGGTCCATCTAATCGGTCGTATAAAAAATGCACTACGATATGCTACGCCTAAAACTAAAATGAAAACCTAAGAAAATGCGTTTCTATCTGTTGTATTTTTTCTGATAAAATCAATTTACAGCTGAGAATTAACACTTGTTATAATTATATCTTGAACAACAGCATAGCGAAAATTTGCAAAAAGAACACTTGTCTCAGCAGTTAATCATATTAAATTGAGAATCGTTTTATGTCATTTAACCAATCACGAAAAAATCACCTTCCGAGATTTTTTCAGATCTTTACTTTTCAAGGTGCCTAGATGATGAAAAAGAGGTTTTTTCAATTCCGTCACTCTGTCTGTCTGTCTGTCTGTCTGTTGGCAGTATAGCTCAACAACTATTTGTCGGAGGAAGACGATATTTTTCATACATATTATATATCTACCTCGCATGAAACCGGTACAATTTCATACAAATATATACAGGGTGAGCACCTTAAAAAATAAAATTTTGTGTATTTTTGTGTTAATTTTGAAATAAAAAGAAGTAATAACTTTTAAATAGATCAGGCTTTACATTTGCCGAAAATAAGACTCAACCGATAGAGAATAATGTCACAAAAAAGTAAAAAGTCTCAACAATAACAGCGTTTTCTTTAAGACCAGCGCGCGCCGGACTTATTTGAAAGCGGCCTGGTAGCGTAGATGGCTTTATCGATGCAGATAGGGTCTCTATGTTGGGGCGCTCTGCAGATGCGGCGGGTTCAAGCCCGAGCGGGATAATTAATTCTTTTTTTATTTGAAAATGTATTTAATTTATTAGAAACGTGAAGATATTTTTACTCCTAACTTAATTTGATTTTTAAAATTTATTATTGTAACAATGTCGGCGAGGGAAGTTCTGCGTGAAGCCTTTTACTGATTTTTTTATTGGATTACTTTTCTAGTTCCCTTGTCTTTTAGACAAGGGAAGGAAGTATTGTAATTGCAAAAAAAATCACTCTCCGAGATTTCTTTAGATGTTCACATTTCAGAGTTCCTAGATGACGAAAAACAGGTTTTCTCAATTCTGTCTGTCTAACATCTGTCTGTCTGTTGCCGGTATAACTCAAAAACTAGTTATTGGACGAAGATGATATTTTGCATGCGGATTATATGCCTTCCTGGCATAAAACCCAGAAAATTTCAATAAAATATTACAAGGTTAACATTTTCAAAAAATAAAGTTCTGCCTCTTTTTCATTTAGCTCAAGAACTATTACTTAAATAAAATTAATATTTTGCACATAGTTCAGGTTTATACCCTTGACGATAAATGGCACATTTTGAACCTAACATATACAGGGCGATCACCTTAAAAAATTAATTTTTGTTTATTTTTACTTCAACCGAGAAATAGATAAAAGTAATCTGTTTACATAGCTCAGGCTTTACCCTGGACGAAAATAAAACTCAGCAGATATAAGGTAAATGTTGTAGAAGAGACAAAAGGAGGCGTTATGTTTAATACAAGTCGCATCTTTTAAATGTCCAGCTATTTCTTTAGTTTTTTAATCAACGTTAAAGATATATTTCTCGTCGATTTCTTCCATCTTTTCGCACATATGTGCCATACACTTTTCTTTTTCTAGTCTGATCTCCCCTTTACTCTGCTTTGAACTTCTTCATTTTGAGTTTATTTTTCAGTGTTTCCATTGTAATAATCTAATAACTTACTCGTCATCCACATTTGGAAAATATTATTGAGTAAATTTTTAAATTTAGTCCACTGTTGCGTTACCATTCTTTAATATTTTTACTTTTTTAATGAATTATTTAGTTGCTCCACAAGTTTTAATTTTGCCTCTTCAGCTTGTACATAATTTAGTGCTATTTTTTCTTAGAGTGTTGCGCTTTAAAATCAGTATTGAGTTACAACTTAATGTTGGCAATACGTGAATTTTGATCAGAAATCCTATATCTGTTCCAGAGGATGCTCTAATTCTTCTTACGCAGTTTCCCAGTAAATCGTTTGTTTATTCGTCTATTATAATTCTCGAGTGGTGACCTCCAAGTATATACGTAAATGCGTTTCTGGAAGCTTAAACCAAGTATTGATGATTCCACTGATTACTACTTAATTATTATTTTATTAGTAAAAATGGTATTTTTTAGTGCATTGTCCAATTCTTTGTTGAAGTTTTTTTCTTTGTTGTCGTATTTTTTGTCTGAACTAGGAGCATAAATTTGAAAAACATTAAGGTCGAGCAGTTTCCGACTAACATAAAAACACGATTCTGTCAGAAATGATATTAGAACCAACTGAAGCTATCACATTGTTGTCGATTTGGCTATGAAAAGTGTGGTGGCCAAAAACAGACAACGTGAATAGCATAACGAATAAGTATATCAAATAGAATGGCCTTCCATGTTGAAATTCATGAATATGTTATATACTGTAAGCTAAACACTATGTAAAAATAAAGTGAATAGTAGTTGAAAATAGACTAATAAAATTACTCAGCTAATTCTATTCACCAACCGGTTTCCTCGTCAACACAATAGGTACCAATTATTTCAATTTCTTTTGAAATATAACTTAAAATCCTGAATATGCAAAACTGTAACCCAAAAATGTTATTCTAAATTATTAAACGTGTTTAGGATTAAACTGTTGTGGTGTGTTCCGGTCTCATGTAAATTGTTCACTCCAACGTTTCTTCGAGCATTCCAGTTTTCTATTCCCCTGTGGTTAATAATATATAGGTATAGAAGTTGTTTTGTGATTCGACAGTCGTCCATTCTTAATATATGTTTCCTCCAGTTATGCCTGTATTGGCAAATTTTTGCTAAATAGATTTTAAAAAACTAGTTCTTGGCATATCTTCTCACTTCTTTGGTAAACCAGCAGCATGTATCCACCCACACAACGTAAGAACTTCATCTCTGTGATTTCGCTTGAATTTCCCTCTTTTTGTGTGAGAGTCCAATTTTCTGAAACGTAAGTCATCATCTTGTAAAATTTTAAGTTTATTACTTTACCGACTAGCCGTAAATGTATTTTTATTGTTCCGCACATTTATTTATTTAATTCATTGTATACATCTTTACTGTATGTGTTTGTGTACGTAACGTCAGAGCACAGATAAGTGAAACAGTTTACTTGCTAGTTTTTGTCAGATAAGCAGATAATAAACACTGTGGTTTGTCAGAATAAAATAAATCCATGAAATATGAAATTATATTTAGTTACCTGTATATTTAGTACGGAAAATTTCTGTTTGTCCCATCTATAATGGGTGAAAATCTCTTCTGTCAATTGATCGAAGGCAGTAAATAATATATTTCCTGTCTGAGGTACACACTACTTTTTCTGCAACTAAATTATTTATTAGAACCATGAAGACAATTATTTGATAAAACACTTACTCATAATAAGCATATTACTAATGTCATTTCAAATAGAAAAGGTTTATCATTAGTCATAGAGAAAGAAAAATACAAAAGCCACAGAGAAATAATTGTTATAGGTTTGTTACCATAACAAATAAATAATCCAAGGCTTGTTTGTAATTTCTAAGTTTTCTTAATTACATATACGTATTATCCTATTTAACGGTAGAGTATATAGATATTTTGAGTTATTAAATATATCATGTCAGTGTTAAAAATTAAAAAAAATAATTGATTTTAATAGCAGTATTAGAAAAATCATTGTATTACATTCGTGTGGAATGCGTATTAACCAGTCAAGAAAATTAACCATTCCGCCCTACGGGCGTCACGTTTAAAGATACTGGAGCTAGTCTCCCAATTGATCGTTGAAGATAGATGTTATCAAAAAATTATCTTACAGCTAATGCAAAATGTGCAAGTGCCCCATCATGTATAAGCCAAGAATCGCCTGGGCCTGGGCCAAACTTACATTACAAAATTGCGCTGTTACTGAAAAAATAAAATGTCTTGTATATTTATAAGAAGGGATTGAAGACCATAAGTCGCATATAAACTTTTTTGCTAATTACGTCCCTGAACAGATTTCTAAATTTACGAATTACATTTGCGACGTACTCTGTATATTATAATAAATAACTATTAATTTATTTGCAAGTAAAACACACATTTCAATCCTATAAACTATTTACTGTCGGGCACATTCTTTGACAACAGTTTTAAAAGGATGTTTTTCTGTAACTGCCAAAACTCGTGATTTCTTACTGTTCATTCTCGATATACGCATTTTTAATATTTTTTTTTCACGTTACCCGTAGTAAATAAAAATAGTATTTGAATTTTTCCAGCAAAAGACTCGATATAGCTGAATCTTCGACTTCTGGTCCATGTTGTGTTGGCAAATTTCACTAAATAATACAAAATTTAAAAACCGAGAAGCCTCTAGCTAGTCTAAATATTCAATGTTGAAGCCAACTGGGACTATAATAAATTTAGTTAAGAAAGCAAAGACTCAGTAAAATAGCAGTTGCTGACATAGAAGTTTTTTTTTTATAATAGTCAGTATCCTAGATGTAAAAATCGAGATAGAATTTACCTAACAAGATGGAAATGGATTTAATTCAATTCAAATGTTAAAAGTACGTTAAAAAAATGTTAAACATCGACGATTAATAATCCTTCAGTATGTGGTTGGAAATGCGCTGTTTAATTAATCAAAATCGACGCATTTTCCCAGCCCTTAGTCTCATTGCTACATGTTGAGACGTATCTAGTCAAGTATGGGGCACAGTTAATAAAGCTTTTGAAATTTAAACGCCACGGTACAATTTCTAAACATAGTCGAAAATCATGTAAAAGAGTACAAAAAAAATCTCCAACATAATGTTCATGAATAAAAATAGTTGGAAATTTCCTGAAATCAAACTCAGTAACGTTTGAAATTATACCGTAGTTAGACCAGAGTATTTTGTTATCTAAATATTCTATTCTTACTATTAGTATAATTATTACAAGAAATACAATAAATAAAGTTTTTCTACAGCCGTGATTTTAAACTGTTTCCAAGGGTCATATGCGGCGTGCTTTATGTTGTCTATAAAACACGCCATTCCATTTAAAGCACGGAGTACTTTAAGAGTTTATAAAACCTTATTTGTGAAGATTAAAAGTACAGTTATTATATCGGACCGATTTGTATGCGGAGCCCCGGGTGCTCGATTGGAGAGGGGCTGAGCCCGATGGCCCCCTTGGAGAGGGGCGGAGCCCCGATGGCTCCCTTGGAGAGGGGTGAAGCTCCAAGAGCCCCCTTGGAGAGGGGCCGAGCCCTGAGGGCCCCCTTGGAGAAGGGCCGAGTCCCGAGGGCCCCCTTGGAGAGGGGCGGAGCCCGATGGCCCCCTTGGAGAGGGTCGGAGCCCTGAGGGCACCCTTGGAGAGGGGTGGAGCTGCAAGAGCCCCCTTGGAGAGGGGCCGAGCCCTGAGGGCCCCCTTGGAGAAGGGCCGAGTCCCGAGGGCCCCCTTGGAGAGGGGTGAAGCTCCAAGAGCCCCCTTGGAGAGGGGCCGAGCCCTGAGGGCCCCCTTGGAAAAGGGCCGAGTCCCGAGGCCCCCCTTGGAGAGGGGCGGAGCCCGATGGCCCTCTTGGAGATGGGCGAAGCCCCGAGGGCACCCTTGGAGAGGGGTGGAGCTCCAAGAGCCCCTTGGAAAGGGGCCGAGCCCTGAGGGCCCCCTTGGAGAAGGGCCGAGCCCCGAGGGCCCCCTTGGAGAGGAGCGGAGTCCCGAGGGCCCCCTTGGAGAGGGGTGGAGCCCCGAGGGCCGCTTTGGAGAGGGGCGAAGCCCCGAGGGCATTTAAGCTAACAAACTTCTCGGCTGTAGAAAAAATATTGAAGCCAACTCGTGTTTTACAGTTTAAAAATCTCGGTCGATCATAAAATTCTCGCTTCGCTCGAATTTTAACATGATCGACCTCGATTTTTAAATCCTCTGTAAAACACTAGTTGCCTTAATAGCTATTATCCGCAAACGTCACAAAAGTGACAACTTATTTGTCTTTATTGACAAGGTAAAAGTGTCTGCCTAAGCACACAAAATGATTGCTCTCTTTCTTTCTTTCTATGTTTGTTCGCCATCTCCTCCGAAGATACTGGACCGATTAAATTGTATGATGGCTTAAAATTTTGCTAATTTTTAGAATTAGTTCGTAGGCCGGTTTTTATTTTCAAAAAAGTACGAAAAAGTTTTAATTTAAATAAACCTTTAAGCAGCGGATCGGAGCATCTGTCGCCGTGGGTTATGGTGTGACAGCTGCTGTGGCCGTGTGCTATTAGCACGGGTGATTCAGTATGTTCATATATCATTACAGTTGCGCGTTATCTGAACAACAGAGGTTGCCGCAGGGGTACTAGACCAAGAGCCCATAACACCTGAATTACTAGTCATAGCGGCAAGGTCGGTAAGTAGTAAACCTTTTTATATTGCCCAAGTAAGTTGTAAAAACGCAAGTATGGCAGCCGAACTGCGGTTAGAAATATTAAAGGCGGCTTTGGAAAATTGTTAATAAATTTAAATATATTTTTTAAAGCGGCAAGGCTAATTTTTGTTTTAATCGATAGACAAGGTTCCTAAACCCAGACGAAAATTTTGTGCCATACTGATACGAAGGGTATAAGGGGCCGCCATACTAGGTCAAACTGGTAATTTTTTCGTTGACAAAATAATAATAGCGGCAAGCTTCAATTTTTGTTTACTACTTCATTTAAACGCCAATTATCCAAAAATATAATTGCCATACCGCTCGGATGGTTATGTGGGTAGCCATACTGGTACAAACATGTATGGTTTTTTGCCCAAAATTAGTGATAGCGGCAAGTATGGCATAGGCCTTTTTATATAGTTAACAACATATTTAGTAAATTAATATAGTTGCCATACCAATAAATAGTATATAAAGGCTTGCCATACTCGAAAAAAGACCTAAATTAGCCTTTACAAGGACGTCGTACAATGATTTTATACTTCTTGATATAGGTTATAATTGAAAGATAATACAAATCATTCATAAGCTATACACTAACAATACAGCAAAAATAATAGTAAACAAAGACTTAACACGTTTATAAAACATGTACAGTATGATCGAAAACTTTTACCCTCTAGAGGGCTGTGGAATTATTTTGTCAAAAAATTTTGTTGGCAGTCGTGGTAATAAGTCACATTGGCATTTTATATCTGTCAGTTTAAGGTTATATCAAGAATGTCATTTTAACAAATAGAAAAATTTTTGTTGAATACATAAAGATGTTAGTAACAAAAACCACTACAGCTGTTCAAAACAATTTCCTGCACTTTCGATACACATCACCACCAATTGAAGATGACTGTGGCTCGTTTAGTAGCTCGTAGCAATCTTCCATATGATAAAAATAATATAATTTTAAACATGTATAAATTTTCCCACAAAGTAACAATAATAAGAAAAAAAACCTTTCACCCACAAAACCTAGATTCTTTAATTCTAGTAGATGTTGGTGAATCAGAAAAGGGCATTGTTTCACCAGTGTAAGAAGGTATTGGTCCAGTTGTATTGGTTTCTTCAGTTTTTTGTCCAAGAAGAGTTGCTTTATTAGAACGAGAGTTTTCACCAATTGGAGATGGCTCCGAGGAAGTTATTGTTGTTGATAGAGATTGCACATTATCTTTATACTTTTGCATCAAAGCGTTAAAACTTCTGTAACACGTTACGTGGTATCCATCATTCTCATTGAAGCAAGATGGCAAAATCAACTCAGAAAATTTTAAATTATGTTTTTTACGAACCGATAACGAAACACTATAATACACTTATTTAATGTATCTATTGTAAATAATGGAACATCTTCGCTATGTTTTTTACAAATAAAACATTTTAGATAGTTATCCATTTCAAACGTCAATGGCACAACACGACTGAATTAGGCAAGATGTGCTTTTGTCATTTTGTCAGCAGTTGTCTCAAGAAAGCGTATAATTTTCAAACCTTATAACACCCCTCCCCTCCCTCCACAACTACACTATTAGTATGGCAATGTTATTTTATGGTTATTTACACCGTAAATAAGCTACACCTTCAATATTAGCCATGCCGCTATCACTAATTTTGGCCAAAAAACCATACATGTTTGTACCAGTATGGCTACCCACATAACCATCCGAGCGGTATGGCAATTATATTTTTGGATAATTGGCGTTTAAATGAAGTAGTAAACAAAAATTGAAGCTTGCCGCTATTATTATTTTTTCTACGAAAAAATTACCAGTTTGACCTAGTATGGCGGCCCCTTATACCCTTCGTATCAGTATGGCACAAAATTTTTGTCTGGGTTTAGGGACCTTAAGTAACAAACGACTTCCGGGATTGGACCGTGTCATGATTGAGACCGAAGAACTCAACGTTTCGCCCACTTTCGTAAGGGGCTTCATCAGGAGGAAAAAAGCAAAAGAGCACGGTAACTCAACGTGTTAACCACGCCAGAGGCGAAACTCTTTGCAAAGGGATGGGACAGAAGAGCACGGTAAATCAACGTGTTAACCACGTCAGAGGCGAAACTCGACTGACTATCGGAAGAAGAAAAGCGAGAATTTATAGGCAAGCGCCGTAGCGATTCAGCAAATGCCGTCGCGGTTCAGTGACGGAGGGCGGGGCTTAGGAATTAGCACTTTCCACATAGAAGGAAGGGGAAAGCCTTCGTCCCGATTGAAATTATTAGGGTGTTTGCAAATCTCAATGGCTTCGCGAATCTTTCTGCTAAAGAAGAATGGGGATTTGCAGATGATGGAAGTTTCATCAAAAAGGATCTTATGACCAGTATCGCGTTGGTGTTCGGCGATGGCCGATGATGAAACGAGACCTGACTTGAGACAGCGCTGGTGCTCAGAGATGCGAGTTTTTACCGAACGACCTGTTTCACCAATGTATACAGCATTACAAGAGCAAGGGACTCTATAAACACCATTAGATGACATAGTGTTTAATTTATCCTTAGATGAAGGAAGAACCTGTGAGATTTTGCTCGGGGGTTTGAATACTGTTTTGATGTTTTGTTTTCGAAGAAACTTTCCTATGCGGTCTGTGACTTGGTGGATATAGGGAAGAAAAACTATTGCTGCAGGAGGATCGGGTTTTGGAGGTTTCGGTGGCCGTGGGTGAAGATGGCGATTGATGGCAGACTGTATATCCCTAGCACGGTAACCGTTATTCCTAAGAGCTTTCCGAATGTGATTTAATTCATTGTGGATATTATCGGGTTGGGATATGGAAACAGCCCGGTGTACAAGTGAATTGATAACGGAAAGCTTTTGTGTAGGATGATGGTGGGAATCGGCATGTAAATAGCGATCAGTGTGAGTAGGTTTGCGATATACAGAATGACCAAGTTTGCCACTAGGTTGGCGAGAAACCTGTACATCTAAGAAAGGAAGGGAACCGTTACTTTCTATCTCCATGGTAAAGTTAATGTCTGGATGTTGACTATTGAGATGATTTAAGAAGACGAGTAACGTGTCTTTACCATGTGGCCAAATAATAAAGGTATCATCAACGTATCGGAACCAAACCTTGGGTTTTAATTCTGAAGATTCCAGAGCTACGGTTTCGAAAGCTTCCATGAAGATATTGGCAACGACAGGTGAAAGAGGAGAACCCATAGCCGCACCAGAGATTTGTTTAAAGAACTGACCTTGAAATAGGAAATAAGTGGAAGAGAGGCATTTTTCTATCAGGGCAGGTAGACTTGAAGACGTCTCCCCATGCTCTGATAACAACTGTTGGATTATGACTATGGAATCGGGAATAGGAACTTTGGTAAAAAGGGAAGTGACATCGAAACTCACAAGTAAATCCTCAGGTTCAACGCTTATATTGGATATAAGTTCAACGAAATGGGCTGAATTGCGAACATACGAGGGAGACTTACCAGTGAACTTTCTGAGGATAGTGGTTAGGTATTTAGCTAATGAGTAAGTAGGGGAATCTATGGTACTGACAATGGGCCTGAGGGGAATGTCTTGTTTATGGATTTTGGGAAGACCATAGAGCCGAGGAGGCTTTGAAGCGCGAGGAATCAACCTCCGTTGAATATCAGTGGACAGATCTGAAGATTTTATGAGAGAAGTGACTTCCCGTTCGATTTTTGAAGTTGGGTCGCGAGAAAGTAGGGCATAAGAAGAATCTTGGAGTAAAGACTTAACCTTAGTGATGTACTCTGTTCGATCCATAACTACCGTAGCATTACCTTTATCAGCGGACAAAATTGAGATGTCGGAATTGGAACGTAAGGTTTTGAGAGCATTCCTTTCGTCTTTTGTAATGTTACTTTTGGGTGGTTTAGATGAACGTAAACACCTGACAGTTTCGAAGCGGATAAGATCGGCAACGTCTTTAGGAAGCGTTCTCACAGAAGATTCTATCGAACTAATAATCTCTTCCGTAGGAATGCTTTTGGGGGCTAGTGAAAAATTCAAACTTTTGGAAAGTATAGAATTTTCGCTAGGAGAGAGGGCATAAGAAGAAAGATTTATGACCGTCTTAGAACCACTTTGATCTGTAGAGACCTTAACCGATGACATCAAGGAATGAAACTTACGAAGATGAGTCGCAGTTGTCATTTCTAATGTTTTTTGGGCCTGTGTGTAGGTGATTGAATCGAAGAGAGACCAGTCAAGAAAGCTAAGAGTATTGGATAATTCTAAATGAAGATCTAACAATTGTCTTGAAATGGTATTGAGATCGTACCTCGTTTGATGAATGCGTTCACGAAGTAAAGCAAAGCTAGTGCGACGAAGAGTGAGTTGAAATGTGATGTTTGACTTTGAGAAAAGAAGGTATGACTTTGTTGTCACGACAACGAGAAAGAAACGTTAAAGTGCAAAGTTTGCACTTAGGGACCTTGTCTATCGATTAAAACAAAAATTAGCCTTGCCGCTTTAAAAAAATATATTTAAATTTATTAACAATTTTCCAAAGCCGCCGTTAATATTTCTAACCGCAGTTCGGCTGCCATACTTGCGTTTTTACAACTTACTTGGGCAATATAAAAAAGTTTACTACCTACCAACCTTGCCGCTATGACTAGTAATTCAGGTGTTATGGGCTCTTGGTCTATTAGTTATTATGTAAGAAAACGATCCCTTGAAAAATTTTGACTTATGTTGAGGTGGAGTCAGCATGTACGTCGGTTCTAAACTTTATTTTGTTGTATAAGTAACTCGGTGATTTACTCAAAATGATCTTGAGGAAAAGACATTCAGAATGAAAGAAGCGCCTTTCTTTCATATTAAGCCAGTTTGAATCTTTCAGCTTATAAGGAATTCTTTCATATATTCGTATTCCAAATATGAGGCGTAAACATAATTTCTGAATTTTCTGAATTCTAGCAATATTAAAGCTACTTAAATGTGAATCATAAACAACGGCACAATAATCAAAACAGGACAAGATTCATGCATTACACAAAACGGTTTTTACATTTACACTTAAAAATTGTCGATTTTGATAAATAAGTTTCAAGGAACTATATGATTTTTGCAGACATTTTGAAATATGTTTAGTAAATTTAAAATGATTATAATTATTATAAAATCAAATAAAGGTTTACACTTCGGTTGTTTTTCGGGTTCTTCTGTTGGTGATTGACTTCGTCGAGAAGCGATCGAGGCTAGTCTTTCATTGCAATAGTTCTTGTAGCATGCTCTATGCACACTTACATTATCCACTCTTTCCAACATAGACCGATGTTTATCGTGTCCCCTCTTCACGCTCGCCGCTAAAAGAGTTTTCACAGCTTTCACTTTGGCCACGTAAACGTCTCTTATCAAATGTGTTTTACATATGAAACAATCGCCCATTGTAATCTCAAGAAATTACACGTTTACAAAATATTTATTTCTAAACCGATGTTCTATAGCAGAAACGTCAAAAATAACAATTTACGTACTGGCTACTTGAAATTTAACTATTCTCATAATGCAATGAAGTTTATTATGCCATTTATGTAGTAGTACGATACATGAAATAAAAATTAAGCCCCGACTTGACAACTTTGGCCCGCTCTACAAGTCGTAATTTTAGTCGCATATCAATTTATAATAGGTCAAATTGAAGCTATTTGCAACCTCTACAAGTTTGATAATGGCTACTTTTTCGCTAAATAGAAAGAGAAATGCGACACAAGCCCAGAAGCTCGAAAAAAAATCTCGACCCTTTCACGCTCTCCTTTCGCGTTCGATATCTCGACAAATATCGCTCGTACGCGAAAAAGTAATAGAACATAAATTGTAAGGCATTCAAAATTCTAAAAAAGATGTCTACATTATTTTTACGTAGTGTTAACGGGAACCTATTTATCGCAAAAAAATCAAACGCACTCATTTATCAAGATGGCGGAAATAGCACATAGGAAATCTTGGTCGACAACTTGAAGTTAAGCTTTGCTAGACCCCCCAAACACCCCAAAAAAGGAATTTCAAATTTCCCTTCACTTTCCAGCAAAGGCCTTATTTTTGGACATAGTGACTCAGGGTGTCTAGCAGATATGGTATTCAAAATTCCCGTATAATTCCCGTATTTTCCCAGTCATTTTATTAGGATTCCCGGATACTTTCTGGTCTTCCGGTCTGACTTTTTCGGGTATTCATAAAAAAAAAAAAAAAAAACAACGACCAATCTTCGCGCGTCCCGTACATTTTTGCAATTATTCCGGATAATCCGAAAATGTTTACGGAAATTTCGCTTATTATTTCCGTAAAATGGCAAAAATTACTGCAAATTCCCTTTGATAAAAAAATTCCCGGTTGCTTAAGAAATTCCCGCATATTTCCCGCATTTTCAAGGGCACTTTCAAATTCCCGTATAATTCCCGGTTTTCCAGGAATTCCCGGTCGCTAGACACCCTGTGACTGGACTAGATACCTAAAAAGTATTGAGAATTTAATTCATCGCATTATCGAATGTTTGCATCTCGTCGCCGCATCAAGACGTGATAACGGGAGCCGGCAGCCGATGCGCGCACTGCTCAAAACATACGCAAGAGTGTTTTCCTCCATCAATGGAGTAGGGAGTCCGTTCGCCGACAAGAGGTCACGGAGCATATAAAAAGGAACACATGGCAGCTCCAGAGAGATTTCATCCTGAGATCCCTGTCGAGATCCTTTCCTGCCTGACCTGAAGCGATTACTCTTTTACCCTGGCAGCGTTAATGTCTACGTAAAGGGGAAATCGATTACAAAGGTCCTTATGGTACTGGTAGCATCTCTGTGAGCCTGTGAGGACATTCCAGCAACCTAGTGAACCTTCCTGAACCCGACCGTTATTAATTACAAGCCGAGACCGCGGCCTCTGTAAATTAATTTCCCCTGCATCCTATATAACCAGATCGCCGTTAATTACAAGCCGAAACCGCGGTACTTGTAAGCTAATTTCCCCGTAATCCGCCGAATGAAGTCACTGCTACTGTTTTGTCCGTAATCGCTCGAAGTTAGAGCGTAAATTTCAATTACATTTCCGAAGGCCGTGTTTTAACAAACTTAAATTTTGTTGGCGTTAAAGTGTTCCGAGATTTTCTACCGCTGCAGCCGTCTACCCGTAACCGACACCGGAAGATCTCGAGATAAGGCGCTCACCTGCAAAACCAGCTTCCTGCATCCCGGAAGCCCGTACCTGAAGGCATCCCAGTTGCAGCGCTCCGCCATTTCAATGACGGAACGCCGAGGTCACCGATGCTTCAAAATTCGAGTCCTGTCCACCGGCAAATTTCTCCGTTAGAAGCCGGGCCTGCTCACTGTTCTTCTGGCCGTGCTTAAACAATTCGCTGCACCCAGGTAAACTCCAAAAATACACTTTTAACCTGAAGTATTTGCAGCGGCCATTGTTGTATACAATTGGTTATCACGACTGCTGCAAACGGCTTACAACCATTTCCAGCCCGAGGATGCGGCATGCGCTCTAGCCAAAGCGCACTCAGCAAGCCTGCAACACTCTCGTGTGACTTAGGTTACAGCCCCGTTCAACATTCCAAGTAACCCCTTTGCTGATCAATCTTATGTTTTACATAATATACATCTTATTTTGATTTATTACTGTACATAGGTATAAACGTTACATTTAATTCCGAATGTTAGCTGGTGTTATAATTGATCTATCCCATATTTGAGCTGAAAGAACAATTCTTCGACTAGAGCTAATCCGAGGCACAAAGTTTAGCGCCTTTAATAAAGAAGGTGGAATATTACAGAGAGCCCTTCAAAGGGACCTGGCAAAATATTACAAATTTGTACCACATATTTAAAAAAACTTAGAAGAAGCTGATTGGGCGATAACATGATGCTTTCTCTGGTGGCTTCCGTAGTTTAGGTATGGGTATTATTTGGACAACATTCCATCAGGCCAAAAAATGTTTTAGTTTTAATATAGCATCAAATATGGCCGTTATCAGTTTCATTTCTTGTTCCGGCAATTCTTTTAAGAGTTTCCCAGTAATCGTGCTTATTAGTATTCATATCCGATTGAATAAAAGCTCGATCACCTGCAATTGCAATCTTTTTTATTGGTAGGCAAAGCTGGTCTGGT
>OW679194.1:85589985-85783835 GCA_940337035.1 Agriotes lineatus | reverse complement strand
CCAAACGGTTACCTAGATATAGGCTGTTGCTCTTTGCAAAAGTGAAATAATTGTTTCTAATTATTAATAATAACAAGGCATATCAATTTGGCTGCACTTGATATGCCTTGTTATTATTAATAATTGAAAACAATTATGTTGCTTTTGCAACAAGCAACAGTCTGTATCTAGGTAATCGTTTGGTTAAGTATACCGGGTGTCCATTCTCAAAGTCGAACATAGGCAATTAACATTAGTGCATTCACTCGTTCTTCATTGAAATAATTCATTTTTCTGAAGATAATTTTAACAGATGTTGGCAGAAAATACCTGATTTACGCCAACTAATTACCAATTTTTTTGACAAATGCTATCAAAATTGAAAAAGCAAGGCAATGCGTATTTAAAAATTCCCAAGTTTTAAATTAGTATTTTAAAATAAAAATTGCATCTTGAGTATTATTATTAGTATCATTTGATGCGTAATAATTTTATCTTTCCATTGATACCATTACCTTCCCTGTAAGTTGAATTGGCGAGCAGGAATCGGCAAAAACGTTCAATACAATGTTAATCGCCTATGTTCGACTTTGAGAACGGACACCCGGTATATGTTCATATAGACTTTTTGTCTTCTTTTCATTTCCGTTTGATTCACTAATTATGAATCACCCTGTATAATAATCTATAATATACGGATATATAGGATGTTTCAAAATTAAACGAAGCAAATATAAAGGAGTTATTCTGCATAAAAAAAACAAGAGAAAAACTTTAATAAACATATGTCCTAAAATCATACATTTCAAAGATATCCTTGAATTATAGATAGCAATTCGGTTTTAAAACGTTTGGATTTAGTAGTCTGTTATGTGGTTTTCATTACCTGCATGTTTTACTTACAACTGTCAAAATTATTATGAGTGACTCAGAAGAAAGATATTACTTCGAACAGTTACTATAAATTTTACAAAAAAAAACTTGAAATAATTTATTTTGGAACGCATACTTATTATTTTTCTACGTATTACTATAGAACAGCGCCCACATATTGTATTTAAACACAAAAAAACATGTGTTGGAACAAAACTCTAGCCTATGTTACCCTTATTTCTTTGATCAAGGATATCTTTGAAATGTATGATTTTATGACATATGTTTGTTAGAGTTTTTCTCTTATTTCTCGATGCAGAATAACGCTCTTATATTTGCTGCGTGCAATTTTGAAACACCATGTATAACCCAAAAAATCAGCTTGTAGTGGTTTTTTCGTCAGTATTTAAATACATGTTTACAATTGTTTGGCTGGGTATATAGTCATGCTAAAAAAAAATCAGTATGTCAATACCGATAGCGAACGCTTTGATAAAACAAATCTATTTGCCTTTGCCAACACAAGTTAAATTGACACTCAAGTTTCTATTCAATTCAGATGTTATTGATGGAAACGGTTCAGGACTAAAATTGCTAGTTTCCAGAATAAAGATTTCAGGTTCTGTTGAGGTAATTGAAAACTATTTAATTATCCTAACAAAATACTCATCTCAGTGTAAAAGGAATAACAATAATAGTTACCCTCGACATGTGGTAAAAGAACTGAACAAGAGCAGAAGCGGTTAAAAGCGGTTGCGTTTAAGAAATGGATGAACAGGTACTTCAGTACATTAATTAAATTGAATTCCTATTGGATGCCATTCACTTTCACCATCAGCGATTGAAACGGACAGCGGATACCTAACCTTAACTTCAAACATTATTTTACAATGCAATAAGATCGAAACAATTCTCAAACTCCTAGTGGGGAAACCAGATTTCCAGGATTTCAGGGCTTCAGACATTCCATCACTGCCTATATACATTAGATATGAGCTTCTCGTTGAGACCTTCCATTTGAATAAATACACGGCCACATTCCAATAAAATAGCAGGCGCTCAAAAGTTGAGAGCTTGACCTGCCTTACCGGATTCCCTTGTCCTTAACTTTTCAGCTTCAGAAGAACATAAAGGGCGAGCTTTCATAAAATATTAAAGCCGTGAAAGCAATTACTAACTTTTAAATAGCGATAAATCTGTTTTTAATCAACTGGAAGTAATTTTGCATAGAGTTCTTTAAAGAAGCTGCTCTTTCTCCGTAGAAATCGTAAACAACAGGTTTGCAAAAGTTGCAGCCTATAAATCCTTATTACTGTAGAGAGTCGTGCTAGGAATATAACTACCGTTGCAGTTCTACATCCTCTCTTTCAGCCTAATTTTGATTGATTAATAAGCAATTAAGCTCATGTTATACAAGGGAACTAAGTTTTTGTGGTTGTTTCTGGGTGCGTGCTATATTCTAGCAGCCTGCAGTGAGAAACCAATTTAATATTGATTTAGGGTAGAATTGGTTGGTTGCAAAAGTTGTTATGTTGTGTGAACTTATAATACACGAGACTCGTAACACGATAATATATTACTGGCTCCATAATATGGTTTGCCTAAATCTTGTGTGTGGCTGTTAATTAAATAAGTTTGCTTATTTTTTTCCGAATATAGCAGTCACGATTTATATAAAAACAGAAATCTGAAAGTTGAAACAATCTAATTAAGATTTCACACAATACGTACATAACGTTAGCTATATTACTTACCTGACATCTAATAATGGAAGTAATATTTAATAATCCCGCCTTTGGGAGCAACATATCATATCTTGATTATGTGGGTGCAATGAAATTACTATGGGTTCCTGGAGTCCCACACACGTACAAGGTTCGTTAGGTGTTCATTTATTTTTGAGCAAGACACTGAATAGATCTATTTAACGCCAGTGAACTCGACAGCTGATCCCCAGTGACAGCGTGTTGTTTGTTCTAAGCACGTTTAATTAGTTTTCATCCTGATCATTTATTTGGACAGCCCAGGGCAAAATTGCTACGAAACTGCCGTACCGTCGAAATTACGACTTGGCTAATGGCAAATTCTGGGTAGCTTTGTTCAAACGTCACTATCTAATGATATCATTATTAGTGAGGAATTGAAAACGACCGCTTATACGACAGTCAAACCATTTAGCAGTTGATAAACCGAAAATTAACGTTTAATGTCGTTTTAGGAAGAATTACCAGTGAAGCCACAAAACCACTGTCATCTTCCTAATGCTAGGTGTATTCGATATTTAATTACCATTCCTCGGTTTGGAAATGCTAAAAACAGTGTGCATGTTTTAAAGCGAGATTAAAATTTTAAGGGAAATTGGCAGGCTGTTTCCAACACTTCGTAGCTGGCAGAACTGTGTTCTGTCATTAGGTTCATTAGAGTGCTCTATACCAGGAATATTTCCTGTGAACATCGGCTTTCTAACCGGTCGGTTCTAATAGATTAGTAATGGACTCGAGAGGGGCGTGAAAGGCAGCTCCAAATAATTTAACTGGTGTCCACGGTTGATGAAGCCTCGGTACAGACCGTTGACATTTAGTATTTCTAACAACGTACTGATAGGAAAATGTTTGGGTACGTCGGAGCTAAAACAGAAACATTTGATGAAATGCGAAATATTTTTAATTATATCAGATGATTTGAACACTCAATTTTGCCAGCATCGTTTAATTTACAAACATCATTAGAAAATTATTTACGGACAGTTCAAAGAAAAACTCTTTTTAAGTCGACAGTGAAGAACGCATAAATTGTCATTAAAATACGAGAAATCGGCAGTAATCCATTGTTTTACTAGTTTTTGTAAATGTCGGGGCGACATTGATTTTACTATGAAAATGTTGTGTGTCCAGGTACCACACTATAAATTGTGTCCAAAAATTCCATTCCACTCTAGCAGTTTCAGTTTATTGTTAATTTCTGGGAATCGGGTATCTTCAATATTCTTTTTCTAATTTTATACATTTTAATTCGGTGTCATATTCCTGAATCTTAGCTAGCACAGAAAATGCCTTCATATATTTAATTTGGTATTTTTCTGAACTTTTAGGTCATGTTTCGTTTCTTCCTTAGATGAAATAATGTGCAATTCTCTACTTGACTCTTATGTACAGTTTTTGAGCATGTGACAATGGTTTGCGTTTCCATTTTTAGATAGATCTCCAATTTTTTTTGGTAGCGCTGTCATCATGTGTTCTCAATTCGCCTGTCTTGTCTACAGCATCGTTTTCTTCCTTTGAAACAAAGAGACCTTCAATAACAGGAGTTTCCTTCAAGTATATATAAAAATGCATCGTCCAACTGCCTCACTTTTATCTTTCTTTCGCCTATTCGTCGTCTGCCATGAGTTTTATCTTCTGCTAGCCTTTAACCAATTTGTTCATGTCTGATCTCTTAGTTTTTTCTTTGTGCAGATTTTGCTTTTGCTTCTATATTTGATATCTTACTGTTTGTTTGATCTACAAATGCAAATTTTTTATCCATTTGGATTTACCGCTGTTGAGAAGTAATGTCTACCTAATTTGACACTTGTCAACTTTCACATTCACATCCATTGTCTCCTTGTGAACTTGTCGGTTTTATGAAACAGGCCCCAGCTGGTCTCGATTTGCAATAGTTATTTATACAACAAGTAACCAAAGTGTCACTTTTCTGCACGCGTGAGATAATTTAAAGGATTCGCCTTCGGCTCATTCTTTAAATCTCACAGGTGCAAAAAGAAGCTTTAGATAAGAGTTGTATACATAATTTTCAACGGCATTTCAAATTGAAAATTCATAAAAAATCATGTTAAGTACGCTTTCATTGTTTTAAATTGAAAACTCACCATATTTAATAAACAGCTTTCATAGCAGTGTGAAATAAAGTGAAAGATGTGTGCCATAATATTTTTATTGCACAGTATGCAAAACAACACGCTTTTGCCACATGAAGAGTGTCAAATAATAGCCTCTTTTAGGAAATGGTAGTCAAAAAATGAATTACGAGCAATGTCTATCATTACTGTTATCTCCTGAATGATGTCCAGCCAAGGTATTTATAGTGATGAACTTGTTCACTTGTTGACGCCAGTCCTTCTACGTTTTTGTAAAGTCGGCTAATAAAGCAGTATTATCGGCATACCGTATGCTATTCATAACCTCTCCATTTATTATTAGACCCTCCTGGCTTTAATTTAATGTCTCTGCAGGTATTTTATCTGAGTATGGAGTAACAGTAAGAGCACACAACGTGTATACCTCCCCCCTTTTAAATTTTAATTTCTACCTCGGTATTGGCTGTTTGGTGTCAGTCGGAGATAATTTATCTTCAAAATATTGCAATTAAAGTAAATAATTCATGTTTTCACTTTACCTTTAATACAAGTCGTGCTGGCTTTAACGCCAAATAGCATCCTTTACGATCTTTTGGAAAGTTGCTGCGAAGGTTCTGTGCGTCGACAACTAATATCAATTTCATATTTGTATTAATAGATGGACAGAGCCACCCTTATCGATATTTACTATACTCGAGCCGCCGAACAGATAGAGTGGAGCAGGCAACCCAAATAACATATTACAAAGGTCACTTGATAATATTTTAATTATAATTACTAAAAGGATCGGAGATGCCGACCCTTATAATTAGAACTAATTTCAATAATTGTCATTAATAACTTTTTGAGGTTATGATGCAAATAGAAATGTCGACCAAGTTAAAAGTCTGACATTTGTGCACTTATAATTGAAATGTTTAGGCCTGCGGCCTGGCTCTTCCTAAATCTCATTATTGGCTGCAGCGTCGAAACCAAAACACTTTGTCCGTGATTTGGTTAAGTTTTTAGCGTTTTTTCTTTGGAGTTCCTTTATTCAACCATTTACAAGGACTAAATTGTGCATCTCTACTGCTGTTTTCACAGTTACATGCAAGTATAAAAGATTGACTTGTAAAGTAGTCTCTTAAGGAAATTTTAATTATTCATAGAGCTGCCTGCATTATGGGCAACCGTGAGAAACTAATTCGTAGTCAAGGACGTGAAAGAATCTATAGTGACTATTGCAATTTTTCTCAGTCGTTTTGCAAGAATGAATGACTAAAGCAACCGATGTTGGCCTAAATACAGTTAAGTAGTAATTATGATTAAAATATTATCAAGTGACCTTTGTGATATGTTATTTGGGTTGCCTGCTCCACTCTATCTGTTAGGCGGCCCGAGTATAGTTCAATAGTACTGGATTTGCATTAACGTTATGTTCTCATCATCATCACCTTCTTCGTGTTCTGACTCAACTCTTTATCTCCGTTATGTTATTTGGCTTATAATTGTTAAATAAAGCCAACATTATGAACCTAATTTCAGAATGGGACAAAATCTATACAATTTCCTTTTAGTTAAAAGTTACGATGAGCCTCTTTGTTTTTTTTTAATTCTCCTAACATGGTAGGTAGTTCGACGAAGCATCAAAGCCACATGCAAGCAGTTGTACAACCTAAAAGAAAAAAAACATTAATAATACACACTGCAATTAAGAAGGAAAGGTTACATATGACGAAAGTAAATTGAGGGTTGAGATGAGCAATTGAAAGAAGTCAAGCAGCTGATTATCCAAAATAATAGCTCGATGTGGGAATATGACAACGATAGCGATCGGTGGCGGTGTGTTGACACTTTCGCGAATGAAGACATTTCAAGTTGTGGTACCAACGTGCACTGTAATTTGCGTGGTGTTAATGTGGAATTTGGATATATAAGTTATGACCGGACATAACAATTTTACGTATAGAGTTGTAATGTGGATAAGAGAACATGAATATGTAGAACTGCACTTTTCTCTATCTTTAAGAGGTATTACGTTCGGAATCGATGGCAGATATACTTGTTTGGGACTGAGTATAGGAGTTGTGACCTTAGTACAAAATCATGGCATCTAGGCTGGTTGCCTAGTGAAATTTATTATTAAAAGTGTATTTTTCATCAGTAGTGGGAAACTGGATATGGACGAATTTGCTATGCTGCAGTAATTTGAAAAATCTGTTAAGGCCTTTACTCAGAACTGCCCTCGCAAGTGGACGCTAAGACACTAAACTATTTTCAAAATAACGAAAATAAGGGTAAACATATTTTCACGTTCGTAATAATCTATACATATATAAAGGAAAGTCACAACCCTGACTAATCAACGCAGAGCCGAAACCACTGGCACTAAAAACTTGAAATTTGGGTGGGAGGTTCGGTTTGTTACGTAGGGTAGTGCTAAGAAGGGATTTTTTGAAATTCGACCCCTAAGGGGGTGAAAAGGGGTAAAATGTGTTTTCACGAATTCCTCAATATTTCTTACACCCGATAAGATATCGACTTGGTGTTTACTTGCAAAGATTATCAATGTAAATACCTAGAAACGTATTTTAGGATTTTGCCCTAATCAACCCCTAAAGGTGCAAATGTGGATTGGGGGTGAATTAAAGAACCCTAAGTATTTCCTATGTTTATTGAGTTAGAACATTCTTTTTTGGCACATAGATTGATTTTTAAAATATTTAGAAAGGGGTGTAAGGGAATTTGAAAATGTTAACCCTAAAGGGGTAAAAGGAGGAAAAACTGAAAAGATGTGGGGGGGTTAAATTTATTAATTTTTTTCGCCGTGAGTTCCATTTCACAATAAAATGGGTTAAAAGGGATATTTTGAAATTCCTCCCCTACGGAGGTGAAAAGGGGTAAAATGTGTTTTCACGAGTTCCTCAATATCTCTTACACCCGATGAGATAGCGATTTGGTGTTTACTTGCAAATATTATCAATGCAAATACCTAGACACTTATTTTAGTATTTTGCCCTAATCAACCCCTAAAGGTGCAAATCTGGATTGGGGGTGAATTAAAGAACCGTAAGTATTTCCTATGTTTATTGAGTTAGAACATTCTTTTTTGGCATACAGATGGATTTTTAAAATATTTAGAAAGGGGCGTAAGGGACTTTGAAAATTTTAACCCTAAAGGGGTAAAAGGAGGATAAACTGAAAAGTGGGGGGGGGGGGTTAAATTTATAAATTTTTTTCGCTGTGAGTTCCTATTTATAATAAAATGGGTTAAAAGAGATTTTTTGAAATTCCTCCCCTACGGGGGTGCAAAGGGCTAAAATGTGTTTTACGAGTTCCTCAATATCTTTTAGACCCGATGAGATAGCGACTTGGTGTCTACTTGCAAAGATTATCAATGCAAATACCTAAAAACGTATTTTACCATTTTGTCCTAATCAACCCCTAAAGATTCAAGTCTGGATTGGGGCTGAATTAAAGAACCCTAAATATCTCCTATGTTTATTGAGTTAAAACACCCTTTTTTGGCATGTAGATGTATTTTTAAAATATTTAGAAAGAGGTGTACGGGATTTTGAAAATTTTAACCCTAAAGAGGTAAAAGGAGGAAAAACTAAAAAAGGGTATGGGGTGAATTAAAGACCCTTCGTTACTCCTATGTTTATTGAGTTAGATCAGTCTTTTTTGGTATATAGATATATTTTTAAAATATCTAAAAATGGTTTAAGTGATTTTGAAAAATGTACCCCTAAAGGGGTAAAAGGGGGTAAACTATGTTTTCACGAATTCCACAATATCTCTTAAGGCCGGTAAGATAGCGACTTGGTGTTTGCATGAGTAGCTATCCAATGCAATTGTCTAAAACCACATTTCATTGCCCTAATCCACCCTTAAAAGGTGCGAATTTGAATTCGGGGTGAATTATAGAACCTTTTGTATCTCCTGTGTTTGTTGAGTTAGATCATTATTTTTTGGCATATAGATGTATTTTTAAATCTTTAGAAAACGTTTTTAAGGGTTTTTTTAAATTTCACCCCTAAACCGGCAAAAAGGGAAAACTGAATAGAAGTAGGAAGTTCAAATTATTTTTCGCTGTGGGTTCATGTCAGTATAAAACGGGCTGATTTTTTTTAGAAATTGCACCCCTAAGAGGCGAAAAGTGGTAAACTGTTTAGCGTATTGAGTGATGGAGAAGGGAGACACTCTAGAATGTATTTGAGATTTAGAAGAAAAAACAAACATTTGTAGTCCGTACGAAGAACGGGCATCTTGCTAGTCTATAAAGGAAAGTCACAACCCTGACTAATCAACGCAGAGCCGAAACCACTGGCACTAAAAACTTGAAATTTGGGTGGAAGGTTCGATTTGTTACGTAAGGTAGTGCTAAGAAGGGATTTTTTGAAATTCAACCCCTAAGGGGGTGAAAAGGGGTAAAATGTGTTTTCACGAATTCCTCAATATTTCTTACACCTAATAAGGTATCGACTTGGTGTTTACTTGCAAAGATTAGCAATGTAAATACCTAGAAACGTATTTTAGGATTTTGCCCTAATCAACCCCTAAAGGTGCAAATGTGGATTGGGGGTGAATTAAAGAACCCTAAGTATTTCCTATGTTTATTGAGTTAGAACATTCTTTTTTGGCACATAGATTGATTTTTAAAATATTTAGAAAGGGGTGTAAGGGAATTTGAAAATGTTAACCCTAAAGGGGTAAAAGGAGGAAAAACTGGAAAGGTGTGGGGGGGGGTTGAATTTATTAATTTTTTCACCTTGAGTTCCATTTCACAATAAAATGGGTTAAAAAGGATATTTTGAAATTCCTCCCCTACGGGGGTGAAAAGGGGTAAAATGTGTTTTCACGAGTTCCTCAATATCTCTTACACCCGATGAGATAGCGATTTGGTGTTCACTTGCAAATATTATCAATGCAAATACCTAAAAACGTATTTTACGATTTTGTCCTAATCAACCCCCAATCTGGATTGGGGCTGAATTAAAGAACCCTAAATATCTCCTATGTTTATTGAATTAAAACACTCTTTTTTGGCATGTAGATGTATTTTTAAAATATTTAGAAAGAGGTGTACGGGATTTTGAAAATTTTAATCCTAAAGAGGTAAAAGGAGGAAAAACTGAAAAAGGGTAGGGGGTGAATTAAATATCCTTCGTTACTCTTATGTTTATTGAGTTAGATCAGTCTTTTTTGGTATATAGATATCATTTTAAAATATCTAAAAATGGTTTAAGTGATTTTGAAAAATGTACTCCTAAAGGGGTAAAAAGGGGTAAACTATGTTTTCACGAATTCTACAATATCTCTTAGGCCCGGTAAGATATCGACTTGATGTTTGCATGAGTAGCTATCCAATGCAAATGTCTAAAACCAAATTTCATTGCCCTAATCAACCCTTAAAAGGTGCGAATTTGAATTCGGGGTGAATTATAGAACCTTTCGTATCTCCTGTGTTTGTTGAGTTAGATCATTCTTTTTTGGCATATAGATGTATTTTTAAATTTTTAGAAAACGTTTTTAAGGGTTTTTTAAATTTCACCCCTAAACCGGTAAAAAGGGAAAGCTGAATAGAAGTAAGAAGTTAACATTATTTTTCGCTGTGGGTTCATTTCAGTATAAAACGGGCTGATTTTTTTAGAAATTGCACCCCTAAGATGCGAAAAGTGGTAAACTGTTTAGCGTCTCTAGAATGCATTTGAGATTTAGAAGAAAAAACAAACATTTGTAGTCCGTACGAAGAACGGGCATCTTGCTAGTACTGAATAAACAAAACGAAACACTTGCTAAGAAAAATTAAATCAATTTCAAACACAAAAACATTTCCTGCGATGCAATTCGAACTAAAGCGCCTGCGAATGCAAATTTAAATCCTGCGTCTTAACCATGGGCCCATCGAGGATCTCTTCTGACTTCGCGATGCGCGACTGTATTTAACAGAACAGACTTATGTTGATACTGATTGACACTTTTACGACATTACCCTGTATCTGTTTGATCCCACTTTCATCAAGTGTAAAGCCTGACCTATGGGCAAATTAGTACTTTTATCTGTTATATTTGTTCGAAATTATCATGGTTTTATCGTCTTCCTCCAACAAATAGTTTTTGTAATAATACCGCCAACAGACAGACCGACAGTCGAACCGACGGAATTTACTAAATCTGTTGTTCTTCATCTAGGGACCCTGAAACGTGAAGATGTGAAGAAATCTCGGAAGGTCATTTTTTCGCGATTACAATATTTCTTTCGTCTTTTAGACGCGTTAGTGGTCTAGCATTTGCTAATTAATCTGCTGTCGAATATTTAAAGAGGTTGTTATTTAACACATTACCTGATAATGGGAGTGTTTATATTCACGATTTTGGTGGAGATAACGGGAAAAGTTTCTGTTGACCTGCAGAAGTGAGCCTGTTAGCCGCTTTGGTACCTTTTAATGAGCTGAGAACGTCATAAAAGATAAATAATATTGTAAGTAGAAGACCGCATTAACAATCATCTGAAAGGCAAGCTTAATGAAAATAAAATCAACTCATATAACTTATAATAAGGAATTTCCTGAAAGAAGCAGATAATCGACAGTCAAAAATTATCTGGAACTTTGTGGTTAACTGAACTGCCAACTAGCAATGCGCAATATAAAAATCTACCACCAGTAAATCTGAGTTTAAACAGAAAAATTTGTTACAAATTTTAGAGTCGTTTAATTATGAAATGTATGCCCCAACCTGGATAAGCGGGTTTATGTTTAAAAAAATTACTGAGGTAGCAGAAAAGATTATTAACAAAACATCATTAATACAGCGGGTAATTTAATCAAAAAGAGAGGTACATTATCCTTTGAGGTTAAGTCAATCTAACGCTTAAGAGAGTATATATTTGAGCAGAGATATGTGGAAGGTAATTGCGATAACGAACAGAGATTAAGTAGGTAAAACTTATTCATTCATTTACGCACAGATAAATATTAATGCATATTGTTTAGTAATATACACAGAAATTAAGTCAATCTTCTTATTTAATGCGTCTTTGGTAGACTATAATATTCTGCGTTTTTCTCAGTTTGTTTGTTTTATTCATCAATTGCAGCAAGGCGCACAAATAAATTCTCAGTATAGCCATTTAAACAATAAACTTCCAAAAGCACCAGCCTCGATACCGCAAGGTAAACGAGGTTACAGATAATACATACATACATACAATTCTGCTTAAAGATTTCTCCGTTAACTAGATGAAATTGAAAATGTAGACCTTGCAGAAAATAATATATCATAAAGAGAGCTTTGGCTAGTTTATTACACATATACAATTTTGAATAGAACGCTCATTTATGTTTAGGTTGCTTCTGAGTATATTAGAAAATAAACTCTGACACGATGTAGTTTTTGAAATCCATAAATAACATCATTGTAGAAATTGCAGTAAGTAACTGGTTTTAATATAAAGAAATCACGTAAATGGTGAGGTCGGTATCTAATTACAACTGCAGTTTGATTTACAACTCTTTTAACAACAATTTTTCATTTTCTATTTTTAAAAAATACTCTTGGCCATTGATCTCAGATTTTAATAAGTGCACTTTAAAATTAAACAAAATAGTTTCTTATAAGTCAAATTATTATATCCTTTAAAAAGAAATGCGTTCCTGCTTGCAAGCTTAGTGATGTCAATATAATAAGGCATGCTTCTATTATATCAACTTGCAACGACTGCTGCATCAGAAGTACTATTACCTCGTGTATTTCAATAGAATCCTTTAAACTTTCAAATAAATGCTTTTACAGAGAATTTAGTTTATAATGTGCTAAATAAAGTAATATCATGTATTACAATGAAATAAGGATCAAAAATAGCCGTCATTATAGAAAAAACTTCATAAAGTCGATTTTGCTACAACATTAATTGCGAAAAATTCCTAATTAGGAAACTCTTAATGAACAGAAGTTTCAGTTACGAAGGGTTAATTGATAATTAATTCAATTTAATTGCACTTTCTAGTTTTTCTCTAATCAAGTCTATCTGTATATGAATTCAGTTAAAATAAGCATTTATTGATGAATTATGAAATTATAATCTGATGCTAATCGATGATATACAGGGAAATCGTATAGTAGTATTTTAGTAGTCGATTATACACATAAAAAACCTATTTACCCCTATCATATATACCGAGTGATTTTTACTTATATAGAAAATGGAGTTTTTCGAAATTGTCAAAATCCGAAAAGTGCTATTTTTCGAAAATGAAGTAAGATTTCAATGAGATTTTTCTAGAGTATCTTGTTCTTAGCTAACTGAACAATCTCAAAGCCAGAAACCCCCTATTTTTTCAACTTTAGCTAAAAATTATTTTTTTCTTTTTTAAAGACTTAATATTAAAATTCCATTTTTTTTATGTGAAGACTTTAAACATTTATAATTGGGAAAAATAATATAAAAAGTTAATTATTTCTTTAGATTTTTTATTATTTACCGAAAAGTAGTATGTTTGCATAGTTTTTACGTTTTTTATGAGATGCTTTTTAAGAGAAAATATTTTCAATTCTAATTAATATCTATTTAAATGGCTACAAGAAACTCGAATCTAGCCCTGTTAATGAATTACTATTACAAAAATCCTGTAAATGTTCTTTTACAGTTGTCTAAATGAAGAGATTTTTTAGAACATATGAAATTGGATGAATTGGCTTCACACATTTGGCATCAGAATATCAGGTCCGTATTTAAAAAAATTAAGTTCATGATGGTTTCTCGAAGACGAAACGAGGGATAACAAATTCGATAACGTAATCATTAAGTACACCAGAACTGGCTAAAAGAATTTTAATCAGTTTCACTCTAACTTTAATATTAACGACAGAACAAAATAAAAGAGGAAATCCAAAAATTCGTTTTTTTAGATAATTCGAAAGCGCAAAATCATTCAACTTTCTTCCTATTTAAGCAAATTTCTATCTCTTGCAATTAACGAGATTCCCATACTGACCCTCCTTATCTTGTACACGGTGTGCATAATAAAATGGATAAGTTTGCTTCTGTAGATTTTAATCTATTCGTAAGAATTCCTTCTTAATTCTAAGCTCCATTCTGTTAAAAATCTACTTATTTAAAGTTTTGAGGTTTTATTTTAAATTTAACTTAGTTCTAAATGTCGTGCGAACGAACATTGTTGTTATATACGTACATAGTTGTACATAGTTCTATTTCTAACATCAGTTATTAATAAATTGGGTGAAGAGCACCAGCTGTACGGTTTTCCTCGCAGTGCTGTATAACCCACACGTAACCCAATTAATTGTCAAGAATGATATGAAAAACCAACGAAAGCGAATATCGGGAGAGTCATATTCGCATAGAGATCTACATTATGTTAGAAAACGAAAAGCCACGCAAATAGGTCCATACGCTTGAGGTAGTTTCTACGCTTTAATTGGCGTGTTTAAGCGATTACAAATAATTCCTAATTCACTTCAGTATTTTCTCCCATAATTAGTTGTAAACTAAAACGAGTTGAAACGTGTCATGTGGCGAGTTGCTTGGAACGAAAAACCGCGAACAGCTGCCACTCCAATGTATTATAAAAGAACTGAGCTACAGTCGCGGCCAAAAAAACCGGGACAGTTTCTTTGACCTAATTTTCAAAATGCGAAAAGAAGTGCTGACACTGACAATTCTAATTAATAAATGTCTTCAAAAGTCATTGTTTATTCTGAATAATAACTTTTGATGACATGTATTAATTAGAATTGTCAGAATCAGCACTTCTTTTCCCATTTTAAAAATTAGGTCAAAAAAACTGTCCCGGTTGTTATGGCCGCGACTGTAATTACTAAAGCTCAAAGTGGACCCATTATTGTAACCGTAGGTAGAAACGCTTCCAATATGATAGCAACTACACCAAGGGTATTTTCACAGTTTGAGGGTTCATACGATCGAAACACTCCAGCGCAATACCATGAAGACAACTGAGAGATATATATAGCAGAACCAGCAAGGCCAGCGTCTCTGAAAAAGCTACGCAGGGTTTCGGTCTTGGGGTTCCCGCGGAGAAGCCTCCAAACAAATGTGCATGGTCGGGTGTGGTAAGCTTTTCTCAAGTTGTCTCACGAGGAAGAAACCATGTGATGTCAGTCTCGAGAGCAGTTAAAGTATTTAAGAGACACAGAACTGCCTACAAGTTGTTTCTGCAGGTGTTCTGCGAGGTGCCATCACAGCCCTGCAGGAAATATATTCAGAGCGAGGCACTAAGAGGTACTAAATGTGTACTAGGAGGCCAAAGTTCGAAGTTGGACAGGAGTGAATTACGGCACAAAAATAAAGTTGTATCCTAGCACAACTAGATTTATTTCAGCAATTTGACATACACTTTCTTAAAGCTAAGCGATGAGTTTCATAATAATTGTGGAATTATCTAGCTGCATGAAGCAATCATCTCAAAATCGCAGGGAGAGCATCACACGATCGGTGCCATAAAACAGTCGTCGCAAATCATGCTGACAATTTTTTCAAAAATACTTAGAATCCCTCTATAGCTACAAGAATTTTCCAAAATACACATACACAAAATGAAAGATGTGAATTGACAACCAAACATACAGTAAGGAAGTGCTGACGAGTGGAGATATTTTTTTACCTTTTAATTTAACATTAATACAAAAATAGCACGCAACAATATTTTAGAATTGTGTAAAAGAATAAATTAAAGTATTTCAAAAATGTCGACGCATTTCTATTAATGTTACAACGAGTGCAAAAGATATATGCAGTAGTTATATATTCCTCATTCGTCATTCTGCGTTATTAGGGGCAATTCGAAGATCTTGCAATTTAAAGCTTTCGTGCTCTTCTAATATAACTAAATTTATAGTAAAGAGAAATTACACGATTTCACTAATAATAACTAGATTACGTTCAAGTAAATGGTACATTTGAATTGTAGAAATGTAGAAATCATTGACTGTCATTTGTTGAGCTGCTAATTATAAATTAATGTATTCCATTTTTATTTCTAAGTATTTTACGATGTGACCATAGCTGGAACACCATTTTATAGTCTCTTTCATTCTTTAGTGTCCATGTCCAGCAGTCTGATTCAACGTTATGTCGTATAAATGTTTTAACAGGGATAGACGTGCAGTTACTACCTGTAAAGTAGAAAATGTTACGCATCAGCAATTATTGCTCGCCTTGCTCATGTTTCCAATGTCGTTGGTTCATATCCGTGGTAACAAGTAAAGGGCTGTATAATAAGTAAAAGAGACAAACTAAAAAAAAACAGTAAAAAGCATAATTCACGAATTTTTAAACAGTGCATAATATTAATTGTTTAACATATGAGGAACAAAAAAAAATTAAGCAAGAAGCTGCCTTAGTAGCGAATAATACGAAGGATCTTGTAACAACTGCCCATAACTGCTTTTCATGCTTTTTTAGCTGCTCTTTTATTTATATTAATTTAAATTCCTTTGCCCGCTGCAGATCATGTAAGTCAGTGATGCAGCCTTAGTAACAAAACGTGTAAGTCGGTGATTATATTTGTTTGTTTCTTTTTCTTGACAACGGAACTTATAGTATATTATTATACGAGCATATAATGGATGCTATTATTACACGAAGATGGCTTTTAAATAACGAGCGAGCGAAGCGAGCGAGTTCTTTAAGCCATCTGAGTGTACTAATAATAGCTATTATATGCGAGTGAAATACGCTATTTTATTTACAACTACTTTATTTACATTCATTCCAGATTTTTTTTTTATGCGATATCATAAGTTTTCTTCGACTTTTCTGGAAGTAAATTTTGTGTAGCTTGTTTGCCGGCTTGGCGTACTTCAGGGGGAATACAGCACTATTGTCGCTACCGTTTTCCATTTTAGGTTTGGGACGAAAGAAGTGTAAATTATTATTTTCAAACTGACAGACTGATAACTGTCAACTCGAAAAAGCAGTTTATGGCCTGTTTGATTATATGCACATAAATCCGTATTAGCGATGTAATTATGGTGGTATCCATGCATTTATGGCGGTATCGATGTAATTATGAAATGTAAACAACAGGCATTGTGATTTTAGTTAATAATATATATCATAATTGACAAATAATCGCAAAATAACAACGGTATTGTTTAACAGTTGTAAATAAATATTATTATTAAGTTCCTAGGATAATAAAATTAGCAAAGCAAGATGCAGATTTAGACGTTTTGTTTAGAAATTGCAAGTGTTTATGTGACATGTGACACTCACAGGTAACACAACTCACGAAAATTAATCCTGGTGACAGGTGACAAACCAAACGGTTTTTTAAAAAATCTAGGAAAATTTCGATAAGCAGCGGGAAAAATCTAATAAGATAACTCGGAATGTATTGCCTATTAACATTTTCGGCAGGCAACAAACCGCGACTTCGTCTTGGTTTGTAATTGCCTACCTCAAATGTTAATAGGTCCTTACATTCCTTGTTACTTAAATAGCTATTAAAAGATCTAAGGTTTTTGAGTTTATGGCCGTAGTTGATATATTTGTTGCAAGATATACTTATCGACCAGGAACATCTGCTGGGTCAAACGGCACGTAAGTTCGATCTTCGATTATTAAATATTTAGACCATGTTTTCTTGTAACCTCTTCGGCAGCCTAACTTTACTTGTTGTTTGTTCTTGATCCTTATAGTATTTTGGCGCCGATAGCTTTGCGTAAACTTTAATTCTGAATATCTTATATTTAATAGACGACACCGTTGAAACCGAAAATCGAAGTTTTAAGACATCGCGGCCAACCGATGTGGAAGGTTCAGCTTCCAGCCTTCCAACAGATTTTTTAAATAGATAATATTTCTTGAAATAGACTAAGACCTCTGACGACCGGCAGTTTTTTTGAAATTGATGCTATTACACTTCTCAGACCTTGGTATACTCCTATAAACAGAGATTCGTCTAAATCTTTCACCAATAAAACGTCGAACTGTCCTTAACTTGCATCCTTCCGCCGTGGATTTACAATGAAGAACTTGCATTTTGCTAGGAACTCACTTTTTTGCTTTTTATAGCTACTATTATTGTAATCAACTAATAGTAATTTACGATACAAGTGCGTAAAGCTACTCTTTAGACACGAGTGGGGTAGAGTTAAAACGCGAGTGAGCGAGCGTTTTAAGCCCCGCGAGTGATTAAAGATGTTTTACGTATGTGTATCGCACAATATTTTATCTTCGATAGTATCTAGAAAACAAGGTAAATTTAATTTTTTTTTAATATAAATGAGGATTACCAACAACCGGTCGTAATTATGCGTGTTTTAAAAATTTTAAAACACGTTGCTACTGACAACGTGCCTAATGAAATCTTTTAAACACGTTACTACTGACGACGTAAACTAATGAAAATATGTTATTAAACAGTCGTTTTACAAACTTAAAACTGCCAACTAAAAGGCAATTTTACACACTGTCTTATATAAAAACATTAATGTGGCTTGAAAATTAAAGTATATGTCAACAAAACTATGTCTGACATTTATTGTTCCCTTTTCATAAAATAAAACCACGGCCTACCTATTTTTGTCTCTTTACTTATTAGACAGCCTCTTAGATTGGAAATAGCCACCCATTATTAAAACGCACATAATAAATTTAGCAGACGTGTATTTTTAAGGTAAGTTACCTATTTCTAAAATAACCACACGGAAATTAATAAATTATTATGAATTGGTATGGTTATCCGTTGGGCTAAGTGGCATGCTTAAACACGACATAAAAACAACCAATGTTAAAAAAGTACTATAAACTGCAAAGCAGCTGTTGTATAACGCTAAACGATAATTTAATTTCATATAATTACTATAAAGTTAACAGAATTACTCGCAGTCCCCCTAACTAATTATTGTAAGTTTCCCCGAAATACGTTTGCTTACATTATGCGTATCCACAATAGCCCAACCTGTCGAGAAAATCTTTTAGGCAGCCGTTAAGGGAATTACGTCTTGGAGGGCTAGGAACTTTACTCAATGTAGAGATTAGAAGCATCCCCTAAAACAAATCCGTGCTTCAATTGTAAAAGTTCTTAAATCTTATTCATTCTTAATGCTTGGTAGTCGGTTCTCAGTTTAAGGAAATTCAACTATAGGCTTACATTAGGTTGAAAGGTTAAGTTCTTTCACAGCGAATTATTTTAAATTAGTTACCTTGCTTTTATATGCAACCTTTATTAGACACTTGGCTACCAGGTTTAAAATTTATCAAGTTAAGGAATAGCAAAGTCAAATGTAACTCCGGTTTATTTATACTGCCACACGTGACGTGATTATTTGATTTATAATTTTAATTATGATAGACTAATTTATAATTAGTACGAACAAAATCCAATATTATTATTATTATTTATGCAAGCGTTATTA
This sequence comes from Agriotes lineatus, assembly GCA_940337035.1. NCBI lineage: Eukaryota > Metazoa > Arthropoda > Insecta > Coleoptera > Elateridae > Agriotes > Agriotes lineatus. The sequence continues at coordinate 85,764,742 of OW679194.1, read as the reverse complement.
AATAAACAGACCTGCTTTATCCTGTGATTATGTTAATATCTATAATATAATTTTCCTTAATTTGTGTCTGTGTGTCTGTAACACAAAATAAAATCTCACGTTCCGGCTTCACAGATGTTTATATTTGTTTAGGTTTTGTTTTTCTTATCTCGGAGCTTGACCTTTCGCGCATCCTATTTCACGTGCGCGTAGCGCGCAGTTTGCTTGTGGAATATTAATTACACAGTTCCAGGGTCAACTTGATAGTAATTTACTTAGAATGGATCAGTGAAGGTGAACGATATTTCTAGCGTTTGTGAATTTGAAATTATCGCAATGTATGTTTCAGGAACTGTTAGATATTTTCCAGTTTTCCATTTCCATTCTATTTTCCCATGTAAGTTCTCTTTTAATAATTCGGTAAAAGTAAACCGTCATTAAAATATGAGACAAAGTCAATTATCGATACGGTAAGCCTTTTAAGCTTTAATAATATTTGGTGGTAACATTTCAAGCACATACAACAATATTCAAGGGGTTTTTTGCATCATAGACAATTACTGTTTTATGTTCTACCTTAGGAATTAGCTTCGCATTTATAATATTAAAAGATTCCTATTCGTAGGAACTTAGCTCCGGTTTATATTTTTATCTTCTCTTTGATTTTTTGCTGAATTTCGAGTAGACAATAAAAAATGTGGGTTGAATGTTTTTCGATAAAGATAACACATATTCTAATACCTTGTGTAAATGCATCCAAATCGTTGTTGTTTGAATTCATGCCTTTAGTTTTTGTCATATTCACATGTTTCTGCCTATTTGCAAACCAAATTATTTCTGTTCTACCAATTAGAATATTTCTAACACTGGGTACAGAACACAACTCAAGCAGTGTATAGATATGTGCTCTTAGACTGAGGACAAAATTATCACATCTGTATCAGATACATAACTTAAAGTTTGTCTCTCTGATTAAGCATAAATTATTTAAACATCAACGTATTTTTCTCCATTCAACGTATTTGCTGCCTCCGACTTATATAATATATTATGGGTAATACGCATGTTTTCAATACATCCTCTACTACTTCGTTTAGCTCAATTTCAGGTAACGTTTCCTTTCGTTTTATATGAATGTTCATTCTCAAGCTTGGCTTCTGTGGCTTTAAATTAATTTCTAAAAAAATCTGGTGTGATACACGCACACAACTTCCTTTTACAGTGATCTTATAATTAGCCAAAAATTTTATTTTAAATTTTAAGCATTTGTCAAAAATTTTAAAAATTACAATTCTACAAAAACGGTACAAAGTAGAGCGTTAGTTGAAGAGACAGATTTTCTTTAGAAATTCAAAAATGTAATAATATACCTGGTGCTCTATTTAAAAGAAGAGTTAATAAAAAAAATAGAAAAAAAACAAAAGAAACCCATTTTAGAAGTGTTCAACTGGAAAATCACCTATTTTACATCAATACACATTGAAAATGTAATAAAAATGTGAAGTTTGAAAAAATCGTTACAGCGGGTTTTTAAAAAAACCGAAAAAAACTGAAAAATCACAAGAGTAAACATCTACTTCCGGTTATGCGATTTTCTTCAAAAGCTTGCTGTCGCATTTACATAGTACACAAAACTTATATATGAAGTTTCAACGTCATACTTCTTTCGTTTTTGAGATACTCTGTTCACAAGCAGACACACAAACAGACCAATTGCGTTCAGGGAACTCTAAAACGTGAAGATCTATTGAAAACTCAATTTCGAATTTTTGGGTTGAATCCAATACTTCCTTTATTGTAAAAGGATGTAAAAATATGTATTAGAAATTGTTGGGAGTAACTAAATAAAATAAAATAAAATAAATCTGATAATACGCCCATAATCAGATAGGGACAATTTTACCAATTATTATTTATTTTATCAATTAAAATTGTACTCTCACATGGTCTCTTTGGGGTTTTGTAAATATTATAGAAGTTATCTGCCTTTCCATGAAACTAACAACAATTGGGAATCTATTTTATAAATATCGTATTTTTCATTTATGAATTGCACAGGATGCACTTACGAGCATGGTCGTATCCTAAAGTAGCTATTGGAGGTAAGTTGGCAAAGGCATTTGATATAATGATTGGCTACCATAGAATATCATACACATTTACAAAAGCTAGTGTTTGGTCTAGGTTTGAGCTAAGTATCATTATTGGAATAACTGCCTCTGGCTGTTAACGTATGTATCAAAAGTTTTCGGAAAAAAATGTCAACAAAGGCATACGAACCGAAAACCGTTTTATATTTAGTCGTCTGTGGAACAAAACAAGGTATATTAGTTGACATTTAGTGTAGGGTATCACGTTAACTGAATAACTTCTGATAACATGTCTTACAAGTTGAATACTCGTAAGAACATATATCCGTTGGTTGGACGGATGCCCAAACGTGATATTGTGAATATGTTCAGAGATCAGAATGTTTCGATTTCGACTATTTATCAAACAGTTCGCGAGTGCGAAAAAGGTACTCCGTGCGTAAATTTACCAAAAACTGGACGTCCACGAATTTTGCCTTATGCTTCCTTTAGGATATTGGTAGAAAGAGCTAAAGAAAGGGTGGGGACTTCAAAACGAAGTTATCGCGTCAATTTCGAGTTTCTCATATGACTATTATTAGGGAATTGAAGAATAATGGATTGCAATTTCGAAAAAGAAAGAAATGCCCAAAATATTCTAATCAACAGCTGCGAAGAATTCCTAGATGTTGTCGAGCATTAAGACGTCTATATTTTAATGGAAACGAAGTGATCGTTATGGACGACGAGAAATGTTTCACTTTGTCGAACGCCGAAATGAAAGGGAATGATGGCTTCTATACTGATGATATTAGAAATTGCCCTAATGAAAGCAAATTTAAATGTAAAGCGAAATTTGCGGACAATGGCTGGAAACGAATAATATCAATTTTGTCTCAAAAGATGACAATCCTCCAAACATACCACAAGCAAGACCAATCGAGGAATTTTGGGCACTTTTGAGTAGAAAAGTATACAACAATAGTTGGGAAGCCCAAAACGAAGAACAATTGCGGCGACGAATATTTAATAAGATCCTGGAAATAGATGTTGGTACCGTCCAGACTCTAATGGGACATGTTCATGCAAAATTGCGAATTATCGAAGACCAAGGCCCTTTATCTGCAGTTTAAAACTTTAGTTTGTAGATGTAAGATTAACCTTTTAGATAAAAGTTTTTAATAAATCCATATTGGTTTTCAATATCAGCTCTTATTTTTTTCCGAAAACTTTTGTTACATACGTTATATACATGAAATAATGATTTGCTAACATAGAATATCCACCATTACTAAAATTCTTGTTTAGTCTAAGTTTCAGGGAAATGTCATTATTTAATTCTTAGACATTTTATTTTAAAAATCTCTAAAGTTAATGGAAGAACCTTCCATTACAGTTGCTACAAAGTATATATGTTTTTAACATTTTTACTCTCCTTGTCCTAAAGGCGAATGAAGTATTGTAATCGAGAAATTTTGTTTTTATTTGAAAATTGTGTTAATTCGCATCAGCAAGTGTTTTCTTTTACTGTGACAGTATTATTAGCAACGCTAAGATATTTTTACCCTTAGTTTCTTTTGATTAATTTGATTAGTGCCAAAACGTCCACTTCAGAGGGAAGTTCTGAGTAATTCCCTTTACATATTTTTTATAAAATGTAGGCCAGCTTATCTTATATATCTGGTTATTACTGTTTGCCTTTACATGATTTAATTGATTTTTATTTTCCTCGTGTAAAAAACCAAGTCTGTCTGTCTGTCTGCCGGTCTGTCCGTTCCTTCGTCCATCCGTCCGTCCGTCCACCTGTATCGTATCCGCAAGCTCTGCAGTTCGAATTCCACCGCCGATAATGTGTTTTTATTTGAAAATCGATGTAATTCGCATTACCAAGTATTTTCTTTTGTTTCAATATTATTAGCAACGTTAAGATATTTTTTTCTAGTTTTCTTTGATTTTTAATATTGTTTAGTATCACAATATCCACTTGTAAGGGAAGTTCTGGGTAAAGCCATGTACAGGTATTTTAAATTACCTATGTTCTCATATTTTACTATCCAAACACGAGTATGATCTTCTTAATAAATATCTTTAGTGGGATTATTATATTAAACTTAACAAGCCTGTCATCAGACAGTAGGGAAATGGATCGTCAACTGTTTCAACCTCAAAGGTTTGTTGACTACCTTCACTTTTTCTTCTTCTACCTTGTTTAACCTTATGTCTGCTATTACTTTAAGTGTTTATTCTAGGCGGGGTGGTGCATCTGGTTTCTGAGCTTTTGTCCAGCCTCCCTCTTTACCATCCATCCTACGCGAACTCTTCAGTCTGTCGTAACTGAATAGTCATACGATTTAATTACTTTAACATTGTGCCATTGCCATTAGATGGCTCTAAAGAAAGTTTGCTCAATCGGTGACGGTGGAAGTCCGATTAATGACGATTCAGTGTCACGGATGCAGCTCCACTGGCTTCGATGTATACAACGTAACTTTTTGCATTGTGCATTGCAAATCACACATAAGAATTAGCAGACATTTTCTTAACATTAGTAAATATAGTCCTCGTGATATATACTATGAAGAAGACTAGCTCTTTCACTACTCTCTTAAAAATTAATTTAATAGCACTTGAAGATAATAATAGCGTGTATAAAGAGCAACGGTATTTTTAAAGAGATTTATCATATACCTAAAATCAGCAGTTTATTTGTTTAAGGAAAATATAGTAAATATATCGTTTCCTTCTGTTTGGTGTGAGATTTCGTATGTAATTTATTTTGCTTTACTTCAAATAAAGAGCTTTTATTATATCTTCAAATGAGCACCTTCCGTCTTCGTTGTTAAAATAAAATCGTATGATCTTTTTGAAATTGTTCTTTGCTTGCTCCTAAAACTAAAATGGTAACACAGGTCTTCTCTGCAGAATGCGTTTATTATAAATTTACTAAATTATAAATAATGCCTTTACATGAAGCAGCACTCGTTGCTGCCTAATGCACTGACCATAGGGTTCATGAATTTTTCTTAGCAATAAACCGTCTTTATGAAGAAATTTTATTACCTCCCACGGCTTACTTTGAGTTAATGTTTTTCCTTCAGTGTTCCTTTGAGGGCTGCATTAACATAATTCAAAGATTACTTCACTTTTATTTAGGATTATATATTTTCAAAATGATTTGCTTTCGAGTGGGAATTTCTATGCTCTCCACAGACGCGTTCGATTGTAGGAGAAGCGGGAGTGGTTTATTATTTTCAGTAAATTGGCTAAACTTCTTATTTTCACTTCGTGAATTATACAGTATTCTCTTAGGCTTAAGTTTCTACTTCAGTTATTATACCATTAACTACAGTTGGCAATATTAGACTGGATATTCTAAAGCTTATATCTCAGTTTTCTTGTAGGGAAAAGAAAATTATGACTGTGCTTTTATTATTTTCCTTAAAGGATGTCCTGTTGGTCCCCAGGTGAAACCAAAATACCCTTAAAATGCACACATCTTGAAATCTATAGAATCTCCGTATGTGTGATTTGGGCCTACCGCTTTCCTGTCTTTTTTCTCATAAAAATGTATCCCTAGTTCGTGTAATGCAATCGACGGACCACTTTAGTTTAATAGCATGAGTGCAGTTTCAGTTCAGTTGTCTTTGAAGGTTTTACTATACAAATATTCTTGTCACATTTGCATATCTGTAGTATCAGTTATTGGCTAGCAGGGTTTATCAGTTAAACGTCCAATTGTTTTCCCTCGTTTTAAATACCTACGTCTTCTTTACTTTTCTGTGAATATAAGATAGATAGTGTCAATTTAAATTTCCTGGAATTTTTCTTGTAAGAGGTTGTCTTCGGTTTCCCTATACTTAAGTTTTAAATATCTTCTACATATAGTTACTCTGTTTACATTAGTATTTTCTAACAGTCTTCTTCGATTCGCCAAATTTTAAATTTCAGGTATTATCCAAGTCTTTTTTGTTCTCACCTAACTCAGTCTAATTTTGTCCTTACCGTCGAGTGGATTATTCTCGCATGTGGTATCTGCAACCAGATGCGTCTTGGCTGATGTAAATTATTCCTAAATCGCTTATGTTAAAGGAACATCTTTTTTACGACCTGTAACAAGCTTAAAGAAGATGCAGTAGCTCAGCGCGAAGCGCTCGTTCTAGACTGAAAGAGCTGCTACTTGATTGCGATAGTCAAATAAGGATACGGGGACAAATTATTGTTATTCTAATAAGCTCTAGCTGGTGTTCATCAACCTGTGACGTAATGGATGAATCCACCATGAAAACTGTTCTTTCTGCGTAGGAGATGTGCAGGCTCTATTGAGCTTGCCTCTTGATTTTTTCTAAAAAGGCTGTCACTTCAGTAACCAAGCATACTACATTTTCCTTCACAAAAAAGCAAACAGTATGTAATCTGATACAGCTGAATTAGAGAACACACCAATTTAAATAAAGTTCTCGTCGGAACAGCTGGAAATGTTGAGACTTGCATTAAATCACCCTTAAAAACTACCTTCACCGTGACGTCACACGGGATGCAAGCTGCTGAAGGCACTTTTGATGGCCTGATGACAAGTCTGCTACTATTGTAATAAGCGATAGATGCACCCTAGGAGGGCTGCGCTCTACGTTAAGGTCCGTTCAGCGATCGATTATTACAATAATCCACACATTCAGCTTCATTACTATTATATTCAAGATGTGCGGCAATATCCACTTACAGTATTGAAACAATAACGTAGATTTACTTAACTCGATACAGAACAATGCAGTGATTCCAAAGTTGGCCGCGGCATAGGGCGTCGGTATGAATACGGCGTTGATATAAGAACGGCGTCGGTAAGAAGACGAAGTCGAGATGAAGCAGTAGCGGCGGCACAAGTGAAGTACCCACGATATCCGATACTGAACTTAAATAAAGTTCTCCAACACACCAACGAGATGGGAATACAACTCCAAAAGAAGTTTATGCCTGGTAGGCTCGAAAGTCCAGCGAACTTCACCCTAACACATTAGTTTTAAACCGTCATAACATACATTCATACAGTGTTTTTTTTTAATTTTGGTACTTAGCCAACAGCCGTTAGGCCAATTATATGCGTCGCTGTACATTTTATGGGGACTTCCAACCCCACTAACGACTATCATGATGCTATTATGACATCCGGGACCAACTATTTCCGTGACAGCCGTATCACTAGACGCCGAGAGAAGCAGCCATGGAACTCCCATCCAAGTTCTGGCCAGAAAGATCGTTGCTTAACTCTACTGGTCGAACGTGGACACTTGTTCAAGCCACACCACTGCTGTTAGCAGTTGTATCCTGTAGAAAATGTATGTGTATATTCTACGTGTTATTGATTTTCAAAAAGCTATTAGGTATAACATGTGTTCCTCTGCTATACAAGACTGGACTAGCTATATGCGCTGGTTTATAAATATACGCGATTTCCGTTTGCTCAAAAATATTTACGTGGGATGTTTTTAGAATATTGTGTAATCTTTCTAATTTAATTGATGTCTGCAATGTAAAAACCAAAAGAAGATGAATTAAAATGGCGAAGTAATTTATATATGAATTTTGTGGTACGATTTCACTTTATCCTTAATGCTACGAGGGTTACTAGACGTGGATATTACTTTTTAAGTTATTACCTTAAAAATAAAGACAGGCGATGATTAATATAAGGTTAAAAATCAGCAATTTATAATTACCTAAGTTAGTTCATGTATCTACTTTGTTGAATCATCCCCAGTTATTGTTAACTAAGAGGTTAGCAATGCTTGTTTCTATATACTTGAAAATATGGTTTTTTTGTTTATCACTGATCAACAGACCTAAAGCAGATTCTTGATATTATACGTTCTGCATTCCAGAAACTGGTCCAATATAAATTTCGACTTTGGCTGACTTTCCAAGCCTTCTAAGCATATAATTTTTGCACCCATCTCTTAAAGAAACTGTATAAATCAAGCAGCCTTACTTTGAAAGCGTTTTCTCCAGTAATAATAATAAGTGTTACAACATAGTATGTGAACCTTCTCAAGCAGCTTTTATGGAAGATACTACCTCTATATTTTAAAGTGACGGCGTTGTTTTGTACTTAGAATCGTACCATTCTGTAATGATGCCAATACTACTAATACAAGTTCAATTAACCTTCCATCTGACCACAAGATAGCTTAACTTCCCTGATCCCTCCAGATAATAATAACCATTACGTGCGGCGGCTACATATCTAACCGCAAACCCAATAGCAACACGGATTTGCAGGCAATAAACATTAAGGGAAACGACTTCTCAAGTGATTTTTATTTTATATGAAACTTCTGCAAAAGTAGTTTCCTATTTATGTTCCTTCCGAAAGTTTTCCCGAAGCAGTTAAATGCACGATACGTTTTAAATTGGGGGAAATAGAAATATTAAATTAGATTACACATACCATAGGAAATTAGATGTACACACATGTTTCGGTTTGCTTATATCCACTAGATAATTAAGTGTCACTTTTGATTAGTTATTATATGTGATCTACAACGACACACACACACGTCAACTCTTAAATTAATAATGAAAACTCAAGTGATTAGTGCTTACGTTTCGTTCACCAAATCAATAAAATTAGGGAAATTAAAGTAACTTTGAATAAAGCTTTTGGAGTGATATAATTTAGATGCAAACCTTGAATCCCCAAAAATTGCATAAAAGTTATATGATAAACTTTCATATACTTTTTTATCTCAAAAATAATGATGCAACTTCTGAACCTTTCAAACGTTTTGTGGCCGTTTCCTTTATTTAGTAGAAAAGAGAAGAGCTTTACCTGATACCTGAATATCGCAGAATCGACTTCCAATTTGGTTGAAAACCCACCTACTAATTCTTATAAATCGGGAACCCAACTCCATGCTATAGTAAGGAAGTAATGCACTCATCACAGATATAATTATAGACACAAAACCTATTACGTCGAATTTCATAAGGGATAAAACGGAAACATGTACAAACTCTTCAGTGCAGTGTAACATCCAGAAGTTTTACTTTTTGCTTTATTTCATGAATGCATTGTCTTAGACTTGCTGTAAAGTCATTATCGATTAGCTTGTTAACTGTACTTGAGAAACTTAGCAAAATAAAACGAACACTTCTGCCATTAACAATGTCTTGCTATATATTACTAAAACTACCTATCAACTTGAACATTGTAGTTTTCTGAGAAACCAGTATAATGCCATCGTTCCTGTAAAATTAATCTGGTCTTACTGAAGCTAAGTAAAGGATATTTTATATGAATAATAAATTATCTAAAATTAAATTTTTAAAAAACTCTACATACTTCCAATTCAAATGGGGCCATAATTATTTATATAATACATCAGGCGGATAGCATAAAAAAGCAGAATGCTGAAGAAAAGAAAGATAACCATACAAAAAGATAGGCATACTTAGTTGACATAATTTTAATTATAATCAGCGTCAAGCCTATTAAACTAGTTGTTTCTATTGTTGTTCATTCTCTCTTATTGCTGTAGCATATAATTATGGCCTCATCGTTATATGTGTAGCTACCAACTAGATGGAAATATCCTACAAAAAGTTTTTTTTACAAGAAAATGTAAATCACCATAGATTTTTTTTTTTTTTTTTTAATATATTTTATTGCATATTTACAATCTGTTGCTTATGAACAATAAGTAAATGTTGTGGTAATAAACTAAACTAACTAAAAACTTGCTGAGACCAATCCATTGATGGTTCTCTTACATGTAAGATTATCTACCTAATAGTTTGATTACAATGCTGTACAATATTCAAATGAGTTTATAACAGTATTACTACTCAAACCTGCTAGACAAGTCCGAGGGTTTAAAGCGTTTTAGTCTTCTAACTTCATTATTGTGATCTAAGAGCTGGGTGGCTAAGTTATTAGGATGCACAGAAAGTCTGTCTTGATATTTGACACAATAGTTTTTTATTTCATCCCGCACTGATTCTATATTAAGGTCACTTTGGATTATGTAATTAGGCACATACCATGGTGCATTGACAATGCATCGAAGCACTTTATTCTGAAATCTTTGTAGGATTTCGATGTTCGAGGTGCTGGCAGTACCCCACAGTTGGATGCCATACGTCCAAATTGGTTTGACAATGGTCTTGTAAAGTAAGAGCTTATTTTCCATTTTTAGCTGTGAATTTCTGCCAATCAGCCAATACATTTGACTAAATTTGATTCCCAACTGCTTTCTTTTGGTAAAAATATGTTTACGCCATGTTAACCATCACCATAGATGGCACTCACCTCGTGAGATTATCTTCGTGTGTGTGGGTGTGTGATTTTGGAATTTTTACTTTGTGTGGATGTCATGATTCTGGAATTATTTTAAACTCGACACTCACCTTGAAGAAATTGTATGTGAGATTTCTGAAATGAAGCTGGTTATAGTAGGATAAAAATTGTTTCTCTGCAATCACTTACTCTTGTCAAATCTTTTACCTCTGGTACATTTCTCTCGTAACATTATAAACATCAACTTCGATTTTGTGTGATTTCAGGCCTCGTATTACCCTAGTGGCTTTTTAGTGCCATGTTCTGCATATTATGTCCCTTCCTGGCCTCTGTACAATACCTGGAACACCAACCTGTAGGCGATTCTGTGTCCTTCGATTCCTGTAGCTGCTTCAGGGACTTAACCCACACGGCTTCTCCCTTGTGCATTACCGGAGAAAAGCCTACTCCACCCCGCTTGGTATGTTTCTTTGGATGTCATCTCCGCGGGATCCCCAAGCCCAGGGCCTCACATAACTGATGCTGGGACGATGCCTGCCATATTCTCTCCCACGTACCCTTGGTGTATTAAGCTCTCGTGTTTGACTTGTCTGAGCTATCAAATTGTGAAATACAAATTCGTGTCGTTTCGATGATGCTATAAGCGCTTTTACTTACGGATACGTCGTCAAATTACTGGCCGATGATAGGAAAAATTTAGAAATCTGTCGCCACGATGTATTCACATTAAACGTTTGAACTGTGAGGATTAGTTTAGTTCCCGTAATATATATTCTAGTGGCAGCTCTGTTCGTGGTCTTTAGTCGCATTTAACTCGCCGTACCAACACGTTCCCCATGTTCAGAACTAACACTTACGCGAGAGAATACTAAAGCAAATTAAAAATTCTTGTGAACGCCGAATCACACTAATGAAAGGGTGTCATGTACCTTGAGTGCATGGTACCATCCTCATGGGTTTCGCGTTCTAATAATTTAGATCGTTAGGCAACTTTATGTGTCTGCCGTTATCCGCTATCTCTGAATTATAATTTTTTTGTCACTTTGATAATTGGGTTACGTGTGCTCATGGCAGAATTGCGAGGAAAATTCGTACAGCTTGTATTTTCACTCCATTTATTTTAATAACAACCATGTCAGTTTTAACAATACTTAAAATTAGGTTAAACTTATAACTCAAGCTCCAAATAACATATGGCAGATTTGTTTTGGCACTCTTGAGTGTCATGCAAATATCTACATACTGTACCCTTACTTATTGTTTTTATTGAACAACTATGTGGTTTAGGGATTTACACTGATACCTGTAGCTTTTCTGGTTTGGACCGTCTCGAACCAGTGGTGCTTCCGAACAATCCAGCCCAATCCTGCTCAAGAACTAGCTAACAAAATTTACTACATCACGAGACAATTCGTGGACCACCGTGTTGTGACATAATAAAGCAATACGGATCTTTTTATTTTTTTATTTCGTGTAGAGATATTCTTAGTGTAGCAATTGGTAAAGTAAAAAATTTAGAAAAACAACAAACAACGTATTGTAAAATAACTGTTTTCATACACAAGGTATTACTCGTATTTTTCATTCATAATACGTCAGTAACATCGTTTAGCAACTAATAATATTATTTATAATTGTAAAAATTATGTCCTATATAATTCTACAGACATATATTTTTTGGGAATAGCGAATATATCAATGATGATTTTTCATGTAGTTTGAGAATGCAGTAAATCAAATCCGAAGCGACAGAATAATGAATGCAAATCTCTGCGCAGGTATTTTATGATTCAACAGGAGAGTAGTAACCTAAGTTAATAATTTATGGCACAAAGTTTCCACGGCATTCTTTTAAGAAAGTGAAAATTAATTTACAATATAACTTAGCAGTATGTACTAACTTGCTCCGAGCTTCTATACAGTAAATGTATATGGACTACAACATGTTTTGTGATGCTTTAAGGATTAACTAAAATTGCTTGTCAATAATGATAATTTGTTAGTGAGATAAAAAGGAATTATGGCAACTTTGATTCGTTTATGTTTAAATACAAATTGGACAAGCTTACAAGGTGAAAATGACTCTGCAGTTGGTAACTTCTCCAGTCCTATCGTAATCGCCCTTTCAATTAGCTTCTTGCTGATTAATGTTCATTAAAAGAAATAGGAAGAAATATATCAAATTATAGGCTGCAGTGAGTATGGCTTTCAAACTATAGTGAAATTCCACTACTTCAGGAAAACTAGACAGTAGGAAATTTAAAAAAATGGATTTAAATTATCAAGTTGATTTTACTTTGTATGGCATCAGCATCTACGACAAATATAAGTTCAAGTACTGCATGGTTGTGAAACTCAAACAAATTATTTTCCAAGTATTGAGATCATGCCGTTAAACTATGGATGATTTTTCACAGCAGTGCTTTGACGCCATTACATTATTTAAAATACAAATACAATATACCTTTTAAAGTTTTGTGAATAGGCGCAACGTTCACACCCTAATTTAAAATTATTTAAAAATTTACATCATATTGTTATTTCTAATTACTACCCGTAATTAAATTAGAAACATTAAAAACTAAGTTTTGAAAATAAATTTTTGTAACAGACAGCAGTATCCACAAACATGAATCAATCGGCTTTCTCACGGGATATTAGTTTGTATTTGATGTAAAAATTAGGTGTTTTCTCATAGTGGCACTTTAACAGTACACGATGTTCTTCGAACCCGTATCCATTGTGAAAGTTCAATTATAAGTTGAAAATATTCTATACCTGTGTTCTAACCTCAAAGAAGAAAGAACAAGTATAGAAATTTTTTATTGGCTGGAATTTATTCTCGATTACAAATGGAGGCAGATGAACTTGTTATTTTAGTAATAACATCAGTTCCAGTTCTGGATCAAGCATCTCAAAACACAGCATTTAAAAGTGATATTAAGAATCAGGTCCCCTCTTCCAATCCAACACCACAAGTTTTTTTTTATTGTAATTATTTCGCTATATTGGAAGTTCTTTTTGTAAAAAGTTGTTACTGTATAATCGGTGTTTCACGACAACACAGGACCGCACTTACAAAAGGTTGGTTTGAGTTGAGAGGCAGCGGTATCAAGCTCCCGATCGGGCGCAGCTAGCTCGCTGGAAAGGTAAGATTTAGGTTACTGGTCAAGCCCGGTTCTGTTTTAATGTTCTATTCAATGCAAAACGCAAACACTGTACACCACAACTTGTTTGAAATACGATAGGTAGTTGCCTATGTTTTCCTATTTTTATTAAACACTTCCCATAAATTTAATGTATGGAGGAATACCATTGAGCAGTAATACTGGTGACTCTAGATGTTAACCTCGTAATAGTCCTTTCCTGTCGCATACAAAGTCCATAAACATTCTTCTAGTTCATTTGATTCTATATGTTCATATTATTGACCACCATCTGTATCATATGTAGTTAGACAAAAACAGAAGAAAATGCTGTGATACGTTTTGACTGGTGGATCACATTTTGCAGACTTTACTAAACTAGATATCGTATGTTTGCCTTAACTTGAGATATACCCATTGATGCAAATGATCTACCAAGTGAGAGAGAACTAAAGTACATCTTGACCTTGAACTATTTTCTTAAAAATATACAAAACACTTAACAAAAACAACTTCTATTGACCGTTATGGTTATTACACCCGTTATTGTTTGGTACAAGACATCTTATTTTCCCTTTTGCTTGATATAAGTTAACTTAATGCAGTGTAAACTTTTACTTTTCACAGTGTCAGATGTTTTCATAAACAAATTGCAATCTGACATTCACCTACAGACTTAACATGACTAGATTTTCTATCTTTCTTTCCAAGGCCTGCCATAAATGAGTTTTTTGTGGAACACACGATACATTCATAAATGTTTTAAATGTCAATATGACTGCAAGTTTTGATTGTTGTGACAACCGAACGGTAGAAAGATACGTTGAAAGCCATGCTAGAACGTAGCGTTAAAAGCTGTAAAAATTGATCAGAAGATGGATTTATGATTAAATCAATTTTTAGACACCTTAACAACGTGTTTTACTGAATGAAAATATGAACGGAGCGTTACCTACGAGCGGCGGTAGACTTACGTGAAAGTCGCAAAAGATTGTTGGACATTGTTTTGACAAGGATAATAAATTATATAAGCTAAAAATGCATCGAGTCTATTAGGGAAAAGTATACCAAGTAGCTTCATCAGATTTTTAAACCTTAATCTACACACTAATAATTAGGCCACTGTTTTTGCTTACAGTGACATAAGTTTAGATCAAACAATGATTGACAGACTAGTTATTATATAGATTTCATAGATCATAGCTACTGATGGTTGATACAACGTGATGGTACTGCCAAGTTGTTATTGTGACATTACTTTTAGTGTCTGTAATGATATTATGTTTGTGATCGCTGTTAGCTTCAACTCCTTTTTGGCCTCGCTCTTATTTACATCTGATTTTCCCTCGTCAGCTGTTTATACTTTTCCTAAATCAAATGCTTTTCAAGCATGTGTGGCTCTTGTAACTGCATCCGTTTCAAATTCTCCAGTCTTTATCGTCATATCTTTAGCACCATCTTCACCGTATTCTGAAATAAATACAGTCTTCCAAAACTCTTCATCTTCATCCATTTGTATCAAATCTGCTTTTGATACGCTTTCTATATCAAATGTTCTTCCAGCATGAGTGACTGACTCTTGCAACTGCATCAGTTTGAAGACACTAAGATGATATTAACACCTTATCAGTCCTCATCACCACTATCTTTAGTACCAGCTTCGCCATCTTCTGGAATAAACCCATCGGCCTTCAGAAACCCTTCATTCTCAACCATTTGTATCAAATCTGCGTTTGATACCTTTTTACATCAAATGTACCTCTAGCAGGAATGAATCTTGCAACTGCATCAGTTTGAAGTTATCTACTAAAATGAATAATGTCAACATCGTTTCAGTCTTTATCACCACTATCTTTAGTAACATCTTCTCAGTCTTCTGGAATAAACCCATCGGCTTCCTAAAACCTTTAATTCTCAACCATTTGTGTCAAATCTGCTTTTGCTACTTTCCTATATCAAATGTACTTCCAGCAGAAGTGAATCTTGCAACTGCATCAGTTTGAATTTATCTACTAAGATGAATGATATCAACACCGTTTCAGTCTTCATTAGCACTATCTTTAGCACTATCTTCGCAGTCTTCTGGAATAAACCCATCGGCCTCCCAAAACCCTTCATTCTCAAGCATTTGTGTCAAGTCTGCTTTTGATACTCTTCCATATTAAATGTTCTTCCAATATCAGTGACTCTTGCAACTGCATCAGTTTGTCCACTAAGATAATTTATAGCAACAGCTTAACAGTCCTCATCACCACTATTTTCAGCACCATCTTCACCGTTTTCCTGAATAAAGACATCAGCGTCCCAAAACTCTTCATCCTCAACGATTTCTATCAAAGCTGCTGTTGTTAATATCTAAATAAGAAAAAAGCAATAGTTGATTCTATCATGCATGTTGTTGCAAAATGAACTAGGCAACGACACTCCATAGCCTATCTCACTTGTCACATGCAGAAATCAACTGGGACAAAACAGTTGATAATCCTTGTTGTATAGTGTGAAACTTTTTTCTGCGGACAAGAGATGGAACAGTTCTTGTTAGACCACTCAAAAAATAATACTATTTAATTAATTTAATGGCAATAATGATTTATTAATAATATCACCGGTAAATAATATACCACCCAAATTGGAGACTGTCAGTCAAAACACGTAGTACAACCAGGACTAATTGACACATTTTGATTTCATACAAAATGTGTAATGTTCTCAATAGATCAACTTGGATATGAGATTCAGGTTGTTGAAGGATGAGAATTTCATTTGCTGTCTGTCAAAAATGGATTGGCGAAGTGAGGAGGATCATGTCTCGTCTGTTGAAAAAAAAACTGGGGTATTGTTATTCAACGTCGTTTTCAAGCAGTATTTAATGCTCCAAGCGGTTCTTCCCGCAATACCATCGTATCTTCGGTTTTAAAGTGTATTATACGCGACCCGGTAGTTAGAGGGATTACAAAATAAGGCGCTGCAATTTTGTGCTCAAATAAAGATGGAAGTCACTTTTCGTCTACTATCGTATCTTAAAAAAACATGTTTCCCATGTTTTCATTACCCACTAATATTATTTTTTGTTCTGTTTGAATTATATCAAATTATGTGTTCGAAACGTGCCAGGTACTTATTTCTGCCTGTTGCTGTATATGATATAGCCACAGGTGGGGAAAAAGTTATTTATTGCTAAGATCCGAAAACTAAGCTACAATGAGCATAATAGGTTTTCCAAGGAGACAACATGAACAAATTATTACTTGGGCGCCTATAAATGCAGACACGCGATTGACTATACACAGCATTCACAACACAACACAGGTGGGAAGCTCAGTCGCTGCAGGCTGCCACACAGAAGTACAATGACCTCAGACTCCAGCTCTAGACCTCCCACATGGGTGGGCAGCGGGCGAGCTGGGCACTCTGCAGTATTGTATTCGATACTAACTATTTAACGTAAAATTAACGTGACACGTAAATTACACCTTCAGCATTTTCACTCACGTTCACGATGAGACCCGCCGTGACCCGACTGTTTTCACGTCACCCGCCCATCCCTATTAGAAACTATATACCCGTTAAGAACTAAAAAACTTTTTAATCACTTGTTAAAATACACTTTATTATTATTATTTAACTCCCCTGAAGCTGTTGAGACATTTAATCGTAATATGTTCATTGGTGCGTTTTCAAACACCAAGTCTGGGTACTGGAAGGCTGGTGTGTAGCAGAAGGGGTAATTGAATAAAATGCAAATGGGAGTATTTTGAAAAGCAATATATTTGGAATCAACTACAATTTGTTGTCTTATATACATAAGGTCCCGGGTGGTGTAGCTTGAACGAGCGTGCACGTTCGATCAGTAGAGTTAAGCAACGCTCTTTCTGGTCTAAACTGGGATGGGAGTTCCACGGCTGCATCTCTTAGCGCCTCGTGGTACGGCTGCCACGGAAATAGTTGGTCCCGGATGTCATAATAACATCATGACAGTCGTTAGTGGGGTTGGAGGTCTCCATAAAATGTACAGCGACGCATATAATTGGCCTAACGGCTGTTGGCTGAGTACTAAAATAAATAAATATTTTTTTTGCGGCAATTTATCTAGGGGCTCTCATGCAAGTAATATTTTGCTAAACTAAAGAATGTTAATGGGAAATGTAAATGTGTGTACAAAAGTTATAATAAACGAAACCTCTTCAAATTATAATAATAATTTTCAAAATTATAATGTATATAAAAAGTGAGTGTTGCGCCATGTTAGGCATAGGCATAACCAAGGCTACCTTAAACATGCCTCTCTCCCTTGTTAGGCGGTGGTCAATCAACGAGTGATACTTTACCCCAAAAAATCTTCTCTGCAGTTACACTTCGTGATTGGTAGTCGACGTTAATATGTTAGTCCTTCTCTAGGCAATACTTTACGGATAATCTCAGACATAGAAGAGAACAGGACTACATATTCTAACAGGAATACCACTTCAGGAAGTTGATAGAAATACTACATCATAAATTATATATTGCAACGAGAATTCCTAGATGTTCGGCTTATTTTTCAACGTAACGTGGGTTTTATATTTATTTCTTCCGGCTTCAGTTTCTCTTTACGTGTAACTTATAAATTATCTGATTAAGTAGACAGGAATGAAAATAAATTTACTATTTAGAAATATTACATATCACATAATTTAAAATAAAATTGACATGTAAACTATGTATAAAGCTATACGTATACATCAATATTTCTGGATGTCGGCTGTACGCAACCCCTGAAACTTGGTTAAACGGCGGCGGTGACTTCAGTTGGTAGGACGATTGATACGGCGAAATACCCTGAGTACAGTGGCCGTTCTCCGTAACCGAGAATGTTAACACAAATGTTGTGTGCCGTTTGTATGATGCAACTGAGGTAGGATCTTAATATTCCCGTTCTACGGAAATCTTTCCGAGGATGGTATTAAAAAATGTATTGCGGCCCTCGTACCACGTAGGTTAAGTTTCAAGTTACGTTTTCCTCTCTTTCGAACTGACGAGCAGGCAGGGCTTCAGGGGAGTTGCTTCTACCAAAAATCGGCGCGACAAAGGGATTTAGGGGCTGTGTTGGCACCGAAAATCGGCTCCACCAAGATCACAATTGTTTGCCATAGAAAATCGTACCGACAATATAGCAAGTTCAGGCTCCGGGATCTCGGAATGGTTAATGGGCTCTGGAAATTTTCTCAGTATGAGCTCTAGAACTAAGTGTTGAGGTTTCGGGAACTCGCGATGGTTCTGGACTCTGGGTGTCTTCTTGGGTTAAGCCCTGGGCTCAAGATGTCTTGTACGACCGGTACTGTCCTTATACACCCGAGCTCGTTTTCTACTTAAATACGTTTCTGGTGGAAGAAAAGTGAGGCTGCGCTGCGAGTATGTACTAGCGCACGCGCGATGAAGGCCAAACCTTTATAGTGGTGAGATGGTGATTGCAAAATTTGCATATTATAATTTATGTTTAAATACATAATCTTCAGACTCACAAACGTCACAATTTCGTTAGGGTTGCCAACCAGGTAGTCATCAGATCCGAGTTCTATGACCATCAAGGATGGGCTAGGCGGTTATTTTTGTGTAACAGTTTCCAAAATTCCAGTTCCGCCTTGATAATAGGTTCCCATAACCGGTTATAAAAGTAACCTGTTCTTTTAATGCAACACCATACCATTATTCAATATTAGTACTTGCGAAATACCTGTAAAAATATTCGTATGTTGATGATGTGGAAGTAACTAATAAAATACGTAGCAACACAATCAGAAACATATGCTCTCTAAGGTAAATCGGCGTTTCCTTTTATAATAGGTTACTTTTATAAAAGAATATAAAATATCCACATAACAGAAAGCTAAAATTCTCAAAATCTAAAAATAAAGCATACAGAACATATAATGCAGAATGCAGTCAAATGTTGGTATTAATTATTATTATTAAGATGAAGTCCTTAAGAATAAACAAAATGCCATAGGACAAATTAATCTACAAACATTTCAAGTGCAGCTTTAGTTGTGGATTATATTAGTCGAGAAAAGCCTTATATAGATTGTCCGGAAAATACGTGTACAACGGAAGACCACTAGTCTATTGGCCCAAAATATGATGATTTAACTTACCTATATACAAAGTTGCTTAGTTTAGCCGCTAGAGGTCTTCAAAAACGATTACCTTTTTTAATTTTTTATCGAGTAAGTCGAAAAATCTTTGATAGATTGTTTGTCCATGCGTCTGTACCAGTAAACTACAACTTTTTGAGGAATAAACCCTAACTTCGAAAATTACAGGGTGTTTAAAAACTTTGTCACAATAAATTATCAATCCATATTTTTTAACCCCTGTATAATAACTCCCAATATTTTTTGTGGATAGCTAGTTTAATTTAGAAGCTGTTTCGTCTCTTACAAATATTTAGTTGGGTAAACTGTTTAGCCACAAAACATTTTTTCCAAATCTCTACAAGCCTGAATCAGTAATTTTAACTTAACACTAGGCTTGTAGGGATTTAGAAAATATTGTTTGTGGCTAAACCGTTCACGCAACTAAAATTATGTAAGAGAGGAAATAGCTTCTAAATTATAGTAACTATTCGGAAAAAATGGTAGTGATTATATAGCGGGTAAAAATTAAAAAAAAATCATTTTTAAAGCACTCTAGCGGCTAAACTAAGCAGCTTTGAATATAGGTAAGTTGAGTTAAATTATCATATTTTGGGTCAAGGAACTTGTGGTCTTCCGTTGTACACGTATTTTCCGGACACTCTGGATAAGAAGTAAGATAATCGTTAGTAAATGAGATCCTGGAATTTAATATTGTTGCACTGAACATCAAATAAATTGTCACGCAGTCGTTACAATAATAATAGTTTTCAAAGACTACGTAAAAGTTACTAAATTGCTAAATATTAAATGTTTACGATCTCACAGCATAGCAAGGATTGAACGAAGTTAATTAAAATTTATGAATAGTCAGTACCTTGTCACTGTCCAGATATTACAAATTGAGCAGTTCAAGTTATTAGCTTTCCTCATTGACTTAAGATGCTACTTATCTGACTTTAAGGTTTACCAATGTACGACATTTGCAAGCAAATAGTTGCATGTCAGTATACGTTTTTATTCATAATGTCAGACTAGGTAATAGAATTTGATTTCATATCGTTCTGTTAGTCATTCTCTTACCTCTAAACGAGCTCTCAGATAAAACACACACACAAACATTGGAATAAATCTTTATCCAAATCCAACTAAAACGCCCACAGGGGTCACCGAAAGCAACCAGTTAAAAGAACCAAAACATATGTATTTCTCGATCGCTTTTATTGCCATAACGTTAGCGGGAGGCTTTTGGTGTTTGCTACATATTGTGCTTTTATTGTTTCAGGGCCAACTACTTGTGCTTCGGTCTGCAACCTGTGTGGTTCCACGCTACAAATATTGCCCTCCACGCAACAGCCTGCGTCCTGTTCACCCGCGTGTGTCTGTGCGTAGCAGGATTAAAACCTCCTTTCGCCACCCTCGCAGGCCTGCTGTTTGCTGCTCACCCCATCCACACCGAAGCGGTCAGTTTATTTCTCTATTTCTCAGCTTACAGCCTCATAAATGCCCATTGGTGGTATCGGTTCGGCGGTCTGAGTTTACAAGATGGAATGGGTACGAACCCCCGGAGGTCGGGATTTACTGATAGGGCTTTCTGCAGGTCCGGATTTAATAACTTTTATAGCGTACAAGTTTTGCGTTTGCATGACACCAGCTTTTCAATTTCAAAAGTTTAATTGACAAACAAGATAAGGTATTAAAGTATAAACGTCGTTTGCTAGTCTAAAAAGTTGGAAGCACCTACTTTAGGGCTTTAAATTTTTCTGAAACTTTTGCAATGAAAAATGCTTCAAAGGCCGCCTCGCACTAAACCCAACATAACGGTTGTGTTTGCGGAACAAGGTTAGGTTTGTTCAGCTTAGCATTTTCAACTCGCTGACTAAAAAATTGTTCCGCTTTTTTCATGGCGTGACCGCGGCACCAGTTTGCAAACTCACTTTGAGGATTACGAAAACATTGTGGTAATCGCCTTTTATATTCGAAAATATGTCTTTGTATTGTGTACGTGACTAACTGAAATTATTTAACCAAAGCATAGAACTATAACTGGTGAAATTACTAGGAAATGTAAGGTAACTGTTTACACAAGTCTTCTTCTTTTGATAGGGTGGTAGAAGTTGGAATAGCTCCAAATAATTAAATCTCATTAACAAACTCGTGGAATAACAACGTCTCTACAGGAGAGGTAGTTTAGCTAACGTTTGATATATGTAGGTACTTGTAATTCAAGTTGCAATTTAGAGTAAGTATATGCTCTGATGTAATAATCACAACAGATTTTAACATAGTTCATATTTTTCCTTACAATATGTGATGCTTGAACATATTAATTGGTCAGTATTTCTAACAAAATCAAATTGAAATTTTGTTCACTCATTGCATTATGCTATTAAAAAACAACTACTCTTTTAAAAGAAGCAAACATATCAGTTTAATGTAGTTATATTTACTCGAAATTATAACACAATTTATTGATATGATCATTAAATGATAAAGCATTCAATAACTACTCAATAATAAAGCAGCTTAAAATAATGTTTCTAAAAGGAGTGATGGTTTCCTTTTATCATTGGAATTTTGGTTTCTTACAACGGTATTGCAATTCATTTGTAAATAGTCCAGTTTTTATTGCAATTGTAATACAAATTAGTCAAGACTTATCTGAAAGAGGTAATTATTATTATAAAATGTAATATAAAAGTTGAATTCTTACATATTTGGTCATGTAGTTGAAAACATATACAGTGTAAAACAGTTAATTTAAAAATATGATTTGTGACAATTAGAAAAGTCGTAACAAGAAATAAAAGAAAAATGTATTATTAGTGGCGGGTAGTTTAAAAATAAACAGAACAAATGGGTTGTATAATAGTCAATTTTAGACGTTATCGTATGTACCTATTTATATTGTCATACACCTAAAGAGTTGATAGAGAAATATTAGTGCGAAATAAAAAACTTAGTGCGTGCATCGATTACTACTACACAAGGATGTGCTGCCAACTACAACGAGCATAGCTGTAGCAGAGATCTGGCGAATAGAAGATTATAGAAAATAAAGAGTTCGAAGATAGAAGCTTACAAAATGAGTCTATAACCTTCAACTTAATAGAAGATACATATAAAAGAAAAATAGTAATATAAAATATACCCGCTACTTACAGAGTTATTAAAATTGAATTCAATTGAATCATAAATTAAATAATCATAAAAATGTAAACAAACAGTAATATTAATCTAAAATTGATTTAACTGAAATTATGTATTATCAAATATTATTAATAAATGTGTTAGGCGTATGCTAGAGGCAGATGTTAAATGCTTAATACATACAATAGTCCTATATCTTGCAGTATAGTTGTTCATTGTCTATGTCTTAATCTGATTTTAATAGTAACCCTGAGATATATATATATATATATATATATATTGAGCACTATAGGCCATTAAGGCCCTGAGATAGAGTCGAATAACTAAGGTTATTACAATTACACGCTAAAGACTCTGGACAAAAGGTAAGATTAAAATCAAAATTTTAAATAAAACCTTGATAATAAGATTTAAATTAAATAAGCGCTATTAGACCACAGCATTATATTACAATCCTGATATTGATAGTGCCCTTTAGTATTTTGATGCATTTAAATAGGTCTGTTCTAGTAGAATAGGTTTGTACAATAATATGAAATAACTTTTGCTAATAAATTGCGTTGTAATTTTTAGTAAAACGTCTGAAGTCTTAATGTATCCAAATATGTAGATCTTGCAATATCTTGTGTTGGTATGAATTCAATGCAAGCTATGTGAAATGTTTCTCGAAAGCTTCATAATAAAACTACAAAGTTTCAATAAAATCAGCTGGATATTTTATTTCAAGTTTGAAGTAGGTGCAAATTATTTCCCTGAAACCGAGAGTTTCGTTTTGACAGTAAAGCAATTATTGTGGTAATAAATTTTATCGCTCAAATTAAAGCTCGTTCACTCCATGCTCGATTTCCAAACAGTGAAATCAGCTTTCCCAGGAGTCCCACTATTTAAATTATAAAGCTGCTTGCCACTCGTTTAACGGGACTCACAAAAGTCAAAAATTTAATATAGCTTCGACATACAATTCTAAAATTGATAAAAATGAGCAGCTGTACAACAACTTATCATATGACCGACAATGGTCACTTTTCAAAGTATGTATGATTTGTTAATTAAACGTTTTGGAAAAAATACTAAAATGCAGTTAAAGATGAAAAACTGTTTGCTCGAAAAGACCGAGATAGGAAATGTATTTTGTACAAAGCTCGACGTAAGGTATCAATATCCGGCGAATTTAACAATAAACCCAAAATTATTATAAAAGGCCAGGACCACATCTTTTCCATATAATAAGAATGTTGTTAGTTGCTATAGTAAAGAAAACTGTCAAACGGGAATTTATTGAAATCTATCCTTTTCCGACAAGATACTAGACAAAGCTTGTCGTTGCTGTGGAGACAGGAATTGAATATACAAAAAATAAGACAAATTAATGGAAACGAAAATAGATTAACTTTCAGTGATATGCCACATGTGGTATGGTTAATATACCAATACTAGTCTAGTCACAAAATCAAAAAAAGCTCTCCGTCGTAGTTTTAGATGCATTTCATATTACTTTTAGACAAAAGGTCTTTTTTCTCTTTTCCCCCTTTTTGAAGTGAAAATTTAAATAAATTTAAGTTTTTAGGTTTAAGGTTTTTGCAGAGAATAAATCTGTCATTTGAATTACTTACGTTTATTAAAAGATTCTCATATATAATGCAACTAGTGGGTTCTTCATTATCAAATAATCATTTCTGTTTACACGAGACAATATATTGAGTGGAAACAGAAATGATTATTTGATAATGAAGAACCCACTAGTTGCATTCGGCTAGATTATATCACGAGTCAATAAACACCGTTTGAATAGTGTATTTTAAATATTAAAAGTACAGTTAATGTGGTTGTTAGGTTGTTATGACAATTGTACTGACAGCAGGTAACGTGATGTTTGTGAAGGCGTGTGACTATCACCTATTAGTCAGGAAGGTATGTGATTATCAGTTGCTATGCACATTATCAAAAGTTAGTACATGCGTAACTATGCATTTTGCCGTTTGTCATTGGTTGATGCTAGAGGGAGAGGTATAATCATTTAAACATCACTTCAAACGTTTGAGCTAAAAGGTTGACAGCACTGCGACGTGTGGCGACGGTAATATTATTCTCTCTAATAATAGCCCAACATTGCACTCGAATCGGGCTGGCCTGATATATGGAATAGGTACAAATAAATACGAAGCAGTATCGACGTTGTCATTCCCCTGTCATTTCAGCCAGGACGTTCAACATTCAAAAGTAAGCTGGAAGAAAAGGTCGGAGGTATGTTCCAGTTTTTCCAGCCTCTTAACCGTGGAGTCAGTGAACACCAGATGCTGTTGATTCCAATAGGCAGGAGTGAGAGACTTGCTGCTGATGACTTCTATGATGATGACGTCAAGCAGATGCCTAGTTTCAAGCCAGACCAGGACAGTGAATTTCTAACTATAGTACATGCTGCTTTGAACATTAGAGGCGAACTGTTATCATGGCCTGGTCAATCGGGTTTTGAAATTTTAAAGGAAGCATGCACAGAAATAGTGCCAGATGCCTTGCATCTTTTCATGAATGTGTTGTTGAAGGGGGCAGATATTTCGGACACCTTGTGTAGCGACCTAGATGATGTACTTGACAACACGTTTTCAAGTTGAGTTCATTCTATCCAATGAAAAAATTGTTTTTTGTATGATTAACTTGAAAAGAGGCTTCCACGAATGGGGCCCCCAGTTAATCCGCTGCGAATTCCGGTTCAATGGGATTGCCGGGAACTGCCACTTAATAACCCTTGACTTGGGTTCAGTTATTTGTTGGAGCGAAACAAGACTTAACAAACACGACTATATTGAGTAACAACGATTACAAACGTCACTGATGGACCGATGCTTTTTTACAATAGCTTCAACTGTTGTGACACGCTTGGATTGGCCACGCGAAAATAGCGAATTGCGCGTAACCATCACACAAAACAACCTGGAAACGTCTTTACCAGGGAGCTAGACCGACCGCAAACCAGCACAAAGCATAGGTCAACTTGCTTACTCGAAATTCTGAATCTAACTGAAGCTGAATTGACAATGAGCTGAACTCGCAAATTCAACAAGGAGGGGAAGGCTCAAACACTATTGGCTGAGGCGATCCTGCGTAGCCATTCGGAGCGTCGCACGTTGTTTAGGAATAAATGCTTATTTTAAGAAATCTTAATGCTAAGCTCTCTCAATGAGGCAATGTATTGAACGAAATCCATAAACACATGAGTCCCAAATACGCTAAGTCCTATTAGAAAGTGTATCCATCCGCTTAAAAGCCATTACGGGAAGCTTACAAATTCCTTTCCAATATTAACAGAGGCAAACAAATACGGCAAGATGCAAATTTGACTTTACCACGACCTTTGAATGAGATAGAACAGTTATGACTTGAATTACATGAATAATTATAAGCAAAAAGGTTTTGATGCACGCATCTGTGTGAATCAAACAAAAATAATACAAACAACCTAATCGTCCATACAGGTTGATCCTGGCGTTGCGTGTGCAGATAATGCCCGCAGTATTTTATTTGGAACTGTGAGAAAGCCCGAATCTCTCCCACCTACAACGGATGCACTTCTGCTTCACATCAAAAGGTGCCACTACCAAGTAAGCTGGCCTGGAACACATTAGAACAAAAACACAAAAGACTGTCAAAACGTTATTTAATCTATTTCTAAATTGGCAGGTATGTGTTTGGGAGAATGCTCACCTTCCCAAGCCATCTCTTCCATTGCTTGAAGACTGCGGCTGGACCATTGACGGAGAGCAAGTTGTTCCACGTTTCATGACGCTAGGCCCTATTCCTAAGACGTGCCCAGAAGTTGTTTGCCACTGTAAAGGACTTTGTAACTCAAAGAACTGCAGTTGTAGGAAAGCAAACGTCCCTTGCTCTCTGTACTCCCTGCAAACGTAATCACAGTAATCTTTTTTGGTTTCTGTAAGTTTTTGTTTGCTTGTTTCATTTTCGAAAATATTTGAAATAAAGCTTAGTTCAAACGTTGTTTTAGAGTTCATTTTTGAAATCCCAATGTTTGAAAACATATATCGAGACACGACACACTTGTTTTTACGTCAAAATGGAGTATAAGCCGTCTTCGCTGCCATTTTAAAAAAACTTAACCAATGTTTTTTACAGTGTGTTTGAACTGCTCATGCTCAAAAACATACAACTAGACATTTTGGACGCGTTCCTATGTCAAAGAGGGGCTTTACAGCGCCGATTTCGGGTTTCGGCGCTATATTGGCCGCCATATTGGATATCACACTTCCGGTCAGGATTTCGCTTGGGCAACCGGCATTTTAGGATTCAGCAGGGTCGAAATAGGGGGAAAAGACATTTTACTCAAAAGTAATATTAAATGCTTCTAAAACTTCGATTTTCTGAAAACTTGACTAGACTATACAGGCTGTTAGGCAATTCGAAGAGGGTCTTAGAATCCCATCATAGTCATGTATTTTTCTATTATGCATTAATAATGAATTAAGAAAACAGCCCAACGCAGTTTTTGGGCCCAGAAATCCAAACTACCTGCATTAAATCCACCAATGAAACTATTGTGTAAGAAACATATATATTAATTTAATTTAGAAAATGTACGTATTTATGGACTAACAATAAAACCTTAGTATATTTAAAATATTGGCTCCTCAATGTATAAATATGCATGAGAATTTAATTTAATATATCATCCTTTTAGAAGCAGAATGCGCAGAATGTTTTGTCCTTCAAAAATTAAAATGCGAACTAGGTAGTGCCCGGCGATGCGGAGATATGGATCACAAGTTCGTTAAAAACAATAATTTTGTGCATGGTGTGTCTGTCTCTCTGTTGATTTATCCATTATCGAGTTTGTTTATTTGATCGTATTTTTGAATGTAGGTGGGTTTGCCTTTTTGTCAAAAACGAGGAATTGGCATATGCATTTTTCCGATGCCCTTAATTTAGCTAATTCAGAAACACAGTATGACCAAATAGTAATTTACGATACAAGTGCGTAAAGCTACTCTTTAGGCACGAGTGAGGCAGAGTTAAAACGCGAGTGAGCGAGCGTTTTAAGCCCCGCGAGTGACTAAAGATGCTTTACGCATGTGTATCGTACAATATTTTAGCTACGATAGAATCTAGAAACCACGGTAAATACAAAAAGAAATGTAAATTAGGATTACCAGCAACCGGTCGTAATTTTGCGTGTTTTAAAAATTTTAAAACACGTTGCTACTGACAACGTGCCTAATGAAATCTTTTAAACACGTTACTACTGACGACATAAACTAATGAAAACCTGTTATTAAACAGTCGTTTTACAAACTTAAAACTGCCAACTAAAAGGCAATTTTACACACTGTCGTAGGTAAAATTATTTTCTTCGAATATGGCTATGAAATATATCCTAATTTAGAAATGCAAATATAAGGCATTTAAAAATCGAATGTCAAGTTTGGCATTTAAATGTGAACGTAGTTGCGTTCATAATTTAGAAACTTTGCCGTAGCCATACTCGATGAACATGATTTTTGGTCATAAATTACATGGTGAATGAGTTGCTATTTTGTACTGCAACTAGAAGATAGAACTAAGGTGGTGACATTTTGCAAAGGTATTTAAAAGAAATAGTGTTAAAAACCCGTCCTGGTTACTATAATCTCTGTTATACATTAATAATGAATTAAAACAAAAGCCTAACGGCGTTTTTGGATCTAGCAATATATTTTTGGCCAAACTACCTGTATTAAATCCACTAATGAAACTTTAAGACTATTGTGTAAGAAACATATACAGATTGATGGTGGATAATGTGAACATACAAAATCAAATGTGCTACAACACAGTTTATCGGTTTTGTATGCTTCTTCTTCTTCCCTTTATTGTAGACCAGTGACCTGTTTCAACCACATAGTGGTTCTATGAGCCCTCTTTGCCCTTAGGACTGGCACGCGGCTAGCCTTGCCCGTCGAACGTTAGGAAGACTTGTCTTGTTTGGGGTCAACTACTACCACAGGTGTTAGCGAGGTAGCCGGGGAGCGTACGATTTTTAAACTCTAGAATCGCGGGATTCGAACTCGGGCCGGCCGCCTGAGAAGCGAGCATTTGCTCGCTGTGCCATCCCCTCACATGGCTTTCTATGCGTTAGATAGAAATCGACTAATATGCTATTAACATCTAGTATCCGCATAATCAAGATGTTTTGTTTGTGGTAAACACTGAATTCTAAGATACTAGATTCCAAGTCATATACTATGTCTATTTCCGTCTGACGCATGCAAATCCCGTAAACTGTATTCTAGCTCATTTGACTGTCTATGTACACATTACCCACCACCAATGTTATATTAACTTAATTCAGAAAATGTATGTATGTATCTCTCCGTCGTAAGCTTCTTGTCAGAAGCGTCGTGACCCAAGTATGGACTAACAAAAATATACATTTACAGTATTGGCTTCTCAATTTATAAATATGCATGAGAAGTTAATTTAAAATCATTTTTGAAACGTAATGCCAGCCCTTCCTGTTTTGTCCTTCAAAAATAAAAATGCGAACTTTGTAATGCTCATGCAGAGATGTGGAGCACGAGTTCGTTAAAAACAATAATTTTGTGCGTGTTTCTGTCGGCGGGTTGGTTCATCCATCACTAAGCTTGCTTATTTGATCGTATTTTTGACTGTAGGTGGGTATGCCGTCTTGTCAAAAAAGAGAAATGGCATAGGTTTGTCTCAGGCCCTTAATTTAGCTAATCCTGAAACACATGATGAATGTGTTGCTATTTAATACTTCAACTAGAAGATAAAACTAAGTTGGTGAAATTACATTGATGGGATTTCTAAAATTAATGGGCATAAGGTTTTTTCAGTAATAGTATTCTCAATTACAATTTACAAATAACGGTTGGGATTAATTGTTCTCTAACAGTATAATTTAAAAATAACAGCACTAAGGATGTATATGTCAGAAAGTTATAATTTAAAATTTTAACTTAGCAACATAGAAATGTTATACTTAGAAAAGTTATTTAAAATACGCCAAGGTCTAGTAAACTGTATAATAAGAATTATTTATTAATGGAAGAACGAAAGACCAATGTTTTTGGTGAGATTACCACAATATGAAAAGTATGAAATTCGTTGTTATACTTAAAAATATCATTGGAGGATAGACAACAAAAAGACGAAATCATTCGTCTATGTATTCTCGACACCCGGAATACATTATGGCTATCATGCATTTAATTTTGTATGCTTTCAATTTCACTGATTTTTCAGGTTTCTGATATTTTTTAAATCGATTGCAACAAATACAGCTCCGGCTTCAAATTGATATCAAATGTTTTTTTCGAGAATCTTTAAAATGTTTCTACTTTGTCAAAACGTTTCCTAAACATTGAACATTGTTCCAAAGATATTATGTAATTCAACAGGAAAGATTGTCTTCAGCAACTATCGTTAGAAAATCGAATATTATAAATTATATATGACAGCGTGTTTGCTTTTAAAATTGTAAGCCCTCATGCTTACGTAAAAATTTAAGTTACACTTTCAGAAACAGCTTATATTTAATGCATATACGGAAATCTAATGTGAGAAATTTAAAAATAACTATAGACGAAAGGTAATTGTAGAAGTTCCTGCACCAAAATTTTTAAGATTCAATATTGAGAAGGCTAGAGCTTCTTGGCATATCTTCGATGACGTTTATTTAATTGAGGTGGTATTCGTTTGCATTAACATTATTGATGCTTAAAACTAGGTACTTCTTAACTTTTTGCAATGCCGTTCAGGCCCTTCTTACCTACAATGACTATATATATCATAGGCTATATAAGCAAGTGCTACGTTTACAGACGTTAAATGATGTCAGTCTGCGGCTGATGTACTGAGGAATTAAACCAGGAAGTCTTTCACTCGGCCTATCTTCGTTATTTCTGAAAAGTTTATCTTTCTGTAGAAATACACGGAACTGCACTTTGCTTTACAAAATGATATCACACTGAACATTCCATAACTTCCAACGACGATGTCCCAAAACTTATTTAACAACATGCAATATTTACTTATAAAACAAATACAAATTGACGGTAACTCGCACATGCAATACTTAGCTAGGTATAGCGTGCCTGGTAACAACTTGACGTATTTTTCCTTTTCAGGGTACGGACAGATCGTTGTCCCCTCTTACTCTAATGCATGACATGAGCACACATGTAATATAGAGCAGCGCTTCCATTTGTCAGATCGCGGCTCAATTAAAAACCTTATCACATGTGTGCAACGCCCTCGGACCTTGCGTGCATTTTCTTAAGGAGCAGAAAAGCAATTGCGTGCCGTTTTATAATTTTTTTATAAACAAACGCCGAACGCTTAAAATTTAAAAACAGCGTCATAAACGCACCCAGCCCAAAGCCTCGTATAAAACAAGTACCGCGACCACTTGAACAAAAACTTTCATAGTCCAGCGAAACGGGACAATTTTAAAAGCCTGGCCGCCGAACAAAAAAAATGCCCGGATGCCCCCAAATCTCGGGCGAAAATCCAATGCCGCCGGCGCAAGTTTAAAATAGAGTGTGGGACAGCTACCAAATGCGCATTTTGTAAACACACAAAGGAAATCGACTGAAGCCGATCATTCAAAGGATTAGCCAGCTAAATAAGAAAACAAATGTGTCAAACTGGCTTAGTGCCGGAAAAAGATCAACATGAGTAAACCATATATGTATTATACATATATTGCTAGTAGGGCCTCGGAACGCCCGAAAACATTACGGCGCCGACATAGTCTCACTTAGAGTATAACGCGTCTCGTGCGCATGCGTGAGAATTCGAACTCCGCCTTTAGAAGCGAATTTTAAACTTGACCATTTCCCCATTGGGCGAACGACGCCGACGCGCTTGCGCACAGCTCACCATTATACATTGAAGAGTTGGTTGTCTGTCTCACTTCCTTGGTGAGTTTCCACTCATAACCGCTAGCAATATTGTAAGTATTAGATATATGGAATAAACCAACAGCGGCGATTCTCGCGCTAAATTCAAAACGTATATGGCGAAACAAATAAATCTCGGCTAATATCGACACGTGCATAGGCGTGTAATATATCCCTGAACGCGGATTTTTATAAGAAAGACGATAGAAAACATAAAAAACCCCGCCGGATATAAATAACAACGCTACGGAACAAAATAATTAAAATAACAAATTATCTCCTACTTCAGACAAAAATGGCAATCTGGAAGAATCGCAGAGGGGTGGTTTTCCTTTAAAAAAAGAGAGCACTGCAAAAAACGGCACCGACGCCGCAACCTGCAGCTAAGAAAGCTGCCGCATACACGCTAGTGATGTCAACTTTAGTTACTTTTCGGTACTTGTAACTATTCGTTACTTTTCGTTGTAGTATCCGTTACTTTGTATTCGTTACCGAGTACTCGTTTATTCTGAAATCTACACGCGTTGCAACCAGTTCGGATCGAGTACGCGAAAGTTCGGCGAGAGTATCCGTTGGTTTCAGATTGAGTGACAAGTACTCCCAGCACACGGAGCTACAAAAACTGATATAAACAAACAAAACAGAATGCTTACTTCTTTATTTCTCAGAATTGTGCATTGCGCACGAGGCTTATACACACTATAATATCGGGAGTTGAATTTTTACGTAAAAGAGGTTTTAAGACAACCTGGTTAAGAGGCTTGCTTTTATATTGTTTTCAGAGTCACTTTATGGAAAGACAGGTGATTGATAGCAACCTACTTGATCACATTTTTTAACTTCTACTGGATGTGGACAATGATACGCTAAGGTTGCAGTTGTGTGAAGTAGGTTCTATGTTCACGTTCATTTGTTTTCAATCTATCAGAAGTCGTGTGTGTGCTGCTAATACATTTTTTGCGAGAATTATTAATGTCAGAAAACATCCTCGAAACCTCGCTTATGTGATAAAGCATATTAAGCATTTTAGGGTATTAAAAAAGTCCTAAAACGCCAATCGCTGTTCGAATGTGCCTAAAAAGTGTTTTCATGAACCTACTTTTTCAGACACCATTCTAATTTTAAACACAATCTCAAACTTAATCTTCTGACCGTAAGATGCCGATAAAATAAAAAGCAAGGTCGAACAGAATACCCTTGATTAAACTAAAGTAACTGTTTTAAAAATTCAACGAATACTTTTGAAAGTTAATATCCGTTACTTCGGATCTTGTCGAGTCACGAGTACTCGTGTAACGAATAGTTACTTTCTTGCATCACTAATACACGCCGGCCGCAGAAACAAACATATGCCCGGAAGCTCGCATCGCTCCGCTGCAACCGCCGCTACATAAGCAGAAGGAGACGCGCCGCCGTCTGCCCCTACGTCCAGCCCACTACGAGGAGCATCGCCGTCGCCCAGACTCCCACCTCGCAAGCTGTCGCTCCAAATCGCCGCCAAGCGACGCCGTTCGCTCGCGCCGCCTGCTGACGCCCGTTCAGTACATTCGCCGCCGCTGCCGCTACAACCATAGAAGGAAGACGCGCCGCCGGCTGCCCCTACGTCCAACCCATAGCGAGGAGCATCGCTGTCGCCCAGACTACCACCTTCGCAAGCTGCAGCTCCAAATCGCCGCCCAAGCGACGCCGTTTGCTCGCGCCGCCTGCTGACGCCGTTCAGCCATTCGCCGCCGCAGCTGTACCCATAGCAGAAGGCCGCCTGACACCGCTTCCATAGAGGAAGTCATTCGCCGCCGCCGCATCTGCATCCATAGTAAAAAGCTGCCCGATACCGCCTCCATAGAGGAAGCCAATCATCGCCGCCCCAGCAGCATCCACAGAGGACGCTTGCGGCCGCCACGCATTGTAGCCGCAAGCTACAATATGCCGACGCCTCCGGAGAACCTAGAGCCCGCGCCTTCCAGCGTGGCCTAGTCACAGCTCCCCGAGGATGAGAAGCAGGGACAGCCGACGGCCGGATACGTCGCCCGCCGCCCGGCTGCCCGTCACCAACCAGATCACTCCCAGGAATCCAGGAACTCCACGCTACGATGATGACTGAACTCGCGATCCCAGGGATCGACGCCCCGGCTTCGCACAGGCTCCATGGCACGGCAATGACGCCTCAAGCCTACGCCGCAGCCCTTGCCTGCCGCCGAGGTGTGTCATCCTGCCTCCAGTCATCCGGAACGTGGACACCGCCTCGCCCCCAAGATACCCTGGCCGAAGTTTTCCGGTCTCCAGGTCGACCGACCCATCCGCTTCTCCCCGATGGAGATGCCCTCACCGACCACGCGCATTGCATAGCTTATTCTATTTCTTTATCTCTAAGTTTGATTTTATAACAATGTATATATTAATTTTTAAGTGTAAATAAACGAATGCTTAAACCAATCGTGATCTTCTACAGGTGCTCCAATCGTCGGCGTCGTCTTTCGTGACATTCCTACCATGAGCTAGTTTGGTAATGGCCATAAAAAAGCCATTCTTAACCGTCCGCTACGCCCTCAAGTGTTAAGAACTTTAGAGTGAGAAGAGGACATCGATCAGAATACTGACACAGCACTGTCAAAGTACTTTATAGTGAGAGGAAACAACGTTCTGTCCGTACCCTGGAAAGGACATCAAGCCACCCTACCTAGGTACACACAGTGTGTACAGAATTTGAGATAAATTAGGAATTCGCAGAATTAAAGCGGTCCAACACCAGAGCTGAGCAAATTTACTGGTTGGGTTTAGAGTAACTGTATTAAAAGAGGTATAGCAAACGACGACAATTAAGCATCCACAGTGTTCATTGTCGACTAAATAATTTGAATATTGTGAATTTGCGTTTAAGTGTGTGTATTTCTTTGGTTATAGTTCTACTCAGTGAAATAATTGCTATTTTTAGGGATTGAATAATAATGTACGTTAAGAGTTCTGACTATACTTGCTTATTTCGCTTAGTTCTGCTAGACATATCGTAATTCCCGCCAACGACACAAATAAAAGGAAAATTAAGCTTAGGTACTCTAGTTTTCAACCTAGAGTGAATACTAGAGCCTTCGAAGCTAAACTATTTCGTGGTTTGGTAGTGTTACATTCCATATCAATTATTTGTAGATATACAAAAATTTATACTCCTTAATTATTTTGTATTTATTTGTAGTTTCGTTGATGAAATACGAGATTCTTAATTTTTTTGTAAAGCTGTTCAAGTTAGGTATAAAATTTCAACATCATTTTCAGTATTAAGGAGTTTGCTCAATAGTGTTTTCAAATAGCAGTTTTTTGTAGAATTTTGCGACATTTTATCCAAGTTCCCATTGATGCCCATCAATAACTTTCCCCATATTCTTGGTTTTCTACAACTGACATAATCTTGCTTAATGTTTGTTTTCTTCTTTAGGCCCCTTAGTATTAGCTAAATAAAATCCTTTTTTCGAGCGGCTTGTACACCCAGAAACAGAACAGCCCATCGTTTGACCTTTGAAAATTGTGTTTTTAAAGTATTTTTCTGTAAATTTAATAAACTGAATGTCCCTAATTAAAAAAATCCGAAGCCTGCTGCGTACTTATGTACTCCAATGGGATATTCTGTTCCATAATGAGACTGAACCAATAGAATGCTCTTACCGCGTTTGCTTTATTCAACCGTTAGATTCACGGAACGATAACACCCAAAACTCTTCGATTGAAGTCGATTGCGCGATTGTCTAGAGCTCCCTGCGTTCAACTTAAGTCTTGACGAACTTTACAGTCTCTTCGACCCTGCATCACTCGCATTGAAACAATAGCTGCGTCAAATGACAAATTGACGTAATACAGTACTTTTCTGTGACATCGGTATTTCTAATAGTTCGACTTGAGTTAAGAATTCCAAAACGAAAACCCAATTGTATTATCTGTAACCGCTTCTACCTACTGGTGTAGAGGCTGGTGCTTTCTTTGTACGCTAGCATCTGGCGGTGCAGTGCCCGGCGGTTTCGGGTTACAAAGTTGGAGCGCGCCTTTGAGCTTGCGTATCAACCATTGTGTTAGGTGTGTGTTCTGGTGATGTGTTGACCTTGTTACTCTATCTCTTAGGTCTGTGGTTCAAGTAGAGCACAGTTAATTTGATGCCTAACTGTGAATGGTCTCACCGAACTAGACGCCGGCCGGCAAGGCTACGGAAAAAATCCGCCCACAGCGGGATTCGATTCGAGAACTTGCTTAATGCAAGCCTAGCGCGCTTCGGAATTGCGCTTCACGGCTTCTTCGGTTTTTATTAATGCTTATGTCTAACTAAAAATCATTATACAACAAAATGTATATTATGATTATCTGAAATTCGATTTGTCACTGCTACGAGTATCAGACTAGTATTTTTCAATCGAGTTACTTTATCATTGAAAATTTGAATCTTTACTTCCAATCAACTGTTAGAGATATCAACTTCAAGCAAGAATAGATACTACTGTATTAGGTCTCTTTGAAAATTGACGCATCCACTTTTTTTTCTAGCCTCAAGTACAGCACGGGGAATGGGGGACAGTCGGGTAATTGGCTTTAAGCCAATAGTTGAGCTTATTAACATATATTCTAAAAATATTGTAATTTTATAAATGGTAAAGGCATCAAGAGTGACAAGCCATACAATTTTTAAGTTGCGGATTAAAATGGTCTAAATGGCCAATTGTGGCATGTGTTACGGTCTACAACAATATTTACGACAACGCCGCAGCTCATACGAAAAACGCTACGAAAAGCTGGACGACTAGCGCGTACGATATCACTCAAAATTCGGGAAAGCAACTCACATAGGACCGCTGACCCTGCCCGTAACAGGAAGTGCCGACTAGACTCAGTGAAGCAAAGAGTGGTTCAACGCGAGATAACCTACGGGCAACGGCCTAAAGGACGGTAAACAGGTCTAAAATAGATTGAGCATTACGCAGTTGCATCATATAAACGAAAACGCGAAAGTAACCCCACGGAGTAACCGAGAAACAAATGAGCCTATATACGTTACACTTGGCAAAAACAGCTAAACGTAGAATGGTATGTATGCAGCCCTACGACTCCCCGGCAATGGTGACGGAGCGCCTGACCTGCCTTTGGCGTTTACAACTTCGTCCAGGCTCCACCTCACATCGATCTTATACTGCGGACAACTCAGTCTGAAATCTGCATGCAACAGGCGCAAGGAAAACACAAGGCAACATATAGCAAAACCGGCCTATTGGTCTAACGTACACACATGAAAATGTTATTTGGTACAGTATATGAAAAGTGCCGACTGGCATTATATCCTAAAATTATGGCGCTAACTGCCCGCGAATAATCATTTTACTGCCATGCACATATGTTATGAACGGTATTGAATGCGAATAGCTTTACAAACTGTAATGAAGGCGCTGTGGGGCGAGGGAATAAATATTTACTTCAACCACTGGCTCAAGCCGGATCACGCCACGCTCCGAAAGGCAAGAAACTGGAGGGGCGTCGGCAACACAGACAGAAAGACTGCGACGGTGCGAAAAACTTTAAAAAACCTCTCTTTTGCTCTCATAGACTGGCGTTTCAAATTCACTGCAGAAAATATTGCTAAAAGCCAAGCCGCGAGGAATAAGGACGCAGCAACAAACACAGGTGTTCAGCCAAACGGTCCAAGGCCAGAGCCCAACTGTGCGACGGCATGCTTAAAACTTGCTACTCACATAAATTTAGGCGGAAAAATATGACAAGAAAGCTATATACAAGCTGGGTCGTAATCTTAGAACAAAAATAGGCAATTATTTTACATGCGTAAAATTTGAAAATGTTCTGACACATGTATGCAACATTACAAATATAATTTGAATTGAATAAACGATATCGAAGATACGCTAACAATCAGAAATAAAGAACTGAACTTGAAGGGCTGTCGCTTCCTTAAAACTGAGTTTTCAAAGTTTGGTAGACGGATTTGTACCATTATTTTGAACTTCTAAACGCCATGTATAACAATTACGGAGAAAAAAGATATTATGAAATCTCGAAAGAGTAATCTTTACCTACCATCTCCGTCAATTAAAGGCCTATCTTCTCAACTTCTAATTCACACCTTGAACGAGAGCACAGAAAGTGACCAAAAAATTAAAAAAGTTTTCAATGAAGAACAACATATTTTTATTATTTCTACAAATATTTACGTTCAATTATTCTTTCTTTTTGTAGTGTATACTCTCGTTTAATTGAATGTAAATATTTGTAGAAATAATAAAAATATGTTGTTCTTCATTGAAACTTTTTTAATTCTCTAGTGAATTAAAACACTTGTTTTACTTGTTAATCATATACTGTTTATGAAGGTTGATATGGAGTTAATAATGTCACTTTAAACTGTCAAAATTGAATAAAAATACAAAACAGTAGTTTGTATTACCAGGCAGCCCCCAGTTTAGCTTTTTATGACGAATGCGAATTTAGTTGCAGAGGTATATAGGGCCATGAAAAAATAATGAACTTCAGTGCCGAGGGGTACATTAGGCTTTTTAAATCGAGAAATCGCGAAATTACAAAATTTTAATAGACTTTTGTTGGTTATATTGATGTCGGTTGCATTTGTTTTCCTATCGCCCCGCCGCCTACAATAAGTCGTAAACAATGGATTGCTTCACTGCCGATTTCTCATATTTTAATGGCGAACGTTTCTAAAACACACTAGGATATACGATTTTGTGTAACATATGTGACTGCGAGTTACACAAAATGAAGGATTTCCTAACTAGTTCTATAAACAGCTACATTAACGCAGTTTTATTAAAAAATCACATATGATAAATTTCAAACTATTCTGTAAAACCTATAGCGTTATAAATTTATTCTATATATTCTATATATTTATTGGCAATACAAATATATTTATAAGTATTACTGGATATTATTTGTTGAATTTTGAAAAAATCATGATCTCTTAAGTCCAGGGTAGTGGCCAATAGCATCTTGTACCATATTAACAATATAGCGACTAGCTAGTACCGATTCGATACGAGCTAACATGGTTTTCTTTTACCTGTCAAATAAAATAATTTAGAAACGTCAGTTGATTTTTTTTTTGTTACGTTGTGCGACTTATGCATAAAAAGCAACAAGAAGCGCGTTGTGGACAAGCATCGATTGCCTCGTCCTACGGATTCGTTGCATAATATTCGGCAAAAACTCATCAATGATAAGCACAATACTTATTATATTACCCCTGACTATAAACTCGAACTCACAAATGCTGTAGCAAGACAATTGTTAATATTCAGTGCGCCCGGGGTATTCCGTAAACTATTTATTTGTCCGAGAAACTAACATTTTGTAACCGTCAGGTGTTACAGATCAAAGCCAAGATTCTGCACTTATGCAAATTATGGCTGGAATTTCAATAGCAATTATCACCCGAATTCAATCATTTCTATAGAAACTAAAATACCTAACTAAAGTAAATGGTCTCCCGCAATTGGCTATTTCAATATGTGGGCTACTTCAAATATTTTACATTATGTAAGTTTCAAATGAGCGAAGCTTGTAAAAGCAAAGCAAACCATCTAATACTTCTCCAATATCTTCAGTCGGGGTAGGTATTAGAATAAAGGGACAGCTTCAAGGTAGATATGAATGGATAATAAAGCAGTTTATAGTTGGTAAAGATGGTTGCTGCCTGGTATACAAGAAAATAAAGCAAAACTAATAGACATCCCCGACATTCATGGAGATCTTGTAAAAGCCTACGATAACGTTCCAAAATACAAATTGTGCTAGCGATGGGCAGAAAAACAGTGGATGAAAAATGATCAACTTAGCAAAACTTCTGTATTTCTGTAGAGCTCGGACAGAAATGGGCCAGCTAATGGAAAATAGAGAAATAACGAAGGACCCCTGCAAGTATATGGCAAGTTATCGCTGTTATGTTACATATTTATGGCACAAAGTATTAGTAACGTGTGCCGCGGAAAACTTTTCCAACTAATGATTTGCTTGTTGTAGTTCTCGTACACGTTTCCACAAAATGATACCTAGCTTAAGCAAATATTGATAATTGAGTAAATAATAATTAAAACTAAGTGTAATTGACTACAAGTAGTATTACAATATAATAAGAAACAATAGTTGCTTTCCGAATGTGAAAATATTTTTGAATTATCAGCTATAAGGCATTATCGATTTCAGCTCCTTACTATTTTATGCATCATAGGTCAGATATCTGTTCGAATATCTAATTGTATAAATTCTGTAAAACAAACCAGTTTTTCGATGACAATTTTGTTCTCGTATTCAAAAATAGTATTTATGTTTCACTGAATGCTATCTAGTTGATTTATTTCTAAAGCTATACATTTTTTAGGAAATGTAATTCTATTCTACGATTTATTATACACCTTAAAATTAGCCGAAATTATTGTTTAGAAGCTAATTAAAAATCGAAGTAGTATGTGCTAAGCCAAATACTTGTGAACGACATCTGCCCAAATTACGTAAAGAAAAATGTTAGGCCTTCAAATATTGAAAACAGATTCTTGTACTATTGTTTACAATCCATATATATAATAGGCTTGTCTGGGACGCTGTTTTGTGTGTCCGGGACGCTGTTTCAGCAGCCAAACCTTAAGAGATAGAGAAAAAAGTTATGAAAGTTATATGTTTGGAATGGTCATGTTAGGTCAGGAACCGAATTTCAGTCACATGACACTTCCGGTTTTCGAGAAATCACGTGATTTCCGTCCGTCCGGGACGCTGTTTCAGCAGCCAAACCGTAAGAGATAGAGAAAAAAAAGTTATTAAAGTTATATGTTTGGAATGGTCATGTCAGGTCAGGAACCGAATTTCACTCACATGACACTTCCGGTTTTCGAGAAATTACGTGATTTCCGTCCGTCCGGGACGCTGGTCCGTCCGGGACGCTGTTTCAGCAGCCAAACCGTAAGAGATAGAGAAAAAAGTTATTAAAGTTATTTGTTTGGAATGGTCATGTCAGGTCAGAAACCGAATTTCAATCACGTGACAATTCCGGTTTTTGAGAAATCACGTGATTTCTCGAAAACACGTTCTATTTGAAAAACGGTCTTTTTTGTTTTATTAAATGAGACATTTGTCTCACTGGTTGCTAGTTAGTTCCTATTCTAGCACGGGTTATCAATTATCTTAGAAGGTCTTATTGAAGCCACCTTTAATGAAAATTGTGTCGATCTGAAAAATTCAATATATTTTTCCTCTGCCTTCTTTATATGTAAGCTATACTTAACTAAATACAGGGTATAATCAACACAACCCAGCATGCGAAGCTTTTGATGAATTCTGCTGTAAAGACGATTAGGTATACTTAGCATTCTTTTATTAGGGTTTACGTTGACCTATGTGCAGTGATGGTCATAAATTCTACCCGTTTGTATTTTTAATGTTGGTTTTCACGGCATCAATACTTTTGTGTGCCACTTCAATATATAAAAGTGGTTTGGATGCTATTTCAATTTTAACCACTATAATAACAACAAAAGTAGCCGCTGAATCACGAAAAGGTAAACTTTGAAGAATCTTGTTTCATATTGTATATCGCAATTAACGTTCAGATTTATGTATATCCCAAACAAATCGTTAAAAAAATTTCATAGAAGCTGACGAAAGCTTTCGTGGAACATTAGCTGAAATTCGTTGAAAAAGAAGCTTAGCGTAAATATTTAATTGAAATAAAAGGTGATATAACATTTTTCGAGTATATTTCATCATCGCTAATACTTTACCTAAAGGTAAATAACAATGGAATATCATGCAAATCTCTCCACATTTAAAATTTAAAAATAAATTAGTAATTAAACTTAATCAAAAAAAGATATTTACATGATTTTTTTGTAAACAATCGCCATTTATCAAAAACTGAAGTGTCTCATAAATGTAAAACTAGAAATTGTTTTTATCTTTGCATATTTTAATTTAAATTGACCACATTTAATGCTTTTTGGCTATCAAGCATTTTAAGATTCTGTTATATACATTGCCGCCGAAAATAGCATTAGAGGACCTATCTTATAATCTTATAGCATAGCTATAGCTTTGGCTGAACTAATCGATTCAATTAGATTTACCAATATTCTGCAGCAGTTATTTCTAGGTGTTTAGTTAGAGTGCATGCATTATGACAATGCATTAGTGTCTATACCTCACGGATGCTTCTAAAAGCAAATGCGACACATTGATTTATAGTATTTAACATTACAAGCCAGGTAAAACAGGTTTTACTGGCGATAGGATTGGGATGACTGGCGAGCCTGTCATATCCTTGAGCCAGTAAAAATGGTTACCTGGCGTGTATTGTTGAATATTTTATTTGTACCTCACTTGTAAATAACTAGAAATTCACCATTTATTCAAAATGTCAAACTGACAAGCAACTAAATTAATCAATATGACACATACTAAGGAAGACAACTCTGGCTTTGCAAGCTATCATTTATCTATGAGCACGCTTGTAAAATATAACTGGCTAGCCAGTAAAAAATTTACTGGCTAGCCAGTTAAGAAACATTTTCAAGGTGAATACAGTGACTTGATAAATTGATGTTTACAAGTGAGGAACAAATAAAAGCGATTAACTTGGCACTGTCAGTTTACAAGCACGACAATCTATTGCAGCTTACAATACACAGGGCATTACAAAGATAGTAACTAATTTAAAACATACGTTTTTTCCATATTGTTTTTCTATTGCTGATTCACAGTTTGCGATCAAATTTATTCCATGCAAATCGAAATTATGATCATGAATCAAATATCTATGTTAATAATAGCAAAAAGCATAATTTATGCGTAAATGGATCTTAGTTCTTCATAGGTTCATACAAAAAGTACATAAGCATTTAGAGTTGCTTAAATACAGTGCCTTCGTAAAGTAGTGGATAAATTGGTTTAAAATTTAAGAAACGACTTTTGGAAAAAACTCTGCGACCCGTCGATTTTAATTTTTATTTCCGGATTTTTTCAAATAGGTCTATACATACAGGGTGACCTGCGTAGGAAGTATGGCGCTATCATTTTTTTTTAATTGCAACCCCCCTTTTTATTACAGAATTTGAAAGAACGCATTTTTTTACTTACGCTAAGTTAATTTTGGTCTCGTGACCAAA
Organism: Agriotes lineatus; assembly: GCA_940337035.1. Taxonomy (NCBI): domain Eukaryota; kingdom Metazoa; phylum Arthropoda; class Insecta; order Coleoptera; family Elateridae; genus Agriotes; species Agriotes lineatus. The sequence goes on along the minus strand of OW679194.1, from coordinate 85,721,942 downwards.
AATTAAGAAAAAAAATTGCAAAATACTAAATTTAATTTTAGAAAGTATGATTTTACGTTCAATGACAGAAATCTAAAAAACATGTATGTCGTCTTGGCTACTATCAGTCAGACAACGGTGCACAATTTGAACATTTAATTTAGTTGTTTTTGAAGTTATCATTCCAATTAAGTTTGGTATTTTGCAATTTAATTTGATTTTTTAAATTTTGGTCATGTGACCTATACTCAAAAATTAGCTTAGCGTAAGCAAACAATGCTTTCTTTCAAATTCTGTATTAAAAAAGGAGGTTGCCATTTGAAAAAAACATCGATGACGCCATACCTCCTACGCGGGTCACTCTGTATATATTGTAGATTTGATTTGAAAAATGCCCAAATAAAAATAAAAATCAAAGGGCTCCAGCGCTTTTTTCCAAAAGTCGTTCCTTGAATTTTGAACGAATTTATCCACTACTTTAGGAAAGCACTGTATAATTGAATATAATTTGTCTTTTACTTATCTTAGTCATCATAATTATGCAAGGGAAGAAACGAGCAATGAAAATAATAATACGCTAATGGATGAAGCAACTGACGAAAAAATTGTAAACATTTCAAACTAATATGTAGTCAATGCTGTAATATAGAAGTATTTAAATCGAGACACATGCATTGAAAACTAAGTTAGCATAGAAGCCTAGTCAATACCTATAATAGAAATGATTAGATAAGAATATGTACTGCCATTGACCGGCATTTACAGAGGAAAACCAGTATAATAAGCATCAATCAATGCTAGGTTGGTCCTGGCCTGCACCAGATAATGCTTCCATTGGAAACTGTTATTCGCAGTGATTATCCAGTTTCTGACACCAATGGTCTCTTTAAAGTCCATCTATCAACCTTAGTTTAGGTCTTCTTCGTTTTTTTGAGCCCTCTGGTGTTGTGAGCATCAACGTTTTTGTAGGGTCCCCATCGTCCATTCTTACTACATGACCTGCCTATCTCATTCTTGATATTTTCACCTTTTTTGTACAATTTGGTGTCGTTGTAGATATTGAACAGCTCATGATTCTAGCGGCGTCGGTATAGACCATTTTTTTGTATGGGGCCAAAATTCTTCTTAGATTTTTTCGTTGGAAAAATCCAGAGCGTTTCACTTTTCTTACTCAGCCTCCAAGTCCGTTACGCATTTAGCACTATAGGGACTATTAGTGTTTTGTATAGAAATAATTTTGTTTTCTGGACAATACTGGTGATGTAGTATGAGTAGTCTGAAATATGCTCTGTTTGCTGTCAGTCTTCTATTCTGCACCTCAACATACAGTGTCTCCCCAGATAGGTGAAACGACTCTTGTGAAAGGAAAAACATTTTCGATTTAAATTTTCATTTTTTGGGGTTTAGCCCTGCTTAGTTGAAGGCGAATTTCTAACATAATTTCAGTTTTGAAAAATCAAGTATGCCTTGGAAATTTTCAAAAAACCTATTTTTGTGTAGACTAAAGCGCCCTTTTATGTGACAAATACGACAAAAAGTTATTGATAAAAGTTGTTTAAAATCAACATCTACGCCCCTATACCAAATTTCAAAATTCTCGGCCAACTTTGATCTCACACAATTTATTTTATGTTTAGGTCCCAAATCAAAGAATATAATTTTAACAAAGATTTTTATTGGCAAAACAAATAGTTTTCACAAAGTTCTTTATTTCATAATAAAAAAACTTTGTTAAAAATAAAATTCTTTGATTTGGGAAGTAAACTTGAAAGAAAATGTGAGAAATCAAAGTTGGCCGAGGATTTTGAAATTTGGTATAGGGGCCTAAATGTCGATTCTAAACAACTGTTCTTAATAACTTTTTGTCGTATTTGTCACATAAAAGACACTTTACCCTACAGAAAAATGGGTTTTTGAGTATTTCCAAGGCATACTTGATTTTTCCAATCTGAAATTATGTTAGAAATTCGCCTTTAAACAAGCAGGGCTGAACCCCAAAAAATGAAAATTTAAATCGCAAATTTTTTACCTTTCATAAGAGTCGTTTCACCTATCAGGGGACACACTGTACATGTTATTAGTGATATCTACCTTAGACTCCAAGTACGAAAAATTACGTGTCACTTCAAAGTTGTACTCACCAACTGTCAAGTTTTGCCCTACTATAATTGTTTCGGTATCCATCTGTACGTGATGCAATCATACATTTAGTTGAGACATCGTTAATTTCCAATCCAAAACTACTGCTGATGCTGGTTCCATCCTGCTGAAAGTTTCCACGGCGTCTCGCATGGTGCGACCAATTATGTCCACGTCATCAGCATAAGCTAGTATTTGCGTTGACTTATTGTATATTGTGCCATTATTTAACACTTCTGCATTTTTCATTCCCAGCTCTAGTGCTACATTAAATAATAGACAGGGTAGTGCGTCTCCCTGCCTTAACCCTCTCTCTGCTTCAAGCAGTCTTTCAAGTCACAAAGATCGGGAAGTTCAAATAACGTGAGCTGGAATAAGAAGTGTTTATGAGGTATATTTAACATGCAAATACACGTACACAAACTAAAGCAGCTGCCGCAAAAATTCATTAGAATTTTCAAACTAGAGCTTAATAATTTAAAAAAAACAGAACAATGAAAAGGATCATATACGAAATGAAGACATCAGGCTCGAACACAGCATCTCAGGTATAAATGAATGAAGCAAATAACTTAGAACAATACCAGATGATATACTATTAAACGTAGGGTGAAACAAAATGCCACAGTAAATATGTCGAAGCGACTAATGAATAAATAAAACGACGGTCTGAACTAACCTGGCTGCTGGCCAATTGCAAGAGAGAAAGAAGGAATCGCAGTTTAGAAAATAGCAAAAATATTTAAATAACACAATCAAAAAGCTTTAATATGAATACTCATTCAATCTGCCCTCTTCAAATACACATAAAACTACCATAACTCCTTTTACCTATAATTATGTATTTTTCCTTTGAACTGGATACTTAAAATTAAAAGTAACTGTCTTTTGCCATCTATAGCGAATACCTATTGCCCGTTACGGTAGTTTCACTGTGTATAATTATGTAGGTTAGCAACTCAATTGATTTGTTAACAACTATAGGAGTGATTTTAAATATCATAACAAACATACATTTTGTTAGGTGGAGGGAGGTCTTCCAATTACTAAGATGACTATAAAGACCTTATTTATTTTTCTGCCCAAGAGATCTACTGCAAGTTCTGAACACGCTACTAAAATTCGTGACTAATTCTAATGGTCCTACGAATATACTAGAAAGCAAACTTAAAAAATATTTTATTTTCATTTTCTGAGCTTCCAGCAACTACCAACTATAATAATGGTACGATGATATTTCAAAACAGAAGATAGTAAATATTTATAGATCTTCCAGCAGATTACCAAAATATAATTTTCTATATTCTCTCCATTTAACAAGATGAAGTAAAATTTGTTAGTATCATATATCATTTGTTAATTAAGTTAATACAGGTATTAGTTACATTTGCTAATCCAAGAATTACATACACTGCCTTAATTCCAGCATACGAAGTCTGTAGTTACAATATATGTAGGGATTAAATCGTCTTCTTAGAAACTTATAAATAAGGAAACTATTTGTCTTCAAACGATATAGGGCGTAACAATTTGAAATTAATTTCTGCAACCAAATTTATTGCTAACATGTACCACAGCAAAAACTGAGTAATGGCGTTTCCAGCGTTATTTATTCCACGTGTAGCATAAAACCAGTTGCTAAAACCAATCGGTCGTTTTCGAATCTGATTATCTTTGGAATCCTGATCATATATCAAGCAGGATAATGTGTAGGCTTTATTGTAATCTCGGTATTGATGCTCCTCTCAACTCCCAGAATACATTTACCCAACTTCATTGCCTTGATTAATGCATTTGCTATAATAATGACGGAACGTTTTAGGTCTAGTGTTTGTGTTGTACCAGCAAATGCCTCTTCGTGTTTTCCAGCGTTTCATTAATTGCGTCAACAAGAGGGATAACCGCCAAATATCCGCAACTGGTTGCGTTTTCTCTAGGCAGCGCAGCGTAGTGAAGCTGTCGGTTTGTAGAGAATCGTTTTGCACGTAGCATTGAAAATTGTCCGAAGGAGTATAAATTAAAGGTTGCTTCTCGTAAAAACTTAGCCAACGACTTCCTGCAATAAGAATTTTAGACGCAATTTTGTAGTCCCTTGGTGGTGCTTCAAATTTGTAACAGACATGAGATGATTAAAACGATGAATACCGTAATCTGAATTGGAGCTGATATAAAATTTCTGCATTTCCTAATAAAAAATGTAATTTCGTTTCAAAGTTATTGACATAAGAACGACGCTGGGGCCTTAGAGGCTTCATTTACATAAACTAAATTGAAGTAATATTCGCGATGCTACCAACATTTTCTGGGGTGAATAATTAAAATCCTAAATAAAGAAATGCCATAATTTTGATTCTAATTAAGGCACTTTACGTATGCCTTAATAAAAAGTAGCATATTTTACTAATTTGTTTTATACAGAGACAGGCACCCCAGCCAGGTTTTTAAAATAAGAACTTGGGAGCGACAAGATCGATAGCTTTAAAAAAATATCACATTGTGTGATGATGATGAATTCACAAAAAGGTTTTAATTTTCACTACTTAGCGTGTTTATTGTAGATAATTTATAGCCATCAACTTTAAACAATTTTAGGAATTATGCCGCTAGTAATAGCCGTTTTAAAGGCAGTACTAAAATTCAAACGACCCTGTTACTCAAATCGCATTTTAAATTAGTAACTAAGACACGAATTGATATTTTGTTTTTTTATTCCGAAATTTTAGAAATGGTTAGCATTTTTAACAAAAAATTGTGTAGTATTTTACCTTGCTAATTATAGTAGGGAAAACTATTTGTGAACAAAAATATTTTCAACCATTTTTAAGGGATTTAATAAACTTTTCTAATTTTAAGCAAGAAATACTCTAAATGTCAATTTTTAACATGATTTGAATAACGACTGAATTAACTCAAGTACATAAACACACATGGATTCAGGCAACAATTAACCGACAAAATTTATTCTACCAATCAGCCTTAAAGTTGCAAAATATAGATTGCACCATGTGACTCAACTGCGACGGTGTCAACAATCTATTCACAACAAATTCAGTTGCCTATTTCTTTGTTAAATTCTAGCAAACAATTCAGGATGAATAGTTAATAATCTAAATACAATAAATGTACCCCCATATGTAAACACAAGATAATGCAAAGGTAAATCTTCTTCATCACTGAAACAACCAACAAATATTAAATGGGGAAAAAATTAGGATTAATTTTAAAACAATGAAAGTCTACAAAATAAATATACGGCACTGAACCGTCAACTTTAGCTTCTTTTACTTCACTGACAGTATTGGTAGTATGAATAAAAGAAATTGTAAAATATTACTAAAATTCTAAACCAAATGCGCTGCAGTGGATTACTCGATTGTACAAAATATAATTCAAATCTCTAAATGATACCATCGTGCCGCTTACAGAGCTGTAGATCCAGGTATATTTCGACCTCAAGGTGTGATTGTGGACCGTCACTTTAGCTTTAGCTGATGACCATGGCTACAGTGGTGAAGCATTGGTGAGACAAACAAGGTACAAAAATCTGTAAAGGACTTTAATCAAAACTTCCCTAGCAGTGGACGTTGTGACACAAAATTGAGCAAAGCTGTATTTTCGACAAACATATATTCCTTTAGCAAAATGAGGGTTAATCTCAATGTTTTAATATTGTTGACATAATTTCTATCTTGAGTTACTCAGAATTAGGGGTGGATGGGACAACCGCATGCAAAAGTTGCCAAGTCAGTATTGTTCTGGGCTATATAATTTTATAAGGATACTTTCATAAAGACAAGTGGGCGTTGTGACACTAAATAATTTTAAAAATCGAAGGAAACTGTGGGTAAAAATATCTTCACGTTTCTAATAATACTAAATTCAATTTTTAAATAAAAAATATATCCTTAATGAGATTCGAACTAGTGCCTGCGAACGAGTCCGAATATTGGATTCCTTTGTTCACCGGTGAACTGACAGTTGTAACAAAATGCATTCGAATGCAGAATCGTTCCTTATGCAGCTGATAAAATACCCGTTAGCCTATAAATATAGAACGGTCATGAGTCAAATAAAAGGTATAATGACAACATTAGTTAATGGGCACCAAATTCTGTGGCGTGACTTAGAATACCTCTATACAGCCACTCAATGCAGTTAGGCTGCAGCAAATGATTGGTTAGAAAACAAAAATAAAAAGAAAACGAAGTCATATGTAGTAGTTATATCTCTAGTACATTATGTATAATATTGCAAGACCATTCCTCGAAGAAATTTCATCCTTTGTATACCACATTATTCCTTTTTAAAGAGTTTTCAGTTTTCATTCTGAAATTTCTTGTATACCTAGCTGGTTTGGTTTTCTTCCCGCAAATACTCGACATTCCACTTGTGCAAATACCCGGGTATTGCACTTGTGCAAAATATTCTCTGTATTCGACTCTGAGTGGTTCAAATTTTAAAAATTGATTGATGGGATTGGTTAATATTATCTGAGGGGAATAGTCAATAATAATGTACTTAAAGTTACATATCGATCTGACAAATTGAAAATACAATGCCAGTTAGTGGCAACTGCACAAAATTTACACAAAATGTGAGAATTTTCAATTAGCCGTTTCGAACGTAATTATCAGTAAACGTATACTTAATTTTAGTACGTTATTACAAACTGACCTACGCGTAAAAAATCAAGTATTTAAGTTATTTTATTTGTCAGTGCAGTAATTCCTTTAGTGCAAGTTAAACATAAGTTTCAAGATGGACCTCGTCTTTAAAATGCAACGTACCAGGTCAGATCTGATCAAGCAGCAACCTGATCGTCGCCTCCCACACAATGCACCAGGCAGAATGCAGACAAACAGCTGAGAACGTCACCACCGTGAAAACGTCCAGCAGGATCGACGACTTAACTCATTGATAAAAACACCAGGATAAGAAGAAAAAACCTTAGGGAAATAGTATTTAGGTACAGTAACGAAAGGCCATAAAACTAGCACACCCCTTAGTTGGTGACAAGGCTTAGAAGTGATAAGTGTAATCTTCAAATATTCATTCTAGCTTGCGGGCGAAGCAGCAATCACGAAAGCATCGCCAACAATCTGTACGGAAACCGAAGAGGGGCGAATTTATACTATTACTCTCTCCACGAAAAGTATCAGTAAAGTTTAATTACCCATGTTTATCGACAAGTCACTCGCCTTTGTTTTTCAAAAAGTAACGAGGGATTTGTTTGGAAACAAAATACTTCAAAAAATATTTAAGAACATCAAAATTCTTTAACAATAAATTTGTGACACTAAAAAAAATCTATACTAATTCATTAGACTTCTCATACAGAAAGTTAATTATGTTGTACTTTTCGTATAAAAAGGTTGCCCAACGAGTAAGGCGCAAAATATCTGAGAATGTAATTTCAGACCGTTACTCCTAAAAGAGCTTTGGTCGTAAATAATCATTATCAACAAATGATGTCGCAAAAATGTCTTAATACGATTGTATCATTCTAGCGTTTGAATGGCGTGTAATTGAAATTGACATGAAGTCTGTAATTGTGTCTCCCTTCCAGAAGTGCAACTCCCGATGTTGCATGTATATAACTACGAATAAATCATTAGCTTTTTAAAGTAATCGACCCAAATAGCCAGGAATATTAACAGAAACACAATCCACCACAATAATTTATTTAGTGTTGAAGTTTATTAAATAGTTTAGAACTACACTGGTGTACTAAACAACGGCTGCAACAACAAGCAATCTAAATCAAATAAACTATGTCCAAGTGCAACTTCAATTTGACTGAATATTGTAATATTCATAATTGCAACAGTAGAAATTGTCAGTTTTCAAACTATAGCAACTGACAACGGTGTGACCAGACAAATCCCCCGCCTGGAATTTCATTAATTTGAGTTTTTTATGGTTCATATAGTCACAAATTATGAGACAAAAAGCGATAACAAGGAAGAAGACATCGAATCGGTAATTTTTTTACTGCCCACTTTTGTAGCCTTGGCTACAAATAATTAGATTTTTACCTAGAAGTTACTCCTTTGAAATAAATATAACTGTATATGAAAAATTTTGAGGATGCTGAAATATACAGTTTTATATTGGAGATGGGATGGCTTCATTGATATTCCATTAATATTTGAAACAGATGCCCTAAAATGTATGTCTAACCTTATAGCAACCGAAGAAAAAATCCTTGCTTTGGGCGGAATACTCCCACAAGCGCTAGTTTTCGATTGCTTCCTGTTTGAAATATGTATGTATTTGCGTAGACAGCTTCTTACTCTTGATTGGGTACTTAGAAAGCACCCAAGTCACTCACATATAGGAAAAGGACGATTGTGTACGATATACTCCAGATGACTTTCACTAAGGAGTAGAAAAAAGTCCTATGGTGCGAAAGAAATACTCTTATGGGAAACAACACATACAGCTTAAAGTGAACTCTGAACAAGAAAATATATTCAAGAAACTATCAAGGATTACAACTACGCACTTGTTTGCATTAAATCCAGGATCAGCTGAATACTAAGCTACGGGTTATTTCCTAACACATTTTAAGCACAAAAAGACAATATTCTAGTTCTTTTCAAAATCCAAAATATAATCGCTGTAAAACAAATGTTTTAACCGAACAGAATAGAATCCGCCAGTAAGCTAGGAGCTAGTAGACTACAGAAACGTTTTAATGTAATTTCTTATTCTTTAACAGCTTTGTTGGATATTTTGCAATTACTGGTTCGGAATTTTTCGTAAAGCTGTTTTACAAAGAGAATTAACCCATTCTACCATTTTCTTTGTTTATCAACAACCGCATTTGATAGTTTAACGTCACACAATTGCTTCAATTCTAATATCTTCCCGCTTTGATCGATGGATAAATGTATACATAACTCAAACTTCAACACTAAAATAGTAACGTTAATAATAAAATAGCTTATTTGGCATTTGTACTTATTTGTAAATATTCTTGAACTCAAGAACAGACAGTCTTCTCTAATTAATTCATGGACAACTTACTCATACCGATCTTCAAAATTAACTTCAGCTGTTCCCCTAAAATGTTCAAGCATGGTCAGTCATATTCATTTCTTGAACTTTTATTCTGCACGATCCACAATTCTAATGGATTTCAGTTACCTAATTTCATGAATTGACGATTCTCGCGTCGATAAAGAGGACTTCTTAATCTTCACTCCAATCTTTAACCACTACCGAAATCCAAATATTCTGCTTCCTCAATTCTTGACATAAACCCTGCCTTAAAATTGTGAAAAGACTCACTGGTCCCAGGGTTGCACATTTGCAATCACCTTTTAAGTCACTTAGTTCGATTAAATATATATTGTAAATTTGGTGCTGTTTTTCGACTCTTCCAAATAATTTGTGGATATTGTTAGTAGAGTTCCAACTCATGTCTTCTACACACCTCTTTAAAACTTAGGAACATTGGAATTTGTTGTGTATGCGTGCTCTGAGTGATCGCTAGCTTCAAAAATAATGTTTGTAGTATCTTTTGAGTACAATTTCGATTGACCAATGTACTGTTAGCTGATTCAGACTGGACTTGACTTACTTCTCTTGATTCCTGCTCAGTATTTGTAGTACTTCGGAAAACATCAAGAACGTTTGTTACAAAACACAATGCATTTGACCTTTACGATACCATTATTCGCTTAGTAACCAGATTTGAAACAAACAAAATAACACTTCTTACTCGCCCAAATTATCATCTTTTTGTGCAGACTCTTTTACTGTGCCAGAAAAGAATCCTTGCTGCCATGATATTTGTCGCAGAAAGCACAACGACCTTCCTTTTTGTACTTTCATTCTAGATTAAGAATATGAAGCAGTAGGAATCGAATACGCCTTCTTAGTGTTATCTTCGCATTAAACGTCATTTATCCCAACACCAGCGTAGGGCAGCAAAATTCTTTCTTCTCTCTCAATTTCGTATTTCAAAAATTCTAGTAATTCATTAAATTCCTTATTGGCTGGTTGGCTTTTTTGCCGTGCTGTTAGGACTTCTGCAGATAAACAAGACCACGAGGTAAAATTTAAAATCTGCCTAGTTATCACTTGTTTTCCACATGGTGTCCAATGCCCTTAGATGTGATTCCAGCCTATGGTATAGTATGGATAGAATTACATTTCTCTTGGACGATACATTTCCAATGAGTACCTACAATAATCGCATCAGTAAAGTTTGCTTTCCAACTCAAGACAGCAAAGTTGCGATGGCCTTCGAATAATTTGTAGCGGGCGAGGAAGGTAGCTTTCTATTAATTCTTGGGTTGCTGACCTATTGAAATTCCTCACCTTTGAACGATCACCTGTCTTGATGTACTTTTTTAAATTGTCTGCAAAATCCTAGCCATTCAGTTACCTCACCTCAATACTTTTTTAATTCCAAATTCTGTAAATTGAATTCTTCCTTTTCTGAAATTGGATTTGAATCATAGGTAGATGATGATTTTGAATGACTTGTTGTTGACTTTGGCGCGGACTGAATCCCCAAAAGGGCATTCTAGGGAAATCGAACTTATCATCGTAGTTTTCTATGGCAATCCGCTCCGATGAATATTGTTCTTCGATAAAGTTGTCATCATTAACAAAAAGTTCACATAACTGACGGTCCTAGGAAGACGCCTCTGAAATTTTTACTCCAACATGGTTAAGGGGACTGGAGAACTTGTTTATATGTTTTTATATTGCAGCAGTAGGAGTGATGCATAAATTGTACATCTTTGTAAATGGTGCGTACATTGTAAACTAAAAGATCTAAGTTCACTAGAATATAATTTATAACTAAATAGGAGTAGGCTGTAGGAAAGGTTTAATAACAGTTTCGAATATCTTATTCTCCAACAACTTTGGGAGATAGTTTACAAGTACTGGTTCAAAATTTTATATAAAATTGTTTTACAAGACAGAGTCAACGTATTTTACTCTTTTCTTTCCTTATCAACATCCTTATTTGATAACAGGGAGACACATAATGTGTTGTAATTCGAACACCTACTATTTCATAATATATTTACAACTATGTATCAAATTATGTTAGATGGTAAATATATATTAGCATGTGCGCAATCATTAAAACAATTGAATATACAAAATGTTCTAAATGAAATCTATACATATGATTATATATCAATATGAATATAGTCCTGCGGTTTCCAATGTTCTTAGTGTTTGTTTATTATTATTATTTATTTATCATTTCTCCGTTTGTATAGATTCAAAATTACCTATTTATGTTATTTGAAAACTATTTTTGCATTTTTTAAAACAAAGGAATATAAATTTGCCTTTTAGATATCTACATGTAGTGAACTTCCTTTATTTGAAAAAAAGTACTTTCTGTAAAATTTGAGTAAACCTTGTTTTTCGAAAATCTTTTATGAGGAGGAAGCTCCGTCATACTCATAGCGGAATTTCCATAACACCATTTAGTCTTCTCCATGAGCTTATTACGGTTTAGTAAGTAGCGACATGTTTCCAAACCAAACTGGTTTCATCATCAGGCCCAAACAGTAATCTACAGAGATATACTATTAACATATGTATTCGTCATAAAGGTTTACACTTTCATGATTTATCACAGGTAATGTACACATGGTAAGCAGAAGTGAGGTTAAAATTTAAAAGATAAACACATACAAGTCAAACAAGTGTAAAACACCATCAAAGTGGAGAAGTGAACTAATTAAGCAGTAAAGCACATAATAAAAGTCGTTATACTCAAGGAACAAGTTAAAAGTGATTAGCATATATATCTCAACCTAAAATAGAAAAATCCCTAGATTCAATGACAATTAAATTATCAGAGCGGTTTAAAGATTAATTGGATAACAGAAAAGACAAAGGGCCAAATAACGGATGGAATCAAGAGAAGGTTGCCAATTTATTTAATATTTCGAAAAACATAATTAGTGTCAAAATCGGTGATCTCATTGAGTATGAATTCATTATTGTGTATTAATCAATTAAGAGTGGGTACAACAAATATTATTTTAATTCAAACTAGGATTCTCATGTAAACAATAGTCAGTTTTGTTGTGAAAAGGATTATGATTCGAGTGGGATGTATTATGATCAAAACAATAGTAGTTGAATTTATTAAAGCAGGCGGGATCGTTAAACTTGAACTGTTTGCTTATTAATTTATTGAATTCAGTATTGCCAGTAGGATGGTTAAGGTTGAACGGTTTGAGAGCTAATATATTGAGTTCTTTACAGAATAAACGTTGTTACCAAAATAATAGAGGTTGTTTTTAATTTGGATTAATAATTAAGGGATCCCACTCGAATGAATGAAATTTATTAGAGAGAAACAAATATAATTTAAAAATTTCTAAAGATAACGATAAAGAAATGCTTGTTAGGTCTGATCTTGAAACTTTACGTACTAGTTTTAATTTAGTTGATTCTTCATTTTTCAAAGAATAATCAGGTTTAGCATGGGATCTAACTTATCACCTCTGTTAGCAGAAATGTTTAAGAATAACTTGAAAACAAACATTGATAATGAAGCTCGTTTTAGCCACAATACTATTTACTGGAGTAGATATGTTAACGATATCCTGATAATTATAATTTCTAACACACCCAACGTAAATGATCACATTACATGCCTTAACTCATCTAAATATTAAATTCACTTTTGAAATTGACCATTACAATTCTTTACCCCTTTTAAATATTTTGATCGCAAAAACACTAACTGTAATTATAAATCACTTACTTTTAGCATTTACAAGAAGCCCAATTGTACTGGCCATACCATTCTTCATTCCTTATTCTACAAACTCTCAATTTTTTTATTCGTTTACTTTATATCCCTATGTCAGACCAACATTCCAGAATAGAATTCAACATCATTAAATGCATTGCTATTAAAGACGGTTATCCTCTTAAACTTATTGTACCTATTTATTGTAAACTCCGAATTAAACTTTCTACAAATTTAACACCGATTAATAATCCCCAAATGAGATATTTCATTCAATTCTGTGTTACGACACAATTGCTTTGTTTATAAAACACATTTTCTGCAAACGTACCTTTCTAATTTATTTGCTACTACCAATCCTCTAATTAAAGACGATTTTGCTTGTATCAGATATAACAACTTTATTACTCTTCAACCTAATAAATCTACTTCTGCCAATCACATTTTACAGTTTAACCACAGCTTCGGCCCTAACAAAGACTATAAACTTTTAAATACTGCTGATAAAGAAATAATTTTGAAGTTATTATGTCCAACAATAGTACATTCAGACCTAATGAGATCCCAGATTTTGCCACTAATTATATTTTTCTGAGTATCAAATGATTTAGGAATTCCATCCCTTATTTGGTTCGTTGTCTTTTCTGTTGTCCAATTCATTTTTGAATTTACTGCATTCTAAGTCTTGGCATCTTAAATGTCAATCAAGTTGTTTCAACTAGTATAACGATGTTTATAAGGTAGTTTACTACTTAATTATTTCACTTCTCCACAATGATGGTAACTTACAGCTTCGTTTGACCTTTATATGTTTATCTTTTACATTTTAACCTCACTTTTACCATGTGCTACTTTACCTATGATAAATCACGCAATGTAGCACTTTATAACGAATACCTATGTTGATACTGTGCTTCTGTATATTAATGTTTGGACTTGATAATGAAACCAGTCTCATTTCGAAGCATGTCGCTACTTACTAAATGTAATAAACTCGTGAAGAAGACTAAGGGTTTTATTGCTTTATACAAATTTTTTATATAAAATTAACATTTATATTTATGGCAACTTTATTGCAGAAGCTTATTAAAATAGCCTGCATGGTGACAGTAATATTTCTTAAGTTAATAGTAATATTGGAAGGAAAGTCAGTCTAAAAATCTTATTTGCTCTGTTATACATTAATATATGTCTAACAGATAATAAATCTTTTCCTTTTTATTTATAGCCACATTAATATTGCTATTAGACATAACAAGAAACTAAACAATTTCTCGAAATTTATCACTATCCTAAACTGCTTGCCGTCCGAAACACAGGAACCAGAAGGTGTATAATTTATAATTTGTTTATCCTGAAATTTGTCAGATGGAAAAACGGAAATGGCGTCTTTTCCGTTTGTAGTCCCTGATTTCATCATATAAATTTACTTTATGCTTTGCTAAGAATCTCTCAGATGAGAAACTACCAAGCACAGCCGAAAACGCCTTCATAGAAGCTTTGCGCTTTTGTGAGGACCTGTATTATATCAGTCCAATATCTCAGAATGAATGAAATGTTTTTCCTCGAATTATCATCAATCATCATCAACGCCTATTAGACGACAAATTTGACATTTTTTGCCAACAAAAGCGTGTAGCTGTACTGTTAAAAGCTAATTAGTTACGTTTTACAATAATATTATTGCGGAGAAGGTTAAGCTGTCGCCTGAAAACATTAAATTACAACACCTAGTACAAAATTTTACTATAGAATACATTCTCAGAAATGAGTTGCCTTAGTTCGGATTCCTCAGTTAGGCACCCTAGTGGCAGTCACTTCAACTTCAAGAACGTAAAACGACTACTTAGAAAATAACTCCATATATTAAATGTCGTAATTGCATAGGAATCTTATTTATTCCTGTTGCATAATTGTTTTCTTTGTGAATTGTTTTAAACCTACAGAACTTTGCACAGTATACCTATAATTTTGTATATTAGTGTATGTGTAGAATATATCACTTTTGTAGGTTTTCTGCTTCTACATAAAAATGTTTTTCAATCAGTAGAACCTACCCACCGGTTGTAAAATAAATAAAATACATTCAACGTCTTTAGTGTCGAGCATCTTATTATTTTATAAGTCATGCACAAATTTAGATCAACTGTTGTTAAAATTTTTGCTGTGTCCATGTTTTTACCATTTTTTTCAACACTTCTCGATTTACGCCATCCCATGTCTGAAATGGTATTCCTCTCCTTCCCCTCTTTTGCGTTTGGCCTTTCATACTTGTTTAACTAATGTATTGTTGTCCATCCTTTGTGAGTGCCAACACCAGCTTAATTATCTTGTTTGTATAAATTCTTATAGGAATTGTATTTCAAGTTCTTTCCTTCGTTGCGTATTTTTTTTCGAGACTCCCATTACCCTCTTCAGGAACTTCATTTCCGTGGTTTGTGTTCTGCTTTTCTGTGTTTTAAACACATTTATTTTAGTCTTCCGTGATAATTATGTTCTTCTTCTAAAGCTGTTGTTCATCGTATCGTAAAGTTATAGTGCTATGTATATCCTGTTGTTAATTTCTATTTCCTGGTTCCCGTCACTCTCTGCTGTTAGGTACTTCTAGATGTCTAAATTAATTTGTTGTAATGTTGTGTCTTTTATTTTACGTTTAGCTCCTCTTTTATTTTTATTATTATTGTTGATTATAGATATAGTGGTTAAACCGTGGATATACAGTATGACCAATAAAATCCGCAACATATGGGATTTTTTTAATTAATAGTTTTTTCGAAATTTGACTTTGGCATCAATTGCTGCTTCGATCGAGATGAAAATTAACCAAAAAAAATATAGTCACATCATTCGCATTATTTGTCAAATTTAATTTTTTTTCCAAAAAAATTCAATAGTAGGGTCATTTCTCAAAATATCGAAAAAACTTATTAGAAAAAGTTTTTCTAAATGCAATTTTTAGCCGATATACAAAATTTCAGCTGTATAAGATAATTTAGATTTTTTGCCCATTTTTTGTAAATTGCACCATTGTTGCAAAATAAGACTCAACGCAACCTACATAAAACTGTTTTTGACCCTGTATAATGTAACTTCATAAAATAACGTGTATTACTTTTAGACACAAACTGCGTTTTCAAAAATAGTTATTTTATGGAGTTACCTACATTATACAGGGTCAAAAACAAATAAACTTGGCATCACATGTTACCAAATTTTAATATCCCTATTTGGATTTTGTAGAAAAACACATATTTAATATGGCGCTACTTTAAAGAAAATGTGTCTGGAATAAAGCATTGTCAAAACCAAGAAGTTTTATGTAGGTTGCGTTGAGTCTTATTTTGCAATAGTAGTGCAATTTACAAAAATGGGCAAAACATCTAAATTATCTTATACAGCTGAAATTTTGCATATAGGTTAAAAATTGCATTTAGAAAAACTTTTTCTAATAACTTTTTTCGATATTTTGAGAAATAACTCCTTTTTGAATTTTTTTTTGAAAAAAATTAAAATTTGACAGATAATGCGAATGACGTGACTATTGTTTGTTTGTTTGTTAATGGACAAGGTCTAGGCATGCAGAGTACCAGGTACCTTAGACACCGACTGCTTTGGTCATATGGTGACTATTATTGTTTTGGTTAATTTTCATCTCGATCGAAGCAGCAATTGATGCCAACGTCAAATTTCGAATAAAGCTATCAATAAAAAAAATCCCATATGATGCGGACTTTACTGGTCACACTGTATATGGTTATGTCAGTTGCATAACTTTGAGCATACATTCCCTCTCTTCTAAACTTCCTCCGTATGCCGTCAACCAGCAAGCACCATAATAGAGGAGACTATATTCTTCCTTTCGGGCAGTTGCGAGTGATCACTGTAGTGGTAACATCATTGAGAGAGGTTGTTTTTGTTTCGATTCTTTTCTTAAGCATGTTTGTTGTCCCGTTATTCGGCGTATATTCCTGTTTATCACTTTTCGATTAATTGAATTAATTGAGTCAAAGAAAGGGTTGTCAAATGCTCACTTGATATCTAAAAAAGCAAAGATTGTTTTCTCCCCGGCTTTAGGTTCACTAACGACAGCTCACACGATTTGCCTGACTGATACGCACATCTCCATCTGCGTAATGGTAAATTTACTAGTATCATGTATTTTATGGGTCTGTCAAGTAATTCTTTCAGCATTTTTAAAATAAATGACTTTAGACCGATAGGTCGGTAAGATCTGGTATGGACGTAGCTGCTTGTTCCCAGCTCTGGTATAAATATCACGCTTACTTTTGGTGTTGCCTCAAGACGAGACGAAACGAGATTTACCTATTCTCTCGAAAGTTGATCCTCGATCTCGAACTGGAAAATTCTCGAACGTCGATTCTCGATCTCGAACTCGAGAAGCTCGATTTTCTAATTTTAAACATGATATGCGTAGCGAATTGAACTGCGGTTGTTTTAGGGTAGCCCTTGTAAAAATGTTATAAAAATTTAAAGTGAAGTCGTATAACTGTTCTATTTACTGATTATGCCGGTTTTAAAATTTGATTAATTTCACTCGTCTCGACTCTTCGAGAATAAAAAGTGTCAATATCGATCTGGAATTTCGAAACATGATCGAGATTTTTCTCGTCTTCGCGGCATCACTACTAACAGCCATTGTACTACGTTGTTATGTGGGTTTTAAAGGTACTTTTGAAAAACTGCCGAGACCGAGAATTTGGTTGATCTCGTCTCGAATATATAATATATATAATATATATTATATAACGGGTGTTCATAAACAGTCGTCATCCCAGTAGGTTTTGACTTCAAAAACGTATGTCTATTAAAATTGAGAAAAACTGCGCTATGACAGTACTCAATGACGTTTCATTGTGTTGCACGAATTAATCAAAGACATAACATTTTGTTTTTCAAAGCAACTGGGATGACGACTGTTTATGAACACCCGTTATAATAAGTAACACTTCCAACCATGAAATATTTTAACCCCTGTTGGTCGCAATCGGTCTATTTGCATTTCATTTGAAATATTCAATGATTTGTAGGCACATATTTTCGGTGCCCCGGGCTAATTTATTTATCCTGGATTTAGATCGGCTCACATGCATTAATTTTACCAGAACTGATGACTTACCCGAAATTCCATAGCACCCCTGCGGTCTGGGGTTGTAAATCAGAAACACGATACTGGGGGGGTGCAAGTCGAATGGCGAGTCCTTTCATATAGCAGGTGGTCACACACACCCGACGCGAACACAAACTCAGCCAATTCCACAATCAGTCATGCAAGCAAAACAACAAACATTCAGCTTTTAGTAGTAATGTACTCATTACATAATACTTAAAAAGGGTTTTATGCCTCCCGCGGCGTTCCCACGTCGCATCTCGAAGAAGACATCAGGCATATTCTTCGGTGCACCTTCGATGATGTACCTGTAATAATCCTGACAACGCGGATGCTTACTGCAGCTAGTACGCATTAACCGAACGTCAACTGCATCAATGGGTCCAACCCATGTCAATGTAAACCGCAATTACGGTGGCCGCATGGGCCGTAAAAGGTACAGGTACAAGGCATCTTTGGGAGACAGGTTTCGCGAGCCAACCAGTCGCGCTAACTGGGATTACTGATAAGCAAGGTGCTTATCAGGTCAAGCATCGTGGGCCATCTCGCCGAATGGCCACCGATCCAGGCAAGAGCGCGCTCTCTGCAGATAGTTTACCCCTAGCCAACGATAACAATAAACAACGACCCAATTAATAAAACTGTCTACAATCAGCCTCAGAGCGAACAATAACGAATGCCCGACTGCGCTGCTCATTAACTACATTTGCTATGCAAGCACTATCATTCCTTTTTACAGACCTCATCGTTTCATCCGCTCTCTTATAAGTTATACTCCATATAACTTACACAATTGAACCACTTCAAGAACACATAATCGCGGTGGAATGACATCGCCGCGGATTAACTTTCTTCACGTTCACACGCTTTGCGATCTCGCCTACAGACTGCCAAAAGACATAAAAACCCTGGAAATTTAAAAATGCTCCCCAGGCCGACCCGGGCTCACAACATTCCAATATGGAAATTCTCGGCTTAAGGCCCATCGATATTTACAAATTACCTACAGGAAATATCCTCGATTTTAAAAACAATCCTGCGTATGTAAATTGGCTTTGGACTCATTCCGATTCTGTGCTAAATTTAGAACGTATCATAGTTCAGCGGCTCGTTTAGTCGAAAGCCCATAATTATACGAACACAAATAAAACAATAGAATATTTTAAACACCCCCGCGAACACAAAAGTAAAGATTAACTAATTATTATCTAACTTTCATTTCTCTTATTCAGTTGTTGTGTCTTCAACGGTTTAAGCATAAATACATAAAAACTGTACGTAAAGGTGATGTTGTAGCTGGAGGATAACGGAAATTGCATATGACAAAAATAAATGACAAAATCAAAAATTAAAAAAATACTCGAGCATTAACTATAGTAAGTCATGTACTAAATATAAAACGAATCAATCAGGCTGTTTAGTTATAACTAATTAATAAAAAAAAATCGAATACGAAATAAATTACAAACAGCTGATGAATGTAACCTGCATGGGTTAAAGTGTATGGGTTATTTGTGAAGTTACATGTTACATACTACAACTAGAGGTTTGTCGATAATTCAATTTATCTATGCATTAAACGCTGAACATACTTGCAAGTACCGAAATGTGATCTGGAATGTTCGAGTTGTTATGCCGCAGCGCACACTTGTTTAATAATAATTTGATATTTGCTTACACACGTGCGTTCTAATTATTCCGCAAAGCGGCAAAGCTAAATGCTATATTATGGTGCTATAAATCACTAATTATACACCCGACAGTTCACAGAATGATATTGTCAGTTTAGTTGTTTTAAATAATAAATCATAATAAAAATAAACACACCTTATTATTAGGAGGAAGACAAATAGCTTCATTTTAAGTTGACTTAAATTTAAATTTTCTAAGATCTTAAATACGTACGAGGGCTACTAGATAAATTTCCCTATGAGGGATTTTAGGTTTATTGTTTTTCAAAATATTCGCCTTTACATTGTATGCATTTATTCATTCTATTGAACCAGTCCTCAAATACCAGTGACCATTGTTCTGGAGACACCTCACCGACCATGTTATTATATGCGTCTACAGCCTCATCGGGGGAGTTAAACCGTTGTCCACGTAATTTATTCTTGATTGTAAAGAATAAATAGAAATCACACGGTGCCAAGTTGGGGCTATAAGGTGGGTGACCCAGTAGCTCCACATTTACAGAGGCCAAAAATGCCATTGTTTGAGTAGCGATGTGGGATGATGCATTGTTATGCTGTAGGATTGGGTGACTTCGAGAACGTTGTGTACGTACTTTTTCTACGACTGCTGGTGAGCAAATGGTGGAATACCACTCAGCGGTTACTGTGCGACGATCTTCCAAAGGAATTGTTACAAGATGGCCTGATCGGCTAAAGAAGGAAGCAACCATCTTCTTACTTGCACTGCGAGATCGCATAAATTTTGTTGGCTTTTCTTCACCTTTGAAGATCCACTGTACAGATTGTCGCTTCGTTATCGGTTCATAACAAAAAAAACAATTTTTCGTCACCGGTGACAATATCATACACATGTTTTGTTGACCACTTGCAAACCTCTTCAGCATTTTCTTGCACCAATCCACACGTGCTAGTTTTTGAGCTTCATCCAAATTATGTGGCACCCAACGCGTGCATAGCATTCTGGCACCCAAATGATGGTGAAGAATTGTGTTGATTGCAGTCCCCGAGATGCTTAAAGATGCCTCAATATCAGCATAGGTGATTCGCCGGTCTTGCTCCACGAGGCGGCGTACAGCGTCAACGTTTTCATCAGTAACCGCAGATTTTGGAAGCCCTTCACGGACTTCGTCATTAAGAAAATTTCGGGCAAGGCGGAATTCCGCAAACCACTCGTAGACAGTGCCGTCTGATGGTGCTTTATCCGCAAAAGTAATGCGAAGTCGTTCGATGCACTGTTTTGGAGTGAGGGACGATTTAAAATCGTAAAAGATCATCGCGCGATCATCTCTTCGACTTAGTTCAATTTTTTATATAACTCACAACAGTTAAAAGCTTATCACATACGAACCGTAAACAATTTTCTCAATCTGTCAACTTCAGTTGTCTACTGAAATGTTGTTTCATGGCACTCTTATAAAAAACTGTGAAATCAATTTCTAAGGCTACTTTGCGGAAATTTATATAGTGACCCTCGTAATAAATTGCTGACAATGCACTCCAATATTTTTAGGGCTCCAAATTTTTTAAATATTTCTAGTAAAACCCAACGATGCTAAATACATTTAAACCATTGTCGCGCTGTACGTACACTCGTGTTGATTAATCGCTTTAATTCATTTTTAGATTTTCATGTCTTTGCAGAAACTGTTGAACCTTCTTTTCCAGTAACCTAGGACTGTCATTTTAACAACTATAATAAATCAATATAGAATTAGCCCCCGTTTGTGAAAAAAAATTTTTTTATTAGCTATTTGCTAAAAGCCGGTATAACGGATTGCTTTGATAGCGTTCCTGGAAACGAAGCGTGCTGTGTAGGGGCAGAAGTGGATTTGTTTAGAAAAAGGTATTATTTACCAAACAATAGCCCGCATGTTTGTAACGAAAAGGGCCGAACAGAGGATAAGCAAACCGAAGCAAAATGTAATATTTGATTTACATTTCATAGTTACATGGTGAACAGGAAAAGCTTATAATAATAATACAATTTGCTAACCAATCCGATATCAAACAGTATAACCAATGGTTCAAAAATAAAATGAATGCTTATAATAAAATACTGAAGTTATAGCTATCGATGATACTTGTAAATTGTTTGCAAATGAAAACTGAAAATATTTAGAAACAGTTGGTGTGAATGAATTTTCTTAACAATGAATGCTTTGTGTAAGAATAAAAGAATTTATTATATACTGATGGAGTAAAACAAACAAAAAGATGTTTCAAAGATAAGATTTACCTAAACAACTGACTTTAACTTTAATATGCGTGCAAAGTTAATCTAGAAGTACATTTAGGTCAAAACTTTGGCGAAATTCTACGTAGGACTAAGGTACCTAGTACTCTGCATGCCTAGACCTTGCTCAAGGGGTTGGCAAAAAGGGGCTATGAAAGCCTACTTGCTAGACACGAGTCTCTCCACAAATAATACTACTAATACTACTAGGTCAATGTTGCTTAAATTTCCGTTAAGCATCTTTCTCTCACATCTCTTATAATTTCTTGACGTATTGATACAATTGTTATTCGCGTAATTTTAATTAAGCTTTGTAATTGCTTTGCTAGGGGAAGGATTTGTCTTAGAATTATTCAATTTGTTTACGGGCCTGTGTAAATTGGACTTTGAAGGCATGCAGAATTTTAGTTATTTTTAATCTAGAAGCCATGATAAACAAAATTAAATTAGTGTGTTATCATTAACCATTATTTGATACCCAAATTTACTTACTACATAATGTTACCAGTCTCAATCAACAACGCTGAAACATTGAAAAATAAGATGCTAAAAATCTCAAAAGCGTAAATATAAGGTCTCGACAGTCGAAACCAAATGAAATCGCTTCACAGTAAGATTGCCTGGAAAGAGTAACTTGATAATACTTCTCCAGTCACTTGCACTTTCTAAGCTGATTGCCGCAGCTAGAGGGACTGTCGTCATTGGTTTCTAGATTATTAATTTTCCACACGGGCAATTCCTGGAATTATCTCGCACGTATTATCGAAAATATTTCACAATGTTATTCCCGTCAAACATTAATTTTTGAAATATGCTTATTGTTCGTGAAGTTTATTAATTCAGAAACGCACAGCATTATTTTATCGATTATTTGGGACAGACATTTTTTAAAATGTAAAATAATAATAATAGTGCTTTATTTATAAGTGATCAAAATTGTACAGCTTATAAGTTGTGTAAGCGTGTTCTTACGCGCAGTGTGAGTAAAGTGGGTCGATCGCACGATTAGGGATTTAGTGACTTATTATGTTGGTCGTAACAACGCTTTTTCGCTTTGGTTACTATAGTTACGTATATTTTATAGTTGTTGATTGTACGAAGCGGTGCAGACCTGTGATTGTAGCCGCCCAATTTTTTAGGTGGCGTGACCGTAATGATTTGACAGTCAATAAAACATTTCTTTTCCATTTAACGAAATGAGTGTGGTTGTAAGAAAAAGTATAGTACACAACTAGAGTTGTAAGGCAATTACACCTCCTGGAATTACTGCACTCACCGCCACGCGGTTCGTGCGCAACCTTTGCAGCCCTACGTAATATGCCATTTACAACTCTTGTTACGTAATATACTATTACACATAGTTCCAAAAACATATCAAACACACTAAAATATATCCAATACACTAAAACATATCAAACACAGTAAAACAGTATTCTTCTTCGTCTTCGCAATTTTTGCAATTTATTCATTCGTGATTTATCTAGGTAAGAAAAGTCACACAAAAATATTGAAAGTGCAGTTTAACTATTGCATTACACACAGTAAGATTCGTCCATGTAAAAAGTTCGTCTGTGATTCTGAATTCCAATCCCTCTACTTCTTGCAGACTGCACCGCAATGATTAAAAAATTTTAATATATTGTCTATCAAAAGTCCACGATATTTATATTCATTTATAAATTCTAATTTTTCAAGTTAATGTGTACCGGGCCATTTAATAAATACTTTAAAAATTTTTATGGAAATTAATATACATTTTGTTTTACCGAAATTTATTTTTATTAAACCGAATGCCAAGTTTAGTTAGGCTGCTACTTGTTTCGATTATGCAATCAAGAAAAAGTTGACTGCTACTATACAATAGAGCATCATCAGCATATAATATTAATTGAGATATACTGCTGATGCAGGAATTAATATCATTTATATATATTATAAACAGAAGGGGTCCAAGAACACTTCCTTAGGGAATCCTAAATTACTAGGTAGCTTTCTCAAAACATTGTTATTAAATTTAATTAATTTCCGGCGGGTAGATAAGTATGATAATAACCAATTGAGTACAGTCAAATCTATTCCATATTTTTGTAATTTTTCTATTAATAAATTTATATCTACAGTCTCAAAAATGCTTTTCAAATCTATAATAGTTAGAATGACAACATTATTGTTATCTAAACATTTCCGATCCAGATACTACTTATCGAATTGCGGTCTCTCACGAGAATCTCTTCCGATAACCTGACTGTGTACAACACAATAGGTAATTATAAAAATATTTAATTAACTGATTATGCACTGTTTGCTCCAACAGTTTTTCACAAACTGGAAGTATATTTATCGTAGTTTTCTTGAATTTTGTATTTTTGGTATGGGTACTATCATATTTAATTGTAATTCTTGAAAAACAAACCTTCGTTTCTGAATACCTACATCAAAAACTTCTTTTATTACAAATGCTCCAATATCGTTCAGACTAAATTTACATTTCTGGAAAAAAACTATTTTCCTTAATTTCTCAATTTCGATCTTCTGAAACTGAAAACTCTTGTGAGAATGATGACACGGTCCAATCCAGGAAGTCGTTTGTTACTTAACAGAGCTCGTTGAACGACATACCATCAAGGCTAAATTTTTAGTTATAACTAACAACCAAATACTTTTTCGAAATGCACATTATTAAGAATATTGGATTTTACATTTTCTCTTACAAAAATTATTACACCTCCTGTATAACGAGTGTATGACTAACAATCCGCAGCTTGATATCTACAGAAAGGGCAAGGATTATTTTTAAAGGAAAGCCGTTGCAATGTGATTTTGAAAACTTTCACAGCAATTGTCATTATGTAACGAACGATTTATGGGTCTGAACGTATGGATGAGTCATTGTTAAGATGGAAGAATTAGAAGTTTGGAAAGCATAGAGCCTTTTTGAGAAATATTGTCTCCGTAGAGGTTGCTAAGATATTTTTCCGGCGAGCAGAACTCTCAAAAACATCTATAAACCTAGAAGTCGTTCGTTACATAACTTTCAAAATTAGGTTAGTACTAATAACTTCTGCAAGGATCATATCGCCTAGAAAGATTTTGTTTTCCAGACTTAGAGATCATCTATCTCAAGAATGTCACACTCAAACCCTGGAAATCATGCTCTAAGTACAGAATGTAGTGGTGTGTTCAGACCCATTTCACCTGAACTTATTCACTTACGAAAAAGAGCTTACCTTATAGTCGTAATTTTTAGACGTTTAACATAACTCTTATCTTTTTCTCGAAAAAAAATCGAATTTATTTATATGCTAACATTATTACTCACGTAAGTTGGAATGAAATAACCTAATTCGTATTAAATAAGCGTCGGGGACAGAAACTGATAACCTCACACTTTTGGTAAGTATTCCGGCATCAATATTCGATCGGAGGTCTACTCTATTTTTAAATAAAAAAGTTTCCGAGGTGACAAAGAAACCCTAACGATAACTTGGTATTTTCGATACGCCGGCACCCGACAAGGCGTTAGTTTTCCTTGTGCTGACAATCCACGCACGTGCTAATTTTCTGCTTCGCCGGATTTAATGTTAGCAGAAATTGTTGGTCTCTTTCTGCAACGACAGTGAAAGTGTTCAATCCTAACAAAATCAATAGCTTATTGCCGCTTCTTTCTTTAGCAAACCTGCTCGCCCATGAAATTTAAATGAGTTATTGCGCTACCTGTGAACTGGACCTCCAATATATCATAGAAACTGCGTAGTAATTAATAAATGCATATGTATGTTGGTATTCCAAAGTAATATAACATTTATACCAAAAAAGGCTTTACTGGTATAAGACTATCCTAAAAAAATTAATAGTTCTCACGTTGACAGCAATTCATTCATTCATTCAACATATTCAACAATGTGTCAATTCCTTGCAAATTTGTTCTTTTGATGAGTAATAAGATATTCTAAATAAACGAAATCTAAATATTACGATTCTGTAATATACATTATGAAGTGCATACACAGGTGAAATTTATTTGCTGCGGAACTCCTATGACAAAATTCCTTGCGAAGTTTCATAATTTAAATTTAAAAAATAAATGCAAATAATAAAAAATTCCGAGTGAAGAGGAGCAGCGAACGTTAAGAGATTTTTAATATAATAGGCTTTCTCATCATTCTCGTAGAGAAAATGGAGGTAGAAAATTATATTTATTACGAAATTGCATTTTAATCCACTTTGTAAATTAAATGTAGATAAGAGAATGAAAAAGAGGAATATAAGAAGAGCCATTTTCTACTTCGCCTGATTAAAACACAGGTGGAGCATTGTTTTAATCATAATAATGCACATAAATTCCGCATTCGATATTTTCCCCTAGAGGTCATACTTCCAACTTTAACGTATAATCAGCAGGGGTAGTAACTCTGTCCGCGAAATTGTTAGGTAATAAACTTCTGTTAAAATAATATGGGTCGAGTATCCTGCGTCAGCGGGATAATCTATTAGTAGCATTTTGCATATATCTTCTAAAAGGACAGCAACAAAACTTTCGAGAAACCGGTTTTAATTAAATTCGTAGTTAAAACTTTGTACGGCACGTTTGGCGTTCTGCTGCTCCTCAATAAACCAATATATTTTCCAACTATTCTGAAGTTAATTTCCCTTAAACACATTCGTGTTGTTGAAGCGTAGCAGCATTAACTTGCTATTTTAATGCTTGCTTATATGCGAGTTTAATTTAGTAACATAAACTTCTAAGAGTGGAAGGCCAAGTCAGACATTCTGGGAAAGATAGAAAGAAAATAGAATTGTTAAAATTACTACAAATTTTAAATGATTAGTTGCCGTAGCCCTCGCTTAATGAAAGCAGTTATATTATTATTACCAATATTAAGAATAAAATGAGAAATATTTAACCTTAAAATATATTTTTTTACTAAAGATGGAAATTATTTATAGTATATAGTTTGTGAATGATTATATTTTGCCAGACTTCATACATTCCTGGACTTATTAATACCATTCAGTAGGTAATGGAATGCTTACACAATTTAATATCTAATATTTAACTCTTGAACTATCAATGAATTCCATATTATGCTTGTTTGAGATGATTTAATTCAAATTAAATTGTGTACCAATTATTTACTTATAGATGTTTTTACATTATTATTTATTTATATTATTTTGATAACGAAATTTAACCAAGAAATGCTGTACTAGAAAAAGCGTAACCGGCAAGATGCGAAACCATAATAGAGTAAATATAGGAGCAAGAGAAATGCAATCTATTGGGAAAACGTTGAAATTAACACAAACACAACATAACTGGTGATATAAAATTTTCACATTAGCAGACATTGGCAAAGAGCTAACAGAAAAAAATATTGTTCTCTGGTTGATGTAATTTTTAACAGTGGTGTATTATGAGGTGTTTTATGGGACGTTTTTCACTGTCTTGGGTGTTTATCACGCGACGATTCGGGAGTTTTTAATCTACTCCCCTCCTCGAGTACGAGATACGAGTGTACGTGAAAAAAACATACAAAAATCAGTCCTTATCAGGACTAACCAAAAGTTCATTCACCTGAGGACGGGAGTAGATCAAAAACTCCCGAAACGTCGTGTGATAAACACCCAAGACAGTGGAAAAAGTTCGATAAAACATTTCAAAAAAAAAAAGAAAATGTATTAGCTAACACCCTAAAGGCTTAAGGGCAAGGTACGAATACCAAAACGAAGAAATGTATTTGCTAAGTGAGATGAGAAGAGACAACCGATATATATAAACTCGTGGTCGACTGCTAATTAAAAATAGAATAATTGATAGAATTGTCAGTAAATCTCAACGGAACGATGAAGAAATCTATTTGAAATGTCCAGTAATAAGAAAACTGATAATAGACACAAATAATTAAAAAATAACGGCTGTGAAGGTTGAAAGATTATTAAAGTTCCTAAGATAGAAACTGCCTTTGAGTAAACGAGGCTATTTAAATAATTTTTTAATTAATGTGATTACCGTGGAAAGGTTACGTTTTGCGTTCATTACTAAATCTAAGAAAAATGATGTCACTAGGTGTGAAAACTATTGAACCATGAACCACAACTTAAATATATCTTTAAAATAAATCACTCTATTGTATGTTATCTAATGTCTGGAGCGACTTAATAATAAAACACAAGTTATAATGAAGAAGCCATCAAAATGCTATGCTGACGGTATGCTACTGCAAATATTCTTAAATAGAGTATAGCACTTTGAACTTTACTGCGAAATACTTCATTATATAGACATCAAAGCGTCTTTCACCGCAATCTATTTGTTTCACGAAGGAAGATACATTTGGAGCAATGGTTCTGTGTTCTTCGTAGCAGAGCCAACTGGAAAGTAGTCAAGTATGTAAAATTTCGACATATTGGAATCTGTAGGACAGAAGCTTTTGAAGAAAATCGCGTAACCAGAACGAAAACGGTTGTAACGACTTTTTTCCAAACTTTACATAGGTGATTTTCCAGTAAAATACCTCTAAGATGGTTGTTTTTTACTATTAACTCCTATTTTAAACAGAACACCCGGTATATTATTACATTTTTGAATTCAGCTTAAAATTTTAGAGAAAATTTGTCTTTTCAACTAACGCTCTATTTTGTGCGGTTTCTGTAGAAGTTATAATTTTTTAAAATTTTAGACAAATGCTTAAAAATTAAAAATATAATTTGTGGCTAATTTAATTATAAGTTCACTGTAAAGGAAAGTTATGTGCATGTATCACACCAGATGTTTCTTTTGCAATATCATCAGTTGCCGACTTTGTTGGTATTTGTTCTTCCCTAACACATTCATTGAAAAGTTCAGGTAATCTTTCGAATGTTTTTTTACCTTCTTCTTTCATCATCTCGTTCAGTATCCCATCTTCCTCTAGCTTCCTAAAGCGAACCTCACTTCTATGTGAATCTCAGGAATACCCCCCCCCCCCAATCCTGCTTCTGTTTCCTATTAGTTTCTTTTTCGTCTATAGAGGTTTTTGAACTATTAAGATCTTTGTACCTCGACCCCCAATGGGTACAATAATGAAGGATTAGGTAAGTAGGTAAGATCTTTGTAAAAGTGTTCAGTTATTTTTACCATGTTAGTTCTTTTTCTTGTTATGAACCCGGTTTTATCTGTAAAGTAATCATTTGGTGTCCGTCCTGTTTCCGTCTTACGCATTTTATTTTATCGTTTTCCTGTATCAGTTTTCTGTTCCAACCTCTCCTATAATCGCCTTTCGTGCCTCTTTGATAGATTTTGTCGTTGGGTTACTTCGCTACTTTTCAGCTGAGTTTCATAAGGTTGATGTCAGTAGCTCGTTCATTTTCTCCAGGTCGTTTGTTTTCTTGCGCTTTTATTTAAATTGTTTTTCTACCTCACCTTCGTATAATTTTAATTTTGTATTCATTAGCTTTCGATTTCTTTCTAAGGCATTTTTTCCTGGATTCTTTATCTCTCAAGGTTTTTATTTATATTAATGTAGGACCTTACCATCATATGGTCGCTACCAATGTTGAAAGAATTGACTACATAAAGATCTTGAACAATGTGTCTATTATTAGATAATATGTAGTATATTTATTTTTTATAAGAGGGCCTGGGCTGAGGCAAGTCCATTATCGTTGATTATTTGTATGGAAGAATTAAATCATCACATACATCTTCTTGCTCGTCATGTATTCTAGTAGCAATTCTACTCTTCTATTTCTTTCGTCGTAGCTGCATTGTCCTAGATATTCGTCGGTGGTTTCTTTTCTCTTTTCCAGTTTTGCACTGAAATCGCCCATAACGATTGTGTATGTACTTGTGTCCTTATCTAAGGCCTCGGTTGTGTCTTTATAGAAAGACTCTATTTCCTCTTCTTGATGGGTTGATATCGGGTCATAATACTGGATTATTTTCATTTTACTTCTGTAGAATATTTGAAGTGTTACTGCAGCTACCCTACCAGATTTTGCATCGAATTTGGTAACACTTAGAGCTAGCTTGTTACTAACGATGAGAGCTACTCCACATAGGCTTTCTGTTTCACATTCTTTATGATAGCATGTATAACCTGATTCTAATACTCTACAATATTCTCCTTTTTGTCTTACTTCTCAGAGTCCAACTATATCTCAGTTAATCCTTGAAAGCTTGCTTTCTACGTCATACGTTTGCGATCCTTTTAATAGAGTTCTTACATTTGCGGTACCTGTAGTCAGTTCCTTAATCCTA
This sequence comes from Agriotes lineatus, assembly GCA_940337035.1. Taxonomy (NCBI): domain Eukaryota; kingdom Metazoa; phylum Arthropoda; class Insecta; order Coleoptera; family Elateridae; genus Agriotes; species Agriotes lineatus. The sequence continues at coordinate 85,691,786 of OW679194.1, read as the reverse complement.
CAGTTTGATTTTAGCCTTACTTACTTCTTGGTTGTCTTGTTTGAAAGGTTTAGGGATTAAAACACCAGGCATGCAAGGCGGGTTGGTGAATGGTGTACGATATACGTATGTAGCATACAATGAAGATAGGCAGTATCAAGGTTGTGACATGCTTAGCTTCATATAACTTAGATGGAATATCATAACTCATTTTGGCATGGACGCTAGTCCCTGGAGTAGGTCTATCCTCCACCGGAATCGTAGGAGACTACCGACTCATTACCATATTTTTCTAATATATTGGACATATTATAAGGAACAATGGAAGATGCAGGCCACAGCTCAATCTACAAGACAAAATTCCACACACGCTTTTAAAGAAGGGGGCGTAATGATAAAACAATTTCAAGTCACTAAAGCTAAAATACAAGTAGCATCGGTGGGAGGAAAATTTAGACGGAGAAAAATTGTATCAAACGTTTCCTTATTTAAATTTATTAAAATGAATTGATCTCTATGACTTGCACTTCATCCACTAACTTTTTGGTCTGTTAATTTTTTTTATCAGTCTAAATTATATTGTACAGAGTGTCTGCGTTATTGTCGTGTAGTTTTAAGAAGAATCGTGTGTTCTGAATACAGATTTATATGAAGAAACTTCACCGATCTTGATAGCACCGTATGAAAGTTAACTAACTAGTTTGTACACCTATCCAAGAGCAAATCGATGCTTCACTACAGAAATGCTATAAACAAAGCCATGACAACTACAGTTATATAAATACTAGCAATAATAGTTTATTTCCATCATTTTCAATGTAATCGATTTGAAATTCAAGTTAATCCAGTCAAATAGCTCATACCAATTGCCGAAGAAGGGCGAGAAGAGAACTGAATTACAATAAGTAACACCTATCTTTATGTTAGAAATTAGAACAATTATACGTAAAGATGCATATTCATCCTATCCGATCCTATGTACTTTCTCCTACTAAAGTGTGGAACCTATTGTAATTATTGTGTATAAATTTTAAAATTGTCAAAATCGCCGTTTTGCGCCATAGGATTCAATAAACATTACCTATAAGATATATGTGAATATGGGTTTCAGGACTACAGTTCAAAAATGTATGTATTTCAATTTGGTTGATGCTTCATTTTTCGCCAAGATGTGACAATTTTGTCAATACACATGTATTACGTATATCAAATATGTTTCTCTTCGAAAGCTGTAGTTTTAAAAATAAAGGTTCTACAACTTTTTGATAATTGCAACCATTTCAACTCTATTAAAAGTGATCTGGATTATCTATGTCATGCGATAGGACATGTACATTGTACATGGGCATAGGTCAAGTGATATCGAAGATTGTTAAATTTTTAAATTAATAGCATTTAACATATCTAAGAACTTTATGAGTATCATAACTGCCGCAGATGTCGTTTTGAAATCCGAGCAGTCTACAGGAAAGATTTTATTAAGACATCTAGGGCTGTTATGATTCATAACATCCGTGATTTGTTTAATAATTTAACGGTTTTAGTATGGTAATGATTGCCATGTACGGTAAAGGAGTATTACCATACACATACAGTCATGGCTTAGTTACCAGCCTACTTATGTATATGTAAATAATGATTTTTATTATGAATCCGGTAAAACAACAAATAATAGAATTAAACGGAATGCAATATAATATTGGAATCAAAGATGTATAAGAAATCATACATTTTCTAAAATATTTATGGTAAATATTGGAAAAATCATATTGCAGGTTTTAGGTTCTATATTGTTATATATTTGGTTTTGTCAGGTAACTTTCATTAATTGCTGCATTTGTGTGGTTTTAAATTGATAATTGTTATTGCATATCTTTTTGTATGCGATAAAGGATCAATAGAAAACGTGACATGCAGATTAGATACAAAACGTGTAATTCTAAAAACAATTATATAATACGTAGTAGTACATTTATTGACACCATTGACTCATTTTGGTTAATTTACATCTAAATTGAAGAAATGAATTCAATTTAATATTATGTGTAAACCATAAAATGTATCGGGAACTAAATAACCTAAACATATTTTCCTTCATCCGTTACTATCAGCGTTCTTAACATTTTAACATTCAGCACCACTAAAAGGCATATTGTGTATTATCGAAATCTTATTTGCTTCGACCTTACATATTAAAACTTTTTTCTTTAAGATCGAATAAGTGGAAAGCAACTTCAGTTTAAGATAAATAACACGGAATTTGATATAGCATTTTATAATTTGCCTTAATTTCGTTGTAAATATTTTAAAGTGATCAGATTAGAATGAAACAATTTTTAACTAATTTACTACTATATCGGCTTACTGATTTGCGATGATACTGTTGAAGTTTTAAATGTGGAAGTAGTTTCTAATAGCTATTGAGTAGTAATTTTTTGTTCCCTTTATATTACGGTCTTGATAACTGCTCCACAACTTCTTCTTGAGCTGTTATTTGCAAAGCTTTGAGGGCTTCGTGCTTCCTTTAGCTCCACCACCTTACACCCTGTGTTTTTATGGGGTATAGTAAATATTTACTTTGACGTTTGTGGTTATTTGATCGTTCTGATTAGATTTAATTTAACCTATTAATAGCTTGCCTTCTTTGTCCAACTCTTGTCCTTTTATATAAATCGCTTTTACCGTCACTGGTAAGAAACTTCTCTAGGTATTTAATGCTTACATTTCTGTGTACGTATGTATGTCATGCCGCTCCTCTCCTAGAACTACGTGTCTTCTTTTCGTGATACTTATTTGAGGCTTCCCCTTTTCGTGATACTTATTTGAGGCCTCCCCTTTTCGTACTCTTGATCGAGATATCTCAGAGCATAACTTATGTCCTGATTGTGCTTAAAAATCAAGTGATACGTAAACAATAAATTACTTAATCAGTTTGTTCTTATAGGAATCCCTATTTGTCCAAATTTTCCAGTCCATTATTCTAGCGCTTTTGTCAAATATATTTTAAACAACGTTGGCCATCTGTTCTAAGTGTTATCAAACATTTGTGAATATGTTCTACATACTAAAATATTGTTGGAAATGTTTTCTTGGGGACAAATTCTTATTATTAGTTATATTTCATACGAAATATCTTGTATTATTGTTTATAAGAAACGTTCACATAGTCTTCCGTTAGCTTCAATACGGCTAGCATTCAATACGATGAACCATAGAATTCCTCACTGACTTAAAATTTCTAGGATTGTTAGAATTGTCTGGCAACTCCCAAAAATTACTTCTCAAATGTCCCCAAACGTAAAAATCAATTTAATTTAAATCAGTACAGTGAGGAGGCCATCAAGCAGGTCCTCTCGACTAATCTATCTCTTTCGGTTGGTTTTGTCTCACAACAAAATTAACGTTGTTCAATGTACGTACATGTTTTTTTTTAGAAATTTCAATATATACTTCTTGTTAAGCTATGGGGAAGTACGAAAGTATCTACTAACATGTCACCAATAATAGCCTTCCAAACGTTGATGCTGAACTGTTTTTCATGTTTTAATTTCAATAGGGCAGGACTCCTCCTAGCAGGAGGAGCTGTCTACCCAAATATAATGCTTCTGAATGTTCTGAGCCATTTCCTGTCTCCATTTTGAGAGATTCATTCACATATTTTTACTGGTATCTTGCAGTAGATTTCCCCACTACCAATGTATCCTTCAAAATTGATTTCAGCATATCTGTGTGTATTGCAATTGCGTAAATTCGAGTGATTGAGCCAGGATTAGACGGTATTTTCAAGGCAACATTCACTTGTGGACACTTGCCAACCATGTAATGTAGTTCTTTCTCGCACCTGTTTGACATGATTAAGTATTTCAGACAGTTTTTCTACATTGACTCAGTTACCACCACCTAGCTATTTTGAGAGTCATCATCAGAAGATCTGTAACCGATTTCTAATGACTTCCAACCAACGCTGACCCTAACCTACCTCCATTAACTGTTTCGCTGTACGTTTCCCTCGTGCGGCTTTACTCCACACCTGGAGAAAGGCCCGTGCTACCCGTTCTCACAATTTTGCCAGGGTCTCGCCAGAAATTTATTGAAACCTCGTAGTCTTTTTGGTCTCTTTGCAATTACGCAAAATCAGATATTTGCTTCCACTTAACACTGACTTGTTTGTGGGAAGCGGACTATCTGACTCTGAAAGAATTCGATTGAAAGCTGGAGCTTAATGTAAAAACTTACAGTTTGTAGCATTGATACGGATTGTTGGAAAAACTGTACAGTAACATTGCTTGCTGATCGTTTGTTAAATTAGTTGATTCTTGCTAGGTATCCTAGTATTATTATATTGTTGGGTTTTTATTTTGACTAAAGTCAATTCTTTCATAGCTATCGGTTCTACACCAATATGTGACAATTCTGACGCCTAGCCTATCCCGAGAGTTTGGGTTAGCAATTCCCCTTATATTCCAATTATTGCAATAAGTATTTAAATTGCTTGATTGGATGATACCACATTTAAAGACTATTCGTGTAGACTGTAGACTCATAAAGTTGTGACAACAAAGTTTTTAAGTATACGAACTTCATTCTGTCTCTGTTGTTTAACCAAAATAAAATATTAATCTCCATATACATGCATGTAGGTAAATGTACGTTGCTGCGAACTGTGCTGTTGCTATATTAGCTTCTAATTCCGAGAAATATGTACAATAATGATATAAATCTGTAGCAGAAATGACGGGATTGAATAGAAGTTTCTTAGTTAATGCGATTGCTTGAATAACACGAAGCCATTGCCTTGGCGTACTATTGTTTGATATGGTTTGATTGTATCAAACAGAATTTCTGAAGCAAATCAGCCATCGTTCCTATGTGATAATTTCCAGTATAAGAACGCCAAGCGAAAGGTAGCACGCAATGAGTCACTTGCAATTATGATCAACGCATTCGTTCTAATGTCTTGATTTTCTGTAACTTTCAAGGGAATTATAAAGAAGAAATACAAGCTTTAAATACTAATCAATAAGTAATAGTTGTAAATCAAAAGATATAATCTTCATTTATATTTGCTTTCCAAAGGTAATACTATTTTTCAAACTAAATAACTGCAATTAATCATAACGGCGACTAATAGGTTTCATTTACCAGGAACGTGGTAATTGCGCTTTCAGCAAAATTTTATATAGCATGAACCGGCAAACTGCATCTGAAATTCTGAACACGGGTATTATTGGCTTCTGAACCCATCAGCGAATATAACAAACCGTTACCGTGTGCTATCCTGATATGAATAAGCGTTATACACGTGGGTAGTTAATTGAACAGTTTAGTCCAAGGGCTGCGGCAATTCCCATTTAGCTCAAAACAATAGCACGCTATTGCAGTTAGCATAAAAGCAGGTAATAATTAGAGTCAACTAATGCTACAACAGCAGAACTGTGCTCAGTGTACCAATGGTCGATAAAAATTTTAATTTTCGAAACGATCCTGTTTTTTCAGTGCTTTGGTTTAGCGTTTTACGACGATTAATCCAATTAGACACACAGTAAGGTCTCGATTATGCAAACAAACCATTCGGTTAATATGGCTGGATAATCAGAACTCATGGAGTAACTGCTGCATATATATATAAAGCAGGTTTAATTTTAAACTCGTTTTTTCACTTTAGTTGACATTAATGAACTCACTTTTAAGTCTTTTGAGGCAGACAGCAGATTTGTATATTAATGTAACGGCAATAAATATTTTCTATATTTTTCGAGACAGGAATAGAAGCTTCAACTTTAGCAAGCGTTATAAAACGCTAGCTATATCTTTTTATTTTTATTTTGGAACCTCATATCAATTTCACGTTGAAAGCTTTTTAAACACACAACTTTTAAATCGTATATTAAGACTAGAGTGTATAAAAAGGGATTTGATATCGTTAGGTAATGTTTGCTTCAATGATTGAAAAATAACAAATTTGAAAATGTAGCAAAATAATTTGTTGTGATTAAAAATATTTAAAATAACCATGCTTTATTTGAGAAAATGTGTTGAATAGTAAAAAAAGGGAGTAATTAAAATCTACGAGGTGAAATAAAATGGAAATTTAAATAACAAGAAGAAGTAAGGACATAAGCTAATGAAGATTAGAAATATGTGCTAAAACTAATGGTTAGCAGAATTATTCTACAAAAGTGAATCATTGGAGAAGTATAACATGTCAAGTTAATTGGAAATGTCCATTTCACATAATACATTAACCAAATTGGATTACGTCAAGCTGGTTGGTGCTAAAGAAGGCTGCCAGTGGAGGATCATCATCATCATCCCAGAAGGTTTGTGGATGCGGTATAGCAAGTAGAATTTGGTCTGTCAGCTGAGTACTGTAGAAAAGGTGGAGTTGCTGATTTTGGACGGTTTGGACGTTTCTGTTTGTACGTGGGACCATTCATTGCGGGAAGGTGCTTGAAAGAATCGATTAGAAGGCAGAGATGAGCAGTTTGGTTTTTATCTGGAACATTGGACGGACCAAGTGAAATGTGGGTGATTTTGTTATTAAAGTCATAACTAGAAAACGAAATAAGACAATAAAAGGTGAACTATTAAGAGAAAGAATTACTTACTGTTTTAATATTGTTGTGTACCATTGTAATGATCGGGTATTTGTCATTTGAATCTCAAATCTGTTTTGACATTTGGTTGACCCTTTGTTGAGTAAAAACAACTATCAATACATTTTCAACTACCTCTGTACAACCCATTCTTGAACACGACTTTTAAATAATTGTAAGAAGTCCAACAGAAACGTGGTGTCTAGGTGTAGATATTTAATTTATCTGTGAAATAGCATGACATATAAGGAATATATAATTATTGTAGTAATTTTAATAAAACCGAATTGTTGTTGAACAAAGACAAGTTATTTAGTTTATGTACGATAGAGCTCCACCTCATTCTGCTCGAGATTTCTGGGGATTACTTAAAGCATGTTTTGTGACGACGTTGGGTATTCAGATAATGTTAACTTAAAAATGGAACATGCAAAGTATATGAACAGTAGTTAATTAAATCTCATATTTCGATAAAGTGCGTACATTTATATTTCTTTTATAGTGATCATTTTGAAAGCATTAACGTCTTCTCGGCCAAAGTTCGTTTTCGAACGTTGGACCTCAATGCAGTTTCGACTTTAGATGCCTCTTAATGTCTCTCTTAGGCCTTTTGCATAGTTTGATCCACTGAAAGGTTCGTTACAGTTGCTATCCGGTCTACAAATCTATTTGAGAATGAATCTCTTTTAATTTTCTTACCTACTTTTGCTTTAATGATTAACTTTTCCACGTCGCCCTTAGAACGACATGGCCAAAGAACTTTATTACCTTTAGGTAGTTTTTGGGAGCAGTCTAAGTGATTCTTACCATTTTGTCATACGAGGTAATTTTAAAACCTTTCATTCTTTTCGGAAGCAACATTTATGTGTATGTTTATATATGGATATTGCGAATATGAGTCTTTCCATATTCTAGTTAGTTTCCCCAATTAAGTTCTTATAATTGCTTATCTACGTTTTATTTCGTTCTCGCAGCCTCCCTTATGTGTTATTAAAGCACTCAAATATAAGAGTTTGTTCTTTGGATGTATGCTACTTACGATGTTTAATGGCGGCAGTCTTGTACAATCAACAACTAGTAAGGAGCACTTGCTCCTATTGAGTGTTACTCCAATCTCCGTGCTTGTTTCTTCTATACGTTATAAGCAATTACCCAATCTCATCTTCCTTGACTGCCATTCTATTAATTGTCGGATAATAATATGGTTGGCGTTTGACTTATGCTGAAAGAATATGGAGACATTGATACATAAAAAATACTTATTATCAACTTGCAAGTGTCGTGCTGACGTAAGAAAGACTTCGTTTGAAACACAAATGTTGGCTGTTTATCGGCTGTTACTTTATAAATGGCTTGCGTTGTAGGATTATAGTTAAGATATCGAAGATTTTGTAGCTCTATACCATTTGTGATTATGCCATTCAACAGTAAAAGTTACTTGGGCAAAATACAATAGAATGCAAAGGGCTTATTTTGGCTGAAATTACAGATAACTTCCAAATAGCTGCATCGAATGTGCTCCGAGGGAGGGGGGGCATAAGGAAATTTTTAAATGAAAAATTAAGTAAGGTATTGTCAATGAATGAATGAAACCTACACATATTGGAAAAAATATAGCATCTTAGAAGGCGACATGACCGAAGTTTTGGAGATTGAAGCACAATTTTAAAACATATTAAATGACGAGAAAAGAAGTTTTTCAGTTGATAATCTGGAAAAAACATGTGTTTAATAGCACCTATAGAAAGGAACCACAATAAGTATTTTTTAAATAACAACTGGTAATTTCTGTATTCGTTAAGGATATTTATTTGTAGGTTGAAAAAATATTCAGTTTTGTTTAATCGAAAAACTATGTTTTTGATTGCAATCTTGGTTTTTATATACAGGTTGCCTAAAATTGTGCGATACATGGCAATTCCATGAATTGGAAAAAGTTTAAATGCTATTTGCCACAAGAGTATCCGAAATGGAAAATGCGATAATTACTTTGGTAGCTAGGCAAAAAGTAGAATAGAACATCTACCAGTTTGATCTCTCTTGGTAAAACGTATATCCATTACTGTCTAGCAAACGTATGCTCTATGTTTCTCACAATTTTAGGCAACCGGTATATTAAGCTTTTACATTTTTATGTTTATTTTAAAATTTTAATGTCTTCTTAATGCTTATCTATTTCTACTTTTAAGCATTTAAAGCGTTATTTTCTGTTTTTTTTTGCTTAAATGTCCGCGCTCTAGTTATTATAACGGGTGTCCCAAAATGAGCCGTCATTTTAAATGTACCGTCATTCTTTTGTGTCGAACATAGAGTACTAAAACTTTGACAGCTATCAAGAGGAAACGTGAAAGTTTAGTCATGGATAAATGCACGAACAAGCAACGCGTAGGTTTAAAAATTCACTACAAAAATGGTGAGAATTTTTTTGTCACTATGCCGCACCGTTTCGCAGCACTGCGGTGGCATTAATCCATAAATTTGAGAGTTCTGGTTCAGTTCAGAACACTTTGGGGTTTTTTGAAAGACAAAGTGTACGTCAATGATCCACAAACCGTTCAAGACCTCTAGGAAGAAATGCAAAGCAATATTGAAGAAATTAGTCCCCAATTATGCCAACAGGTGATCGAAAATTTCATAAAAAAAGTCAACATTTGCCAACAAAGTCGGAAGGCCATTTGATGGATATTATTTTCTATACATAACCTCCATATCTGTACTCTATGTTGCAACAAAAAAAATAGAACTTTTCTACTAAATAATGCGTTTTATTAAAAATTTTATTGACGGCTCATTTTGGGACACCTGTTACTTTATTGTTGTGGAACAAACATTATAGTAGGTAACGTGCCAATCAAATGACACTTTAATATACCATTAATGGAAAATAATACTAAGGGATTGTATTGTCACACAAGTAAATTGTAATACATTATAACGCAGATAAAATAACATAAAAAAGCGACACTGCTAAAACTAAGTAATTATGTATGGTACAAGCTAATAGAGAGGCATTTTATCCATCAGGGAAAAACTTTAGTTCACAAGTCAAAGCCGTCCTCCTTTCATGGACTGTTTGATACTCATTGTCAACTCATGTAATGTCATGGCATCTCTGAAATGGAAAACGTTCAAAACATTCTGCTTTGTATTTAAACTTAATCCAATCCATTAAATCGTAAATAGATGGAAGAATTATCGAAAAAAACTGAAATTGTTTTCATTATTTTCTTCATAAAAGTACAACAAATCAAAACACTGGAATTTTCGAATTTTGACCAATGAGGCGCAAATTACGTCACAATTTCTCCACACAAAGGAGATGTGGCAATTTTTGATAACACCCCTGCGACAATTTCCCTGCATTTTTTAGTTTTTTAAGAATCGAAAGCGCACATAACGTTTAACGTTATTAAACAAATAGTTCCTTGATTTATGGTGGGGAAATTATATTTGGGGAATAGTCTACCAAAAGATCACTCGGCCATGTCAAATTGACTGTTATAGGTTTTTAAAAATTGCCCGAGAGAGCGCAGCGGATGGCAATTTGACATGATCTTGGGATGTTACTAATAGGTACGAATTTAATATATTTAAGGACGATTTGATGTAATTATCAGGTTTATTGGCGTTCCTACCTGAACTGTTTAGATAAAGTCAATATGTTTTTGACTTGTTATGAAAAGTATTAAAAGGCCATGTTTTTAAAGTCACCAATGGTAATGTGAAAAATAATACATTATAAGAGAGAGAAAAGCGTAACCTTTCCCTAAGTGTGAGTTTGAAATTCTAGGGCTTAGTCCAAGGACTACAAAGGGGCCTGGACACAACCCCCACTGTCCATAACGCCCACCATGTCCATAACCTCCACCGTGTCCATAACCCCCACCGACGATTTGGGCCATAACCTCCACCGTGTCCATAACCCCCACCGTCGGGTTTGTTCGTAATTTAAACTGTGCCCATAACCCCCACCGTCGGTTTGGTCCATAACCTCCACCGTGTCCATAACCCCCACCGACGATTTGGTCCATAACCTCCACCGTGTCCATAACGCCCACCAACGATTTGGGCCATAACCTCCACCGTGTCCATAACCCCCACCGTCGGCTTTGTTCGTAAGTTTTCAGAGTTTAAAAATGAACTTGAAACATTACTAGATGGATCGGCAAAATGCCAGGGGCATATAAAATTAACGAAACCGTTCGTTTGGACTTTCCTATTTTGTAAAGACAAACGCTATCTAATACAGTGACCGCCAAAAAGTAAGTTATATACGGGAAAATTATTTATGAAAAAATTTCATTCTTGATAAAAGTTTGTGCATCTTCTGGAAGTCGTTTTACGATTGTTCTATTTGTTAAATGACTTAGGGTGTGGCGCGAAATTTAAATAATCTGAAAAAAAAATCCTACTGATGGATAAGATGAGAACTGTGCCGCCACTGGCGTATGTCGTACTGCTATTATGTTAGGGATCGAACTGGAACATTTATCAAAGCTTTTTTGTGAAGAAAACCAGTTTATTTACATACTTATATATTTATTTATTTTTAATTTCTTGGCATAAAAGAGAACACAGACCAAGTCTTAAATTTGTCGGCCAAAACAATAAAGTCTGCCAAAAATATATAATTATCTAAAAATTAAGAGAGTAAAAATAAACAATAATAATTACTTAGTACAAGTGTTTGAGATGAATTTCATCCCGTAACTAGCTACACAGTCAGAAAAAGAAGAATATAGCTACAAGTTACATTATTATTAATTAAAGGTAATTAACTACTACCTAAATCTAAAAAAATATATTATATATATAACACACAAAATTTACAGAACATTAAAGTATAAATTAAAGGTAAACCTTAAATGGCTCTGTAATTACGTAAGTCTGACAGATCGAACACCTCGAATCTACTGTAGCAGGATTATTAACATTATTATTAACTAAATGTAAAAACATATATATAATATACAAAATTTACAAAATAATTCAAATTTACGTAAGTCTGACAGACGTAAAATCTAAATCTAAAAATATACATATTACATAATATATACAAAATTTACAGAATCATTAAAATTTGAATTAACCCTGCAGTGGTCGCGCCAAGTCTCACAGACCCGATAAATACGTTATTGAGTGGGAATTTGTTAAAGGGGGTGTAAGAGTGTTTGCTGTGCGTTTTGGTACCTTTTAATTTTTAGACTTGGTTGCCTCCCGATAACCGGCATAAGCACAGTTGTTAGTGTTCGTGAGTTATTTGGAAAAAAGTCTGTGAGACTTGGCGCGACCATTTACGTTTGTGAAATTGTTTTGCGTTCTTGATTTTTTTTTAATTAAATGTAGCTGCAATGAACTTACAAATAATTTATGTTGCAAACAACATCGACGTTAGTATACTAAGGCGTCAATGTATACAATAATTAGCTTTGATTCTAACAAATGACCAATTACATCGGCGATAACTACTCAATAGTTTTCCCTCGGAAATCCATCTAAGAGGAGAAGAAGTAGCTGGAACCTCTTCAGACCATCTAGTAGATGACCCTAATAACCCCACAATTAAAAAACGAGCTTTTATTTGAAATCGGCAGTGAAGTACGCCGCAATCGTCATTAAAATACGAGAAATCGGCAGTGAAGTAATCCATTGTTTTACGACTTTTTTGTAGGTGGCGAGGCGACAGATAATCGTCAATCGACCGAACATAACCTACAAAAGTTGGTTAAAATGTTGTAATTTCACGATTTGTCGATTTCAAATAAAACATAGTGTACACCTCGGCACTGAAGTTCCTTTTTATCCCTCATGTGGTTTATTTGCTTTGGCCCTACGGGCCTCGGCAACTAAATCCACATTCGTGACAAAAAGCTATACTTCAGTACCTTGGTATACAAACCACTATTTTCCAAAACAATAGCAAAAAAATTTGTTTTGTAAAAATAAATTGTGTTTATCGCATGCAGGGCTTTTGTGCACTACTTGTGCATTCTTGAACCAAAATGACGAAAATTAATTGTTTTGTTCTACCTCTTAGCATTAAAAACATTGTTCTGTCCATAAATGTATATAGAAAATTAAAATCTTGAAATTCATCAGAGGCTGTGTTTACTATTATGAAGTTAGCATGATCTACACAAAACCTTTAAAACTGAAACTGAAATATAACTGAAAATCTTGGTAATAGTAAATAAACATCTCATATTAAAACTTATTGTCATATAAATGGTTCTTAATTTTTTGGTTTGAGAGACTTGGCGCGACCAGCCGTGTCATTAAATTGGGCGCGACCACTGCAGGGTTAAAGGTAAACCCTAAGGCCTAGCGCGCACTATGAACTAAACTGTTCAACGACAGTTTGGTCGGTGAAACTAGGATCTACGCGCACTAACGAACTAAACTGTTTTATCCCCTAGTTGTGCGCGCACCTAAACAAAACTGTTGAAATTTTTGTCTACACCAATCTCAAAATGGATTTCGTAAAGGTAGCTTGCGTCTCGGCGCTAGTTATTAAACACCGAAAAAACAAATATTTGAAAAGGAGATATTGATTTCAGCCAATAACTAACCAACGCTTGCTGAAAAGCTAATTTCATAAACTGTACGAAGATTTGAGGACATATCCTAGAAAGTTCTTTGTCTAGCATAGAATGAAAGTCACAAGTGACGAACTATTAAATCATCTACCAAGATACAAAATTCAGAAATTGCTTAACATGTGAAGAAAGACTATCTGTTCCACTAAGGTAAGAATATAGCAAAGAAGAACAATTTTCATTCACTGCATTTTGAATCTATATTGGGAAAGAAATATGTTTTCAACACAACATATACACAATATCTAAAAATCAGGGCGTTCAACCAATGTTTGCTACCGGTTATGACTTACGCCGCAGAAACATGGTCTCTAAGGGAAATAGACATAGAAAAACTAAGAAGAGCTTAAAGAAATATGGAGCGTGCAATGTTAGGTATCAGACTACAAAATGAAATACTTAACGAAAGAATAAGAAAAATAACAATTGTTGAAGACGCCGCTCAATGCATTGCAATTTTTAAAAGACATTGGGCGGATCATGTTGTGAGAAGGTAAGAAAATAGGTAAAGCAGAACAACAAAATGGAGGCTACGAACTGATAAAAGAAGCTAAGGCGGACCCACGGCAAGATGGAGAAATTATATCAAAAAAATAACTGGAGAGAAAAGAATAGAAGAGAATTGGGGAGGCGTATATCCAGAGATGGAGCGCTGGCAATGGTGATGATGATTGGAAACCTCAACAATACGTCAGTTGTGAGAGATACTTGCGACAAATTGTGGAACTACTTGGAACCATTATCCATGGCGAGAAAAATCGCAAAATGATTGAGTAAAGATAGTGGATACATTTGATCAGAGAACACATTTTCCAAACTGTATAGGCGCCATCGATAACAAGCATATTAAAATGAAGCAGCCCTCTAACACAGGTTCCCTACACTATAGAAGATGAAGCATTTAGTTTGTGTCTTACGTCCATTTGGCAAAAGACTGTTCAGAGACGTTTTGCCACTAGCTGTTAACCAGGGCTCAATGAATGGTCGAATGTGCATTTGGAATACTTGCTAACAAGTGAACAGTCTTTCATAGACGGATTGATGTGTCCCCCGAGTTTTATGATTCTATAGTCAAAGTCTGTGGTGTACTGCACATTTATGCGAAAAAAAGGTGAAGTGCAATTTGAAGATACTTTGTTTAGTTGCCCATTAGAGGACCCTGCTACTTGGAATAATCGTAGTACAGAAACAGTTGTTTAGATTATAAAAGCCATTATATTCTAAAATATTAGATTGTAGTAAACATAATATTGAATTATTTTGTACTGTAAAAAGTTTTTATTTTATTCAGCAGTTTAACAGAATATAACATAAATATATGAAACGACCTTATTCCTGATGTTCACATAGATTTTCAAACACAGCTGAAAAATAAGAGTGTCCGGTCAAGTTCTGGGGCAGTTTAGTCGTCTAGTGCGCGCAGAGTAATTCAAATCGTATGTTGCAGGTGTGTCGGCCAACAGTTTAGTCGTATTCTGGTTTGTGACAAAACCCAACAGAAAAGTTCAGTAAACTGTTTGGTCGGTAATGCGCGCATCCCCATATGTTGCAACATTCCTCACTCGACCGACAAAACTGTTGGACGACAAAAAGTTCATAGTGCGCGCTAGCCCTAAGTGGTTCTGTGGTTATGTAGGTCCGACAGATCGGGCACCTTGAATCCACTGTAGCAGGATTGTATGCCTGCGTTGTGCAATACTCGCACAGTAGATGGCCGCAATTCGACAAAACAGAATTGCGCCTCCGACTGCTACATATGACACAAGCGTCGCTTGGGGGCAGGTTCTCGTCTGCTTCTGAAAATGTAAGTGTTGTTATTAGATTTTCAAAACATTCTGAATATATTTCTGTAATAGAGTACTTACTGTCATCGTATCCGATCTAAAATGGAACGTATTACAGTTAGTAAAAACTGGTGTTACAATATTTAGTGCTCCTGTAGGTGTTCTCAAAACCGCTTTAAAAAATTATGATTCCAAAATAAACAAAAAACGTCCGTGGAATGAGAGTCCGACTAGTATACAGGGTGTATAATATAAACTAGATCAGTATACAGGGTGTATAATATAAACTAGAACAATATGGATGAAGTTTAAATTTTAATTCGTTTCTCAGGCAGTGAAATTTGGCATACGGGTCTATTTATTTATGTCGTGCTCAGCCAACAGGCGTTAGGCCAGTTATAGGCGTCGCTGTACATTTATGGGGACTTCCAACCACACTAACGACTGTCATGATGTTATTATGACACCCGGGACCAACTATTTCCGTGGCAACCGTACCACAAGGCGCCGAGCGAAGCAGCCGTGGAACTCCCATCCAAGTTCTGACCAGAAAGAGCGTTGCTTAACTTTACTGATCGAACGTGGACGCTTGTTCAAGCTACACCACCCGGGACCTTAGTTGTAGTAGTAAGTGCTACGGTCGAACAGCCTCCGTACGAAATTATCTAAACCAGGGTGTCACAAACAGGGGGGGGGGGGCTGGTTTATTTCCCTTGTAGATTTTTATAATCTTCAATTGTTTTACCAATTTGACTCCATAATATCATTCTGCGATAAAGAATGCATACGGATGGTGGGTGTTCTTGATTTTTTCTGTTTGTACGTATATACATACATAAAAATAGAGTTACGTAGAAGTCGAAACTACTTGCAAATACTACTATTAAATTGAGTTTTCACGAGTTAGAAGTTTTCAAACAAAATGTGCAGCTGCTTGCTTTTAATATAAGGCAATGAAATTTGGCATACGGATTAGTACTAGGAAGTCCTACTATCTCTAATAGCCTTCACATAAAATTATTTAACCCAGGGATGTCCTTGGTCATTTTTATTGATTATTATTATAATCTTGGTTTGTTTTACCAATTTCAGTCTGTAATATGAGTCTTCGATAAAAGATGCATAAAAATGGTATTCTTGATTTTTTTTGTAATTTTCTGCTTCAAAAAGATATAAAAAACCTTTTTCTTTTGTTTTATACTGATTTATTAACTTTCGGTTCAGAAAACTGAAAGATAATATTGACAACAACTGACTAATAACAAAACTTAATTATTACAGCTCTTAAACAATAATGGTTGTCCAAATGAATATTGCGAAAACAAATTTCCAACAAAAAAAAAATGATCAACAGTTATTGTTTAAGAACTGCAATATTACGTTTTGCAATTAGTTAGCCCTTAGTTGTTATCAATTATCCTTCAGTTTTGTGAACCGAAAGTTAATAAATGTGTTTGAGATAATTTTGACGTAGAAAATTATTTTAATCGATTTTTTCTGTAAAATAGCTAGCCATACAGAAAAAATCAAGAACACCCACCATCCGTATGCATTCTTTATCGCAGAATGATATTATGGAGTCAAATTGGTAAAACAATTGAAGATTATAAAAATCTACAAGGGAAATAAGCCAGCCCCCCCCCCTCTTTGTGACACCCTGGTTTAGATAATTTCGTACGGAGGCTGTTCGACCGTAGCACTTACTACTACAACTAAGGTCCCGGGTGGTGTAGCTTGAACAAGCGTCCACGTTCGATCAGTAGAGTTAAGCAACGCTCTTTCTGGTCAGAACTTGGATGGGAGTTCCACGGCTGCTTCGCTCGGCGCCTCGTGGTACGGTTGCCACGGAAATAGTTGGTCCCGGATGTCATAATAACATAATGACAGTCGTTAGTGTGGTTGGAAGTCCCCATAAATGTACAGCGACGCCTATAACTGGCCTAACGCCTGTTGGCTGAGCACGACATAAATAAATAGACCCGTATGCCAAATTTCACTGCCTGAGAAACGAATTAAAATTTAAACTTTATCCATATTGATCTAGTTTATATTATACACCCTGTATACTAATCGGACTCTCATTCCACGGACGTTTTTTGTTTATTTTGGAATCATAATTTTTTAAAGCGATTTTGAGAACACCTACAGGAGCACTAAATATTGTAACACCAGTTTTTACTAACTGTAATACGTTCCATTTTATAACAGGCACACTTAAATTTTTTTTAATTAAAATTAAAGTGATGATTATTTCAGTGGAAGCTTTTCAAACGGACGAAGTACAGCCGGAAAATCCATTCAGGGGCATCGGATACGATGACGGTAAGTACTCTATTACAGAAATATATTCAGAATGTTTTGAAAATCTAATGACAACACTTACATTTTCAGAAGCAGACGAGAACCTGCCCCCAAGCGACACTTGTGTCATATGTAGCAGTCGGAGGCGCAATTATGTTTTGTCGAATTGCGGCCATCTACTGTGCGGGTATTGCACAACGCAGGCATACAATCCTTCTACAGTGGATTCAAGGTGCCCGATCTGTCGGACCTACATAATCACAGAACCACTTAGGGTTTACCTTTAACCCTGCAGTGGTCGCGCCCAATTTCATGACACGGCTGGTCGCGCCAGGTCTCTCAAACCAAAAAATTAAGAACCATTTATATGACAATAAGTTTTAATATGAGATGTTTATTTACTATTACCAAGATTTTCAGTTATATTTCAGTTTCAGTTTTAAAGGTTTTTGTAGATCATGCTAACTTCATAATAGTAAACACAGCCTCGGATGAATTTCAAGATTTTAATTTTCTATATACATTTATGGACAGAACAATGTTTTTAATTCTAAGAGGTAGAACAAAACAATTAATTTTCGTCATTTTGGTTCAAGAATGCACAAGTAGTGTACAAAAGCCCTGCATGCGATAAACACAATTTATTTTTACAAAACAAATTTTTTTGCTATTTTTTTGGAAAATAGTAGTTTGTATACCAAGGTACTGAAGTATAGCTTTTTGTCACGAATGTGGATTTAGTTGCCGAGGCCCGTAGGGCCAAAGCAAATAAACCACATGAGGGATAAAAAGGAACTTCAGTGCCGAGGTGTACACTATGTTTTATTTGAAATCGACAAATCGTGAAATTACAACATTTTAACCAACTTTTGTAGGTTATGTTCGGTCGATTGACGATTATCTGTCGCCTCGCCACCTACAAAAAAGTCGTAAAACAATGGATTACTTTACTGCCGATTTCAAATAAAAGCTCGTTTTTTAATTGTGGGGTTATTAGGGTCATTTACTAGATGGTCTGAAGAAGTTCCAGCTACTTCTTCTCTTCTTAGATGGATTTCCGAGGGAAAACTATTGAGTAGTTATCGCCGATGTAATTGGTCATTTGTTAGAATCAAAGCTAATTCTTGTATACATTGACGCCTTAGTATACTAACGTCGATGTTGTTTGCAACATAAATTATTTGTGAGTTCATTGCAGCTACATTTAATATAAAAAAAATCAAGAACGCAAAACAATTTCACAAACGTAAATGGTCGCGCCAAGTCTCACAGATTTTTTTCCAAATAACTCACGAACACTAACAACTGTGCTCATGCCGGTTATCGGGGCAACCAAGTCTAAAAACTAAAAGGTACCAAAACGCACAACAAACACTCTTACACCCCCTTTAACAAATTCCCACTCAATAACGTATTTATCGGGTCTGTGAGACTTGGCGCGACCACTGCAGGGTTAATTCACATTTTAATGATTCTGTAAATTTTGTATATATTATGTAATATGTATATTTTTAGATTTAAATTTTACGTTGTCAGACTTACGTAAATTTGAATTATTCTGTAAATTTTGTATATTATATAATTATATGTTTTTACATTTAGGTAGTAATTAATTACATTTAGTTAATAATAATGTTAATAATCCTGCTACAGTAGATTCGAGGTGTTCGATCTGTCGGACTTACGTAATTACAGAACCATTTAAGGTTTACCTTTAATTTATACTTTAATGTTCTGTAAATTTTGTGTGTTATATATATAA
Organism: Agriotes lineatus; assembly: GCA_940337035.1. Classification (NCBI taxonomy): domain Eukaryota; kingdom Metazoa; phylum Arthropoda; class Insecta; order Coleoptera; family Elateridae; genus Agriotes; species Agriotes lineatus. Next base: position 85,672,768 of record OW679194.1, on the reverse strand, counting down.
TATATTTTATTCGCAATCACATTGTAATGTGTCAATTTCATGACATGACAACAGCTGGGAACTAGATGATTACTTGAAACTAGCCAGGAAATTATTACATACCCCGAAAAATATTACATACCTGAAGAGTGGGGTGTTTCCATGGTAACAAAACATTGAGTGGGTTGTTTTCATGGTAACACAAATATTAGCTACATCAATATATCTATTATTCAGAATTCAATTGTAGTTATTTTTAAAATTAGATGATTGCGAATAAAATAGTATACATACCACGGTGGAAAGTTTCATCCCTGTCTCGAGATAAAGTTAACCTCGACGCTACGCGTCTCGGTAAACTACCTAATCTCTCGACAGTAATGAAACACTTCCCACCTCGGTATGTAATATACTATTTTGCACTACAGGTCTCAGAACGCACCGTTATTGGCCTATTTTTAGGTCGTGAAGTTGATTTTCTCCACCAAGGGAGAGAAAGTAAAATAAACAATTTTCACCGTGGTAACTAATAAATTGCTAAGTTACCAAATATGACTATTTTAATTTTGACGTTTTAAAGAGCTATATTGTCAGGTTGACAGTTAAAATATTTTCGAAATTTGTTGGGAATATAGGTATTAAGCCGTTTGGTAGCGCAAAAAATAGTATATACACCACGGCAGCGAATCGTCTTATAACCTTGGCGCTTTAGATACTTCGCGCTGCGCGCTCAGTATCTAATATGCGCTCAGGTTATAATACTGCGCTTCGCTACCTTGATGTATAATATACTATTTTGCACTACTAGTCTCAGAACGCACCGTTATTGGCCTATCTTTAGGTCGTGAAGTTGATTTTCTCCACCAAGGGAGAGAAAGTAAAATAAACAATTTTCACCGTGGTAACTAATAAATTGCTAAGTTACCAAATATGACTATTTTAATTTTGACGTTTTAAAGAGCTGTATTGTCAGGTTGACAGTTAAAATATTTTCGAAATTTGTTGGGAATTTAGGCATTAAGCCGTTTGGTAGTGCAAAAAATAGTATATACACCACGGTAGCGAATCGTCTTATAACCTTCGCGCTTTAGATACTTCGCGCTGCGCGCTCAGTATCTAATATGCGCTCAGGTTATAATACTGCCCTTCGCTACCTTGATGTATAATATACTAATTTTTAGATTTAGGTAGTAGTTAATTACCTTTAATTAATAATAATGTAACCTGTAGCTATATTCTTCTTTTTCTGACTGTGTAGCTAGTTACGGGATGCAATTCATCTCAAACACTTGTACTAAGTAATTATTATTGTTTATTTTTACTCTCTTAATTTTTAGATAATTATATATTTTTGGCAGACTTTATTGTTTTGGCCGACAAATTTAAGACTTAGTCTGTGTTCTCTTTTATGCCAAGAAATTAAAAATAAATAAATATATAAGTATGTAAATAAACTGGTTTTCTTCACAAAAAAGCTTTGATAAATGTTCCAGTTCGATCCCTAACATAATAGCAGTACGACATACGCCAGTGGCGGCACAGTTCTCATCTTATCCATCAGTAGGATTTTTTTTCAGATTATTAAAATTTCGCGCCACACCCTAAGTCATTTGACAAATAGAACAATCGTAAAACGACTTCCAGAAGATGCACAAACTTTTATCAAGAATGAAATTTTTTCAGAAACCAATAATAAATACTTTTCCCGTATATAACTTACTTTTTGGCGGTCACTGTATTAGATAGCGTTTGTCTTTACAAAATAGGAAAGTCCAAACGAACGGTTTCGTTAATTTTATATGCCCTTGGCATTTTGCCGATCCGTCTAGCAATGTTTCAAGTTCATTTTTAAACTCTGAAAACTTACGAACAAAGCCGACGGTGGAGGTTATGGACGAGGTGGGGGTTATGGACGGTGGAGGTTATGGGCACGGTGGGCGTTATGGCCCAAATCGTCGGTGGGGGTTATGGACACAGTTGAAATTACGCACGAACCCGACGGTGGAGGTTATGGGCACGGTGGGCGTTATGGCTTATGGCCCAAATCGTCGGTGGGGGTTATGGACACAGTTGACATTACGAACACATCCGACGGTGGGGGTTATGGACACGGTGGGCGTTATGGCCCAAATCGTCGGTGGGGGTTATGGACACAGTTGACATTACGAACACATCCGACGGTGGGGGTTATGGACACGGTGGAGGTTATGGCCCAAATCGTTGGTGGGCGTTATGGACACGGTGGAGGTTATGGGCCAAATCGTCGGTGGGCGTTATGGACACGGTGGAGGTTATGGACCAAACCGACGGTGGGGGTTATGGGCACAGTTTAAATTACGAACAAACCCGACGGTGGGGGTTATGGACACGGTGGAGGTTATGGCCCAAATCGTCGGTGGGGGTTATGGACACGGTGGAGGTTATGGACATGGTGGGCGTTATGGACAGTGGGGGTTGTGTCCTAGACCCACTACAAATAGTGATGTGAGCTTGAAAAGTTTCATGAAAAGTTTCAGTGAAAAGTTTCAAATTTTATGAAACTTTTCAAATTTATAAGTTTCACATGTTTCAAAAATTTCCAAAAGTTTCAAAAGTTTCTTATAAGTTTCAAGTCAGTATTACAGATCAGGGAAGTCAAAACAAAGCAACCTAAAATACATGAAATTGATGATGATGAAGAAGAACTTAGATTTACATACTCGGAAGAGTCGGATGCTTCTCTCTATTTCAAGATGAGGAATTAATGAAAGACTATACATTAAATATGGCAGAAGTTAGTAGTGACGAGGTAACAACTGTTGACTATGGTGACACTGAATTAGAAAATAATGAATAAAAATAGGTTTAAATAGTAAATACAAATTTTACTTATATATGTTATTTTTAAAAACTGTGTCTTGTAATTTCATAATTTGTAACCCCTTTTAAGTAAAATTAATGTTCTGTTTAAATATTATATATTGGTATTACTGTATTAGATACTTTAAAATGCTGAAAGCTACTTAAATGTACAGGAATCCTAAAAGTTTCACAAGTTAAGTTTCAAGGTTTTCATGAAACTTTTCATGAAACTTTTCAAAATTATAAGTTTCATGAAACTTAACATCACTAACTACAAATACAAATATACAGAGGGAATTATGGTTTTCTGCCCTGCCGTGTATATACTATTTTTCGACAATCGAGATCGGAACAGAAAGAAACAAGTATTTTCGTAACTAAACTATTGCTGTAAATCAGAATTATGTTGAAATATTTGGCACCCTTTGATGTTATTTTACGATTACCATGACTAAAGATATTTTTATTTTGCTTTATATTTTTCCTTGAGAGAAAATATGTTCTTTCTGTCACAATTTTTGTAACCTTGAATCTGATTTTTACTACCGGTTGTGAAATAAGCGTTTTACTCCTCATTACAACGTATCTTTGGTGGCATCTGCATTTTTATATGGACACACCTGCTGTTGAGGTGGCCAAAGAGAAAATAAAAAACCCTTTAATTAAGTCGCACAGCTGGAGTAGAATTTTTTATCTTGGTAAACTGTAATTTGTTCACACATTTCTGAGTGAGAGCACAATGCAGCACAATAAAAAGAGAGGGACAATTGCTCTATATCCTTTGTCTCCAATGCGCCCCTTAATAAGACGTTCTCTTGCTGCACTGCTAAGTATGCATCCAGCTTGTTCTTCATGGATTGTGAGCATCACTTTACTAGGATATAGCACGAAGGAAATAGTTCTGTAGCTTTCAAATTCTTTTCTTGGACCTTTCTTGTGTATACGAATGTAAATCGACTCTTTCCATTCTAAAAGGCAATGGCTTAATATTCATATTCGATTACAAATCCTGTGCAACATAGTTATTCCTGCATATCCAGCGGCTTTTAGTATCTCCGCCACTATTCCACCTTTCCTATAATAAGAGGAAGAAGGTTCAGTAGTTAATATATTGGCTGATTCATTTCTGATAGGATGGTGACGTGGTTTGAAATTGTTGGTCGGTCCTTTTACCTTTTTAAAATAGGTCCCTGGATAAATTGTGTAGGTCGAATTACAGCTTGTGTTGCGCAGCATTTTTGTCTCTAAATCTAGCACGATTGATGTATCGTATTAGTTGATTATACGAATAGCGGAGGCATCGTTTAGACCTCTTTCTTTGATATTTTGCCATTGTTGCACTAGCATTCTAGTATCCTGCGATATCCATGGATTTTAGGTCCTGCTGTAGGTTTGCAGGATCTATTTTATTTTTATTTTGGGCTTATGGTCGCTTTAATAATAAGGTGTTAACTACTATGGTTCCTTCTATAGTACGGGGCCTTTGCAGTTGGAGTCAAAGTTCAGCGTTGGGATCACTATCACAGTCCGACCCTAGGTAGGTTATCGAGGATTTTATTTATTTGTTGCTACTACGTAGTTTAATTGCGTGTTTCTTTGGTTTGGTTTTATCTAGTAAATTTGTTGAAAAAAGGTATATACATCCTAGTTTCATATACATGATCCCTGTACCCATTTCTCCTTTGAGTTTGACGAAATTAATTTCATTTTAATCTCTTCAAAAGAGATAAATTTATTTTAATACCAATTTTCACTAAAATTTTTGTCAATCGTATAGGTTTGTTTGTTTTCTAATGACTAATTTCGGTGCAGCTCCTGCCAGTGTTTTAGGTTATCAATATCAGCACACTGTATAGCTCTCGAAATTTGAACGAAGTCATAATTTTCTTAAAGTGCAGCTTCTACTATAAGTATATACACGCATAGTTAAATAGAAAATCTTAAATTATTTATGTGGTCTTTATTATGCCTTTTTTGTCCACATTGCGCTGCTATTTCAGCTGGAATTGTTTACGTTGAATTTATATTTTTATTATAAGTGTTTATTATTATTCTGTGGTACAGCATTTATAGTTTTATTTACGTGGGCCAAATTTTTGCTTTAGAAAAGAAAATGATAATGAAGAAACTTGATAATTTAGCAAAGCTAATTGCATTACTTATAAAATCAATTCCAGCTCCAACCATTCCTCTCTGCAACCGCCTCTAAATCCTTCCAAAATTGACTCATTATTTTCGAAACAGCTACACATAACACACCTACATACTACCTACTCGCAAATTCAATCAGCTTTAGACAAACTTGTTTAATAACAAATTTTGTCTTTGCCTTAAACACAAACATAGGTTTCCTAATCATTGGTTTAAAGTCTTATTCGTTTTAATGTTAAAAGTAAAAAAAGGCTTCTGGAATACCATGCAGCAAATATCATTAAAAAATATAAGCTGCTAAATGAGCTATGGATGCGATATTTTAATAAGGGCGTGTTTAAATACACAGACGCAATCCGAAAGTTGGCGCGCTCAATCAAGCTATTTACATTTAGTTGTCTCAGTTTCACTTTGGAACCTGACCCTTTTAGCCTCCTCTGCCAACCCAGTTTTCCTCAGCGAAGGATTCGTCTTCAAACTTTTGTTTACCTGATAACAGTTTACAAAAGTTAAGATTGTTAGTAAACATTGCTAGAATTTCGCTTTAGGACACTCCAATTTTGTAACTTATTTAAAATAACTTAACTGGCTAAATTGGTTATTTCAAAATACAGTTACACATACCTCTTTAATATTTAGTTTCGCAGAAACCATTTAGTATGCTTTAAAAGTCTAGTTCTGCAACCTGAGATGTATTTCCATGCGACGACGACGAGTCTTAAAATATTAATGTCCAATAATTGAAACACATTGAAGTGTTTTTTATTTTTGTGACCTGAAACACTAGAATTGTTTTTAAGCATTAATAGCTATTAGCATTAGTGGAGCTGCCCTGTAATATGTAAGATATCTTTACATTCAAGTTAATAAACGTAAAACCTTCTAGCTTATTATTTTAGTACAAGTAATACGTCTGACAAAGCTTCCACTAGAAAAAAGCAAAAGAAATTTATTAATGACATATTAAGCTTATCGTTTATTCAATTGTGCTCGCGGGGGTGGAATATCGCTCTCTGCATTACATGTTCTATGCGCGCTCTATTAATCGATTATTCAGTGACTATTACGTTGTAACTATTATTTAGTCGTCTCTATATCATACAATAAGCAGTTCATCTACATACAAAAACCCGTATAGCTAGTTAATAAGGGCTGTTACTATAATTTCTATTAAGTGACAATATTAACTTCAGCTGGAATGGAAATTTATTTATTATTTTTTAGCAAATAAATGCTAGGAAAGGATACAAGCTTATATAAATATTCGACCAGTATGTTTTCAGAAAATTTACGTTAAACATCTATGACATTGCTGAAAAGCATAATATGGCATTTCACAAGCAATATGTGCAACATATGGCTGAAGAAAAATATATCTCGTAAGTCTATGTATATGTTGAATTTTCTAATATTTCTGTTTTTGCAGCGGAAGAAGTTCTCATTTTCTGCCATACATAATTTCACTAGAAATCGTGCAGAATTACTTTGTTCCAGTTGGAACGGGTGTCCAAAAATTCACGCAAGATTTGAATTTTGCGCCATTTGTGCGGTAAAGTATGGCCAACGAAAAAAAAATACAGCGTGACAGCTGACAATTCAGGGTTATTTAAAAAGGAGCGCTACACGAAAGCACAACTCGTTTTCAATGTGGAGCAATATTTAATTTTTTTTTAATTTTAATTTGTTAATTAATTTTAAAAATGCAAGATATGGATATGGACGACATGTGGTTTCAACAAAACGGTGCCACATGCCATACAGCCCGAGAAACAATGCAATTACTGCATGAGTCATTTTGTGGTCGTGTAATTTCCCGTTTTGGTGATCAGAATTGGCCGCCCAGATTATGCGATTTAACGCTGTTGGACTTTTTTCTTTGGGGTTTTTTGAAGTCTAAGGTTTATGCGAACTAGCTCACGACCACCCACGCCTTGAAGGAGGAAATTGAGAAAAGGTCATGAAAAGTTTCGACAAAGAGTGCGTATGTGCTAGCAAAGCGGTGGAAGCCATTTACCCGATATGCCATTCCATACATAACCCTATACTGTATACTTTATGAATCAATAAAAAAATTACCATTTGCAATTAAAAAGCTGTGTTATCTATCAAAATTACTTCTTGCGCGAATTTTGGGACACCCGTTACAAGGGTCAGTGGATAGCAGTATTGTATGTGTAGTTGAGAAAATCAATATAATTTACATCTTGCAATAATTGTTCTTCTCTTTTTAATCGAATAATCATTTCGAGGCATTTGGAGTGAACTTAGTACTTTTGAAAAATGTTGACACACCCCTGTCAAACTAAATGTATCGCTAAGCTACTGAATTTTAATGAACTTACACTGGAAGAACTAAAGTGTGAACTACTATTGATTCCGACTTTATAATAAAATTAAATATATTTCGAAGCAAAGATTTATGATCAAAATGCGTATCTTCAGTATATCTTCTTCCACCATTGTATTTCTTCTAGACTGGGTGGTGCACCTACTTTCCGAGTTATTTTCCAATCTCCCATCTGCACCACCCATCCTAGACGAATGCTTCAGTATGTGTTTATTGATTATTTGTATCAGTTCCTGCATTAAAATGAATAAACGGTAGTGTCAAAGTTGTACCATTTGGTTAAATTCGCTTACTATTTAAAGACATTTTAGAAACATGATTTCTAAAGGGTGTCTAAAAATCGCATCACAAGTGTTTTTAAAAGTTTACTAGCTTATATCGTGCATAATATGTTATATTTAGCTGAGTGACGCACCAGTGTTAATTTCAAAAAATGTTTTTGTTCCATACAATAAACAGAACATCACACTAATTGAATTGACACAAACGCACTTAATTACAAATTGAAGGTTAAGTTTGACACATCGCCCCTGTATATTAATAATAAATATTATACAAGGACTCTAAGCTCCAAGTGCTACAAGATTTTCAACACCCCTCCACTTTCAAGACAATTGTTGAACGCTCCATATTTTATTGTAGAGTTCCACTAAAAAAATTTTTGCCAGATTTTTGAAGAAACTGTCACGTATTGACTACTTTTTTGGCGGGTTTTGAAACAATCGTTCTGTTCTTCAATACCAAAAGCACAACTAATGCAATGTGCCCCATTTGCCATTTAGTTTGTTCAAATTTCGCCATTTTTTATTGTTTTTAATTTGTTCGTCAAAAGTGTGGTTTCTTGAATCATTTTTATATTTATTTGCAAAAAGTTAGATAATTGCGGTTAAGATGCTATGGCGTGTTCTAAAAAAACTCTTTTAGGACAGGCCTTGGAACGCAAGATAAAAAATTTAGCCGTGTCTTAACTTAGGTCTGTAGCGGAATGTTAGATTATATTTTGTTTATGAAAACATTTGTCACTGTGACAGGCAAAAGTTTACACTGCAAGTTTATTTGTATCAATCAAAACGGAAAATCGGATGGCATTCACACAACGAGTGTTTTCGGAAAGTTTCGGAATGAAAGAGAGGTCGATGAAAATAGGATTTATTCTATTGAAGATACCTTTAGGAAATTCTTTCTCGCGACAGCTATACAATATAAGGTATTTAGTGATGCTTATCAAGAATGGCCCATAACTTCCGCAAAACTGGAAGTCGAAAGAAAGACAGTGGTCGACCAAAAATACGCACTGAAGAAATAGTTAATAACGCGAGACAACTTGTGCAAGAACAACTTCACGTATCTGTTCACCATTTAGGATAGCAATTAAATGTTTCATATACAACGTCTCATAGGATATTAAGAAGCAATTTGCATTATTTTCCTTACTGGTTGCAAGTATATCAGGAACTGCTGCCAAACGATCCTACAGTTAGATTGGAATTCTGTAACTGGTTTATGAATAATTTAGGAAATAACGATGATGCGTTTGAGAAAACCTTCTTTACTGATGAGGCATACTGCTATTTATATGGCTAAATTGATTCATAAAATATGATGACGTGGAGCTCTAAAAATCCCCATTTATGTTGAAGGACCGCTTCACCCACAAAAAATTGGTGTTTGGGCAGCAATTAGTAGTAGAAGTGCTATAGGTCCTATATATTTTGGAGGTAATTAACTGCAGCAAAACGATTAAATTTTATTTGAATAATTGAAATTTTAGGTTCGCTAAATGTACACTTCTGTGCAATAAAATTAATTACACATGGTTTTGTTGCATGTATTAGTAGCGTTTTTTTTTCGAAAGGTCTTAGTTTTGGTCTTTAATAAAGGTGTTATTTTCAAGTTATGGTGTTTTATCATTTATTGAAACTGCTGCTAGGCAATTAAAATAGACCCAAATTATACAAACTAGAATATTGTGAAAAATAGTCAAAATACCTGTGCTTAATTTTATTGCACAACAATTTTAGTGTACAACGATATCGTATTGAAATTTTGTAGCCGTTTTTTGAAGAGTTACATGCCAATTAATTACAAAGGGGTTACTTTCAACAAGATGGGGCAAGACTTCACACAACATAGGAAAATTTAAGTTTGCTTGGAGAGTTTTACGAAAAGAGAGGTATTAGTCAAAACATGCCTACAGTGTTTCCTCCGAGGTCTTGCGACTTAGCTCCCAGCGATAATTTTAAGGAATTTATAATAATTCCGCAATATTAAATAACGTGTTTAAAGGTTTTAAACGAAGAGTTAGCTTGTAAATTAATGAAGTAGGTCATCATATTTCGCAACTAACTTAATATGTTATTTATTCAATTTTTATTTTACGAACTGCTTTTCTTATATTGTTATGTTCTCTATCTGTTGTGGGTTTAATAAATCAAATTGAATAATGTCTGAGAGATTTAAAAAGCCTTTTTAACCTTGCGAGATCTTGCCAAAAAATCATAGAAAGGTTATGAATGAAATTTAAAAATTAATAATTAAGAATAAAATATTAATCATTACAGTGAATAGAAGTTGTTTTTTATTAATTGTTTCGTATATTTTTAGAAACATTGTTCAAGATTACGATGTAATTTAGTTTTCTCTGACTTATAGTAGTTCAATTCCTTCAATTGGTATGTATCAAGTTATGGCAAATTTCAATTTGATTATGGCATGCTGCGAATGGCTTTTGTTTAGACACACGATATAAACTTTCCATAATATTTTATTACCTTTGAAGCTAGGCTATATTTAATTTCTCTTTAGCTTCCTAATCTTATTGCAAATGTAACCGGTAGATATATTAGACACTGCTATTATGGAAACATGTTTCGCCTAAGCTTCGTTTTTACTTTTTTCGGAGTTTCTTATAACAGAACATATTTTCTAAAGCCTTTGAGTTTGTTTACTTTGTTTCACACTTTGTCTTTTCTAATTAATTAAAAACGTAAAAAATATATAAACCAATTGCTGCCTCCATAATGATAATTCGAAAAGTATCAATCATTGTTCCCCGTCATTATTTATTTCTAACCTACATAATCGTTACTCAATAGCTTTTGCATAATATCTCGTGCATTATTAAATAATTCAAAATGTAAAATTTGCATTATTCCTCAATTTCTCAATACGTTGGGTAGGAGGTGACTAAACAACTTTTTCTAATAGCTATTTTTGCTACTTTCAATGGAAACTTGGCCCTATTATATCAACATATATGTGAGCCAATTAGTTCGAAAGACTCATCTCATGAAGTTCTTTGGCTGTGAAAAAATTGAAGTCTCTATTCAAAAATGTGACAAACATAATTTCTTTAATGCGACATATCTTGAAATGCTCTTACCTACTGTAAGATTCACATGTACTAATATCTAGATCCAATTCAATTATCTGGATTTATCAAACTAATGTTTTATAAACTACTCGCATAAGGGACACTAAAGCTACATAAAAGACAAGTTTGCTAAAATGCGTAGGTTTCACTTCGACATGTCTACTACTGCAGCTGAAGAACATTGGCTCAAAGGATTTAATTTTAAGCATACCTTCTGTAATAATGTAAAGCATAGATCAGCCTGCATTGTACAACTGCATATAAATGAACAACCGGTATTAATTAATTATATTCGTGTACCTGTCGGACGTGTTTATTTCAGTGTTAATAAAAGGCCACTACTTAAATTGTCACGTTTTCATTACTAGGTTTTAGCATAAACGCAATTTAATTGCCTTTCAAGCATATTTACATGTAAGTACATATCTAAATGATGATTATTATTCTTATGTTTGAAGCAGCCACATTCGTCCAGTTTCAAATAATCAAAAATACTTAACGGTGTTGTCATTTTCGTGGAGTCCAACTCAACTAATTTAAGTTAAATCTGTTATAAAATTGATAGTTTCCTTATGCTGTCAAGTTTTTTTGGTATTAGTTTTGCTTTAGCTATACTTTTATAGTAAGTTTTGTTCTTTTTTGAGGCAATATGGTTTTGGTTTTCATAGAAAAATGTAAATTGCGTTTGGTTTTTTAGGCGACAAATAAATGAAAAATATTGAATTTTGTGGACTTTTCATAAAATAACATTCCAGAACGACGATTTCGAAATTGCATCAAATCGATTCACTTGCACCAAATACTACCAAATAATAATAAGTGTACATGCTGTATAACTCGAAATGATGAATATTATGTCTTAACTGCACGCAGAGGTCACCAGGAATGTCCAAAAGAACGGAAAATTTAAGAAAAGTAGGTGGGGAGGATCTGGAGAATAACATACAGGAATTTTACAAGTGGTCTGCTTATTTACAGTTTTTGGAATACTGAATTATACAAACCTGAGGTAACGACTATACTTGCGAATTATACCAAGTAAAAGTTGAACATCTAGGAAGGAGCCCCCTTGTTAAACAAGGTAATATTTGCAACACATAATAAACCAGCCTTAATTAATGCTAAGGAAGAAACATTGGTAGGTACAGAGGTAAATATAAACAGGGAATAATAAATCCTGGTTTACCGACGGTTTAATGATGGAAAAGCAAAATGGTTGCTTGCTCAGAAAATTGTTTAGTAGTCAAGAAAAAACTATTTGGAATTAAAGCTTTATAATATATAGTTGATACACAGACATAATTTACGGCACGGCCATCTATAGAAATTAACCTAAATTAAATTATGGTCACTGTAGTACAGGGTGTACAGCAATTCGCGGAAAAGCTTCAGGTAAAAGGATTCTATGTTTAAAACTAAGAAGCAAACTCTAATACAAAAATGTTTTTGGACGCTTCCTTTTCGCTCACGAGGGCATCCAAGATGGGAATTCTCGACAAGAAATATCGTTCGAAATAAAAAAGTAGCTCAATAGATATATTGTGCATGGTTCATTATGAAAAAATGTTGTTGGCAAATTTCATTAAATGGAAGCGTTAAAATATTTTTCTATGGTTGCTGCGCAAGCACCAAAGGCGCGATCCAAAGCTGTATCCCGAATCCGGGGCAAGTTGATCATTGTACCGCCAGATGCCAGCGCATATAGCACCAGCCTCGACACCGCAAGGTAAAATGAGGTTACCGATAATACATACATACATAAAATATTTTTTTACGACTGCTTTAAAAATAGCAAACAAAAAATAATCCTAACTAATTCTGAAAATCGTACATTTCACACAGCTTGCGACAACGTTGCCGTACACTTAGAAACAGCGTGCTACATCGATGTCGCTGAAATTCATGCGTATATTATAAATCTAGGCGGCGGCTTGCAGTCGTAGAAAAAGTATAGTGTACAACAGGTGTGAAAAGTACTATTTTCAACACTAGTTGTATAATATACTATTAGATTTCTGAGATTACGCGGATATGGCGTTTGTGAAGGTAATGTTGCTGTCACACCCGAATACCCGAGAACGCCAGACAACACCAATTGTATTTATAAGGTTAGATCAAAGCTTGAAAGAGATAGGGCAAGTAGTACCAACACACATTAACGCTGGTGCCCCTAGGACTGGCGGAAACCTTGAAGAAAAGGAAACTTTTCAGGCAGTTGCAAATGAAACAGAAAGTCTCCAATTCCCGAAGAGGAATTGCTCGCCAATTTCAAATTAATTATTGCATCTGCTTGCTTGGTAAAATTGGACAGGAGCAAAATTTTCGCAACCATATTCTTTGGACTTCTGAAGCCATTTACAACAAATAGTGTTTTCCATCGCCTCAATAGACACCAGTGGGCACATGAAAATCCATACTGTATGAGGGAATCCAGCCACCAATTTAGATTTTCCCTGAATGTTTGGATAAGAGTAATTGACAATAACGTTATTAGTCCATACTTTCTGCCAAATAGCTTAAATGGTGAAAACTACTTGCAGTTTCTGAATGAACTCATGGATGATTTACCACTCAATCTCCGACATTCATGATGGTGCACCAGTTCACTATTCCCATCCTATTAGAGAATGGCTGACTGAAAATTTCGGAACGGCCTCAACGGTTCTGTACCATGGCAGCAATGTTGCCTGACTTAACGGTTTTGGATTTTTTTTTGTTTGGGGATTCGTCAACGAAAAGGTGTACCAAACATCACCAGAAAATTTAGAGAATCTACACGTAAGAATATTGAACAGTGTGCACTTAGTCACACTGGAAATGCTTCAAAACGTGCAGAATGCAATTCCTGTAAGAGCAATTATGTGTTTGGAAGCGAATAGGGTACAGTTTGAACATTTTATCTAATTTAAGTCCTAATTTTTGTTCTTGTTATTTTGTGCAGTTTATCGACAAGTTGACTTTTTGAAACAAAGCAAAATAGCTTTGCATTGTTAACTGGCTTTTTACACTATTATTGAACCGATGTTGCCAAACATCCAGTCCTTAAGTTGCACTTTGAAGAAATAACTACATATCTAAGAACTTTTTCTTATTAACATTTACTTCTTAGTTTTGAATAAGGAACATCATCACAAAAAGCTTTCTCGCGAATTGTTGTACACCCGTATAGAATGTCATCGCTATGTCGAAGAGAAGTTATAGTGGTTTTCGAAAATGAAACTGAAATAATACCTTGACGGCTAAAGCGAACGAAATGCAGACATAATTCTTCAAATGTGTTTAAAATATGGAAATAATGATGAATAAATAGTATTGAAAGCAGATGGGAAGCTTCTTCAAAATTCTGCTGCAGTTCTTTATCATGTATCTTGACATATGGGATAACTGACATTTACACTTTTCATTGAAGAAAGTTCTACCTCGTATACTGTATTCCCAGCCTAAAGCCCTGTTTACACGGGTTTAGTAAACAGTCTAGTTGCTGGAGCAAGTAACTGACTTCGTTTTATGATAGGACAGTTGCTGTTCCAGTGACCGTTCACATACGTTTTAGTATTTCGCTTTAGTTTGTGAGTGAAATCATCGTAAAATGGATCGCTCAAACTTATTAAAGAAAGTAGTTAAAAATATTTCAAAACTTCTCATGGATGAATGCTTGGATATACTTCATGAAGAATTGTACAAGAAAAAGAAGGTGTGGACAAGGAGATGGCTTTTAAGAAGACCTACACATGGGGCTTCAGCTCAAATTCTTAACGAGCTCTATGTAAAAGACCCTTTAGAATACAAATTGTGCTTAAGAATGTTTCTCTTCTTGGAATTAATATGTGGTGGGGACAGGATAGCAGGCAAGTAAGTTGAGCTGTTTTCAATCTACTTGCCTGGCTTCATTTACTGGATCCAGTACTCTACTCGCCACTAGTCTCTCTGTTCACACGAGTTTAGTTACTAAAAGCCAGTGACTTGCTCCAGCAACTTGACTGTTTACTAAACCCGTGTGAATGAGGCTTTAGCGATACGATGCCATATTCAAGAGGAAAGGGGTGGTAAGGCAGAAACTAATCCAGAAATGTTTGGACATCCTCTTCACTTCAGCTCTGGAAATACGTATACCACAAGTTCTTTTGTAGTTGCGAATGATGGCTCTTTAAGTTGTTACATGTTGCCCCCTTTTCTTTTCGCTTGCTTCTCTTAAAGTTTTTAGTCGTTTTTCTTTTATTATTGTTGTTTCACCTACACTTTTGTTTACAAATAAACCGATCGTTAAAGTTAATCACGCAACATAAACAAACATGCGTTTGTTTTATACAGAAAACTGAACAATCTGTGATATAAAATGATAATTCAAAAACAGTTATGTTACACAGTTTTCCAAAGGCAGCAGTCCTTTCTTAGTTATATTTTCTAAAATATTAGTTCTGCAACAATATAGTTCAATACATTTAGGTAGAGAATTTATTTATATTTAATATCAATAATACTCTATTTGACTGTAGAACATCAGGAGAAAAAGAAATTAGAAAGAAACCTAATTTTTTGCATGATGTTTTCAACGCAGATATTGTGCCAAACGAAGCAGTTTAGAACGATTTCCAGCTTTCCAGAGACTTTTTCTAAATTAAAATACCTGACATCTGGCATATGACTTGTGATTCAAGTGTTATGTAACCTTTCACACTTCTGTGTGTATATTGTGGATATTGCGTATACATATCACACATACACACACATACAATAGAGCGGCAAAAGCAAGAAAAATGGGAATGATGTCGAAGGCTTTCACGGCCATTGTCATTAAATAACAATCGACTTCCGGGATTGGATCATGTCATGATTGAGATCGAAAAACTGAACGTTTGGCCCACTTTCGTAAGGGGCTCCATCAGGAGGAAGCCCCTTACGAAAGTGGGCGAAACGTTGAGTTCTTCGATCTCGATCATGACACGGTCCAATCCCGGCAGTCGTTTGTTATTTAAAAATAGGAATATTCAACTCACTCTGGATCTACAATAATTTATAATCACTCAGTATAAGGTTAACAACATATATGTTTCGTCAGTTGGAGCTACAAATTGTTCTATCAAAAGCACTAGACTATACAGATGCATGTCATTTTTTTATAAATTCTACTATAACCCCAACACACATTTTATTAGAAATAACGTTTTTACTTTGCTTTCGAGGAATATTCTTATTACACTGCTATTTTTTAAGTATAATAATATTTATTTGATCTCGATATAAAAAGTTAAGACGTTAAAATAAACCAAGTGGAGTGGAAAACCTTTCAAAGGGCATAATAATGTTATCACAGCTAATGTATTTTAGAAGCGCTTTTGAATTCATGCGCTACTAAGACTCTGATTGTAAGTGCACTGCTTGCATTCGCTCTTCTCTACTACAAAAACAAGTTTCTTTGTAGTTTTATTACACTTCTACCACCAGTTGAAATCTATCTGTTGAGTGCCACTCTTGTATAGCTAGATGTTGTCGTTCTCGCCATTTTATGTAACTAAATTGTCTGCCGAAAGCAGGGGAACGAAATAACAAGAAAGGAAGTTTGGACTGTGCCGCCGAAGGCAAAATTGGTTCGGTTCCCAATCTGTATATTACCTGAATTCGCTGAATAGATAGAGGAGATATATTTTATTATCTAAACCACATTATTAGTGTAATTGTTTTATATTTAATATTATTTCCTTATTTATAATGCATATATTACATAATCGATACTAAAAAATGTGCTTGATATGAACACAAAATAAATTCAAACAAACATGCTCGAAACTTACGTATGCTAATAATGTTATATCTGCTTGAAGCCTCTGGGTGGCATTTCTTATAATCTAATCATATCCTGAATTCTCCGGGTATGCAGTTACGCACTGATGTTACCTTCAATATGAAATAGTGTAACGGCATATTGTGTGGGCTTAGGCTTGGTCTGCCGAAAACCGGCGCAATATATAGAAATACTGCAGTCAACGGAGCTTTCGAACTGGGAGCTTTATTCAGCATAAATATAACGTGAAGGCCTGTATTGAAAGTGGTCGGCAGTGGATTGAGATGTATCTAAATACACGGCTCAAAGCAGCCACGATAAGCAACTCACATGCATACTCAATTTTCAATATGTTTCGGCATTCACGGTACTAGTTCGCTGTGAGGTATATCAGATTTGTGTTGCGCACTAATCTCTGTATGGAGAATATTCATTGGTAAATTGCGCTGGCAAGTCGATGTCGCTAATTGACTTTCTAGTATTTATTGCAAGTCTTTAGTGCGACATATTTAGTGTTATAGTCTATCATACGTATAGAAACTGCCGCGTTCTATTTTGAACCGCGACGGCGGTATACCAAAAGAAAACTCAAAGACTGCATAGAGTACTGAATCATTCAGTTGCGATTGTAATGAGACTCCAACATGTTTTTTAGGATATAATCTGATACCCGTCGGCTTTGATCTTCTTAGCTTTGAAAATATACACTCAAAATTGTGTCAGTTAATTCTTGTCTATAAATTTGATGTTATAAAAAATCAGATACCATCAATACATATTAAGTTTTTGTTGACTGCAAAGCCGTGTTCAATTTCGGGTTTAACCGCTTTGTCCTGTAAACTAGTCGACTGTAGTTGACATAAATTTGTTGTAGTGGACGAACTTCAAATTCTCCTTCTACCCGATTGGTCGTCAGCTGCTTTCCCATCGGGAAAAGTTGTCTTTTTGATATCCTTAAATAATCTGTGATTCTACCTCTGATAGATTGTAATGACCACAGTTTGTGCAACCGGCTAGGATTCTTAGAATTTTGGGGCAGTATTCGCTTCGGTATTACATCGTGTACCGAGTGTTTCACTTAAGGTGCGAACATAAGGAAATAGCATGGGAGATCGTATACAGGGTGCCAACTTAAATGTACGCAGCTTTAATCAGGTGAGTATGAAACACACATTACATCCGTCATTGAAATGTAATGTGTGTTGCATACTAACCTGCTTAAAGCTGCGTACATTTAAGTTGGGCACTCTGTATATACATATTCCTGCTACATTGCATATTGGTATCAATCAAAAGAGAAAAAAATGCTCTTAATTTGATATTACTTGTATTTATTGCTTGTTTAAGATAGAAATAGCTTAAAAACTGTAATAAATATTTTGCATTTTATTCATAAAAACCAGACCAACCATGATCAAATTTGTTTATGTCAAAATAAATGTTATTTTATGTCAGTTATCAATTAACGTATTTAACTAATTACTATGAATAATAATATTGAATATTCTAATAAAGAGAGGTTATTTATTTTACAGTGATGTCAGTTTACGCACAGTTCGTGATTTATTCTCTGTTAAATTTAATATTCAACCTATTTGACCTGTATCAACAATTCACAAGTTTGTGAAAAATTTGAAACTACTGCAAGTTAGCAGCAGATGATTCAAAGGGTAGTATTCATATTGCAGTTTTAACAAATATGCAATCGAGACATCAACATTACATGCAAACGACATAGAAGAAACAACGATGAGCTGGAAGAAAGAGTTTTGGGGTTGATAATTGCTGATCAAACAACCGGCATAAGATGTATTGCTCGAGAGTGCAACGTATCGTCAAAGTCAATGGATAATGTTCTAAAGAAGTATGGTTATCATCCCTACAAACCTCAGTGCCATCAAGAGATGTTCTTAGTCGATGAAGAAAGCAGGCGCGTATTCTGTGAAGTCCTGCAGGAACGCTCAAACGAAGATAGTAACTTTTTGCGCTCAATGTGTTTTACAGATGAATGTAGGTTCACACTTAATAATGAAACGAATACGCAGAACACTCGATACTGGGCCCAAGAAAATCCTCGAATAGTTCTTGAAACAAGAACGCAGTTTCCGCACAAAATTAATATTTGGGCTGGTATTTTCAACAATAACATTATTGGACCGTTTGACATAGTTGGAAATTTAAATTCGGATTCCTATTTAGAACTTTTAATCAATCAGGTTGGCCTTGCACTAGGAGAAGTTGCACGTGAAAACCAGTAGAAGTAGCATTCCAATGTCAGCTGCTACTAAAATTCGTTACTTATAAACTGTAACAAAACCTAAGTAGTTCTGTAACTTATGATACTATGACGATAGGCCGGTTGTATAACAATTGCAAAATATTTTTACCAAACAGTGGGCTATTTGAGACATTTTCAAAGATAGAAGAAAAAGCCATTTCCTGTTTTTTGAGAAAACGATTTCGTCTTGCTAGCGTGTTCTTCCTGAGTTCTGGGATTTACATACTTCTGAAGTTATTATTTATTCTAATGGGTATTTTCTCCAATTTAGCTTTTTTTTCTTTGATAAATTATTGTTCTTTCGATGCCGTTGAAGTGCCGTGATTCAAGTTTTGGTTGAATACTCTGCGTCTCTGCAAAGCTTTCCGAGCGGCTGAGCTGGGATTAACCACAACATCCAGCTTTGTCATTGTTTCGATGGAGATGCTTCAAATTGAAAAAATGTTCAGCTCTGTAAGCGAAGCAGCGGTTCTTGGCGGTATCAAAATAGATGGTCAACCCTATGTATTAGTGTAGACCTTCAACTTGTCAGAAGAAACCCAGTCCAATACAACGAGCTAGAGTATGCTAAAATTATAGATTGGTGCGAAATGTATGAAATTTTTTTCAACTTATATAACTAGCTTGTAAACCACCATAAGCAAATTAAATTACCTTTTCTCCGTTGGGAGCACCATATAGAAAGTAAACGCTTTTGAGTAATAATTCTATTTACATAAATAATTTTCAATTCCTTATCTACATTTTACGACACTCCCTAATTGCCATCTATAACCAGAATTTCGTCCATAAGATGCATGCCAGGTCCTGGGTGGCGTAGCTTGAACAAGCGTCCACGTTCGATCAGCAGAGTTAAGCAACGCTGTCTCTGGTCAGAACTTGGATGGGAGTTCCACGGCTGCATCTCTCGGCTCCTCGTGGTACGGCTATCACGGAAAAAAGTTGGTCCCGGCGGTCATAACAACATCATGACAGTCGTTAGTGGGGTTGGAAGTCTTCATAACTGCACAGCGACGCCTATAATTGGCCTAACGGCTGTTGGCTGAGTGCGAATTAAATAAATAAATAAATAAATATATAAATAAATAAATAAATAATATTTATGTACATATTGTTCCCTAATTACAATTTATTAAAATTGTTCGCTCCCAATACTGTGTCTTTCTAAGTGTGAACCTAAAACTTTTATGCAAAAGTGAAGTAAACAAAAATCCCATATTTATTATACCCGTATCGCAACCGAGAATTGAGCTACTCGGAGTTATGTGAGCCTTCTAAAGGTAGGTTGCTTATAGTCGGTACAAAGATTTGGTTTCAGCATGATGGCTGTCCACCGCATTATGGTATGAATGGGACTGAATATCTGAGTGATAACTTTCCTAATTGCTGGATTGGTCGCGGTGGCGCTATCAACTGGCCACCAAGATCTAATGATCTGGCACCATGCGACTTCTTTTTGTGGGATCATCTGAAAAACAAAATTTACAGAAAACACCACCTAAATATAGACTCTGTGTTGAAGGCAATTGTTGCGGAGTGTAGGCTAATCACAGATAGACAGTTGGCTAATGTAAGGCATGCATTTTATAACAAATTTGGCCTACTGTTTACAGCAAAATGAGAATTTTTTGAGTACTTGCTATAAATTTGCTTATAGTTTCAAATTTTTTCACAAACTTGTAAATTGTTGATACAGCTGCAATAGGCCGATTATTGAATTTAACCGAGAATAAATTACGAACTATGGGTAAACTAACGCGTCCGTAAAATGTTTTGATAATAAATACCTTCTCTTGATTAAAATATTCAACATTATTATGCATGTTAATTAGTTATACACGTGAATTTATAACTAACAGAAAATAACATTTATTTTGGCATAAACAAACTTGATCATGGCTGGTCTGTTTTTGTGAATAAAATGCAAACTATTTATTACAGTTTTAAGCCAATTCAATCTTAAACAAGCAACAGATTCAAGTAAAGTATTATCAAATTAAGCGAATTTTTTTTCTTTCGATAGATACCTTCATATAAATTCAAGCAGCAAGCAAGAATCTGCATATATACTATTTCCTATGCTATTTCCCTATGTTCGCTCCTTCAGTGAAACACTAAATTTATTCGGTCAATACTCGTCCCTGAACACAATTCGATTGGTCTTATGAGTAAGATCAAAAGGTGCTGTTTCATTTACGCGGATATCACCGTATGCTTATTATTTACAACCAGCAGCTAGAGTGTAGGACGGACAGATTCAACCCACACAGTGTCAGAAACCCGTATCCAACCTTCAAAAATTGATAGTGTAAAATACATGTTAGATGATAGCTCGCTCAAATTGATTTCCCCATTATCAATGATATTGTGTGCCACTGGGTTACAGATAGTGCAGTTAATGTAGAAATAAGCTGACCCCTCGTCATAAATGCACAAATATTACAATTCAAATGTACGAATCCATCGACATAATCGGAGTTACATGGGTTTCGGTATCAACACGAAAAATCCCTCGAGTAAGACCTTCCACCACTACGATTTCTTTACGAAGAACCAAAACCGTGGGAATGCTGCATCAATATTTGAAAAGGTGGTGGTAAGGCTATGGTGTACGACATATATAAGCAACAGTTTCTTGTATCGGCAAGTGGCCTTTGAAAGAAAAACACCACAGCCTCTAAAAACTGTCCTTGCAACAGTGAAAATAATCAAATTACTTAAATACTGAGCTCTTAATATCCAACTGTTTGGAATAATCTGCGATGATATGAAAAGCTTTCCCGAGGCAAAGCTTTATTACGCTTCTTTGAATTATGATTAATATGGACCTTTCTTACGTGATTGCAACATGAGAGGATTGGAATGCAGACTGAAAGACAACAAGTTGGTATTTAAGCTGGCTTCGTGTCCATTGAGAGAAATGTAACGGTGTTCTTTTCATTGAAACAAAAATCATTTATTTCATTTAAAATAGGTTGTAGTTTTCCGCCATTTAAAACACTTTGATGAAGAAAACTTCAACAGTCAAATGAAAATATAAAAAATGTTTGCGTCAAGGAATTGCAGAAAACAGGTGATGATATGCTCAAACATAACCATTGCATCTATTAATATGATCGTTTTGAGAGGAATTATTAAAGTTGTTTATTGAAATAAAATTTGCACATATTCTGACGTGACACCCCTAATAATTTCAATGGCCTTCAAGGTTGTTGTTTTCTATTGCTTTAATAGTACATTGTGTATTTAGGACGAAAAGCGTAACATTCATGTTGCTTTTTGTCCAAGATACAGGTACTAGTTTTCCGTCGATCGATACGAAAAATATTCCCGGCCTTGGACGGGAATATTATTCCTGTGCAGTTTCATTGTAAATTACCTAGCAACGGCATATGTAATTAAAATTGACTTTGCCCAATAACATTTTAACAATAATGTGTCAATTGTAGTACGAGTGGCGGAAAATGTAATTTATCATGTACTATTGCGGAGTGAAAAAAATATTGTGTTTTAAATTTTTCCTATTTTCTAATTCAATTTCGTTTTTAGACGATTGGATATTTGTTTTAGCAGTACCAATTTGACTTTGGTGTCTTAGGAAAATCGAAAAGTATTGAATATTTAAAACAAGCAATATACCTATATTTTTGCCTGAAAAAAATCAAGAAGTTTGTTAGCTTTTCTCTTACTTTTAGGTCAGCCTCTATATTTTACTTCAAAACTCGTTCGCTATAAAAGTGTGCTTGGAGCTTGTCACTAGCTACAGTGAAGACGGAGTATTTCCTTTTTAATGAGATGTCCAAATTATCTGAGCGCCAACAAGTTTAATTACTGCCAAGTACACTTATACAGTGTGTCCCCGGATAGATGAAACGACTCTTGTGAAAGGTACAAAATTCTCGATTTAAATTTTCATTTTTTGGGGTTCAGCCCTGCTTGGTTAAAGGAGAATTTCTAACATCATTTCAGTTTTGAAAAATCAAGTATGCCTTGGAAATTTTCAAAAAATCTATTTTTCTGTAAGGTAAAGTACTCTTTATGTGGCAAATACGACAAAAAGTTATAAAGAAAAGTTGTTTATAATCAAAATCTAGCCCCTATACCAAATTGCAAAATCCGCGGCCAACTTCGATTTCTCACATTTTCTTTCAAGTTTATTTCCCAAATCAAAGAATTTTATTTTTAACAAAGTTTTTTTTATTATGAAATAAAGAACTTTGTTCAAAGTATTTGTTTTTCCAATAAAAATCTTTGTTAAAAGTAAAATTCTTTGATTTGGGACCTAAACATAAAAAGAAGCTAGCTCTTTTTTCGACGGGCATTGACTCAAAATCTGGTTGGGTTCACCTATTTGTTCAAAATAAAAATCCCCGTGATACGCCACTGGGCTATGACATTTAGAAGTAGCAAACACGCAGACTCGCTGCTCTGTCAATAATATCTATTAGCAAATCGATTTTACGCGCAGTTCATTTCTGTGTGATTATAGTGAATTCAAAAGCAAATCCATGAATTAATTGACAGGTAATTCTAATCTCGCGCTTTATTAAGCGTTCCTAATCGTGATTTGTTTTAGATTGTTGGCGGCTTCCTTTGCAATTCAGATGTTTCCAACGCGTCCCTTACATAACCTCAACTTATATTTCTACAATTTCTGGAACTCCTGCTCTATTTTGACGTATTGTAATACTGGGATCGGCTTCCTCTCATAGGGCTCGTTCCTCATGGTAAATTTCGTAGCTCTAGCACGCTTATACGCTTGGCACCACTAACCTGACCTTTCTTAGGCTGCGGCAACTTTCCCGGACAGCTTCTCCTGGTGCTTGCGGCTGGATGCTAAACTCCCGGGAGGCTGCAACTGCTGTGCTGGCCTCGTACACACCGGGCAGAACTGCTGACACCCTCTCTCAGGCTCTGGAACTTGGCTGAAGCCCGCAACTGGTGCTCGTAAACTGGATCTGGGCTGCCGATCTTGTCGGAAGCGGTCACCGGAGAAGATACTTTTAATGTGATGGATTTTTACACCCACACTCTCACATGTGCACTGTTAACTCCTGATTACGGCGGTAGAATTGTTATTATTTATTTTAATGGTAAATGGTTTAAAATTTAAATAAACTGGAGACACAAATTAGCTTGTCATTAGTTAATTTATTTCAATTGTTTCTTTTTTTTGTTCGTTAACAACAATTGCCTATCTGGCTACATAAAAACGGATGTTAACTGAATACAATGCAATTACTTATAATCTAAATTTACAACTTAATTTAATAAGACTGTACATATTCTTATTTCTAAATTATTGTTTGTTCATGTTTGTAATTTATCTAAGTTCTAGCGCCACTCACAAAATTTTATTTTAATTGTCTGTTCACTTGTGTCATTACACCGAATTATTTTATAAACACAAATCTTGTCCATTGCCTGTAGTGTGATTTTCTTGCAGTTTTATGAAACCTGTCTGAATTTTATCATTTTTCCAATATTACTGCTCCATTTTCTTATAGCCTTATTCGATCTATTATTGTGCTCTTTTTGCACTGTATTAAACATTCTGTCCTTCCCTTTATTTAAAAAATGTATAGAACTGTACTTATTCAATTAAACTGATATGCAAATTTAACTAGCCTGCATGTAATAAATCCCTTTGGTGATAGATTTGTTGAATTATTTATTGGATTTACTTTGCACCAACCTCTTAATTTATGTTAATTGATATTTCTGTGACTCTAATTTACGATTTGAGCTCTGCCTTATTGCCATTTATTAGTAAGTAATTTCAATTAATATATGCAATGCTTGACCGATGTAATCATAAATTCAAATTTCTAATGTGACTTGTTGCAGTTGCCTGCTTACCCCAGCTCTGTGCTTTATTGACTTGCTTTAAATTATTGATTCTGCAAGCAGAGTTGTCTAACGGGCTAAAGACCATTTCAATATATATACAGGGTGAGCCATTAGTACGGGAAAGCTCGATTGCACTTAAGCCGTTAAATATATCAAAATGAGCCAACTGCCATTATATAAAAGAAGTTATGGTGAAGTTTGTAAAATTATTTTTCGTTATACAGGGTGTTTAATTTTTTCAGGGCAGTATTTAACTTATTTTTTTAAATAGAACACCCTGTATATTTTTAAAAATATGGATTTATCTTTTTCTAGGACTTATAATAAAGTTTACTTTTTGAAATTTACTTCAGCCGTTTTGAAGTTATTCGATTTTTTCTGTAAAAACGTGCACTTACATTTCCTAACAAACATGGGTCCGGAAACGCTTCGTTTCCGAGATACAGGGTGTTGAAGGTTTTTTTTTTTTATTCGTTTTTTTATGTTATCTAAAAACACTTTGAGCGATTTTAATGAAATTTTTAGTTTGTTTATAACTTTATGAGGTATCTTTAGGACCTATTACAATTGATGTACTAATTCCAGGGGCGTGCCCGGGGGGGGGGGGCATAACGATTAGGTTTTTGCACAAAAAAATAACGCCCAAGAGATTTTTTGCAATTTTTATATATTTTTTTTTAAAATCAACTAAAAATGTAACTTTTTTGTCTCTTGAGATTTTTTTAGATCTCGTTTCGTTTTCAAGAAAAAAATTAAAGCCCATATTTTTGCACGTCTCTGAACCTATTAAGACAAAAACTAAAATGCTGCAATATCTAACTCTAACTCTTTACCCGATATTAGTTTACTCGTGCTATTAATGATCATGTTTTGGCACACTTAGATTTAAATTATATATTCCAGGGGCGGCTGTGTTTTTTTTTGTAAACTTTAACACTCTGTATCTCAGAAACAAAGCATTTCCGGACCCATGTTTATTAGGACTTTTTTGTTTGTATTGAAGAGATCTATATTTTACCCATTATTTCAACACCCTGTATATTGACTACTGTAATAAGAATTGTCATTTTTACAACGTTTGAACAAGTTTCTCCAAACACTGATAAGAAGTTTTAGTCTGGTAAGATGAAACGCAATTACGTAACATAAAATTTCTTGTAAAACTGCCAGGTATTTATTTGTATGGAAATAGGTCTAAACCTAAACTATGGTAAATCAGGAAAAGGTGAGAGACCGTCTTGACTCTAAATGCGCTGACTTAGAATTCAGCAGTAATGGTTCAAAATAGAAATTTAAACAATTTGAACAACTAAATAGAAACAGAACTAATACACTGATTGTGATTTTGATAACATTAGGGAACAGAGGGGAGCTTAAATTACACCAAATGAGTTGGTTTTGGTACTTTTAATAATATTATGCGAAAAAGCGATAACTGACAGTTTTTTTTCCATCCCTAAACTCTTCGGCCGTTCCCCCAAGTAACCACATTTTCATTACATCAGGGGGTATTTGCTGTTATTAGAATAACTACTTTTATCTTTATTATCTTTCAGCTTATAAGCCATAGCGACCTGTTTAATTGACATGGCATCAGAATCAGAAATGAATGCCTAAAAACATTAAGGCACCTTTTTATACAAATAAATTCGTCAAACAACAACTTGTATTTATCAGATTTGAAAATAGGTCGTACGTAGAATTCTCTCTGAGAGTAGCTTTTAGTCCAAACATTTAACAAGTTCAATACAAACCTAATGACAGAATACGTTCATAAAATCAATCGATCTCTATGACGTTATGTGGCCACCGTTTTGTAAAAAAGGAAATGGATGTCTTGCAATAATGGTAATAGTTTTTTTAGATCATTTTTTGTAAAAGCACCATTAGTGAGCCTAAAAACTAGGAAGCTATATAAACCACGACATTTGATTTATGAATTGTCCTAGCATGCTCTTTAGTCATAATTTATCTTTTGTATTAATTATTTAAAAATGTTGAGCTCTACCCTGTATAATGTCACAGATAAAAACTTATCACGTTTGCTGATAATTCACCATCATGCATCTCAGTAAGGAAGTATGGTTAAAATTCTGTATATTTATTCTTTAATTGCTAATATGATATTCGTAGGAAAACTACGTTACAAGTACTTCATATAAAATATCTCATCCATCAACCAGTCCAGGATTTTTTGCGCATGTAGTTAGACGTGTGGGATCTTTTAAAACTATTTAAATGTTTTTGCGTTGAGCGTGTAGCATTCTAAGTTTATAAACATATTTCTAACCAAAACCTAATCACATAAAGTGCTGTGGTAATTCCATTTTTTATTGCAACTATTTAACCCTAGAACGCATACATCTAAGAAAGTTACATTAACGCATATGTGGTGTCGTATACGACACCACACCTTTTTTTGTTTAGTGAGGCACTTTAACTTTACTATACACCCTTTTTAATATCTGGAAGACAATTTTGACTGCATAGATGCATATTAAAGCGCAAAACGGAAGTTTAAGTTGTTAAAATATTTATTTATGAGTATGAATAAAAACTTACATTCTAAATTAATTTTTAAATCTAAGGAGCTGATCAGGTACTAATATCTACGTTAAACAGTTTTGCCAAATAACTACAGTGTGATTTTTTTAAAACTCAATTGCAGCAGGCCCTCGATAGCCTGATTCAGTTGGCAGTACTGAAGTGTACTGTTGGTGACACTGTAAGTCTATGTCAAATTCGAGGTTAGCAGATTAGGTTTTGCGTCAGTCTGTGTCAAAGCTGACGCAAAACCTAACCTGCTAGCTTCGAATTTGACATACACTTACAATGTCACAAACAATACAATTCAGTACTGCCAACTGTATCAGGGTATTCAGGGCCTGCTGAAATTGAATTTTTAAAAAATCACTCGTTAGTCTCTGTTCAGCACATAAATTACACTGCAGGTTATCAGGTTAGGTTTTGCGTTAGTTTTGACACAGACTGACGCATAACCTAATCTGCTAACCTCGAATTTGACATAGACTTACAGTGCCACCAACATATTATTCATACGTTTGAATTTCCATAGCCCGCAGAGAATCAATTTTTTTGGATCTCTCGATATTGGCATCATAACCTCAAAAAGTTATTTAATGTCAATTGAAATTAGTTCTAATCATAAGGGTCGCCATCTCTGTTCCTTTTAGTAATTATAGTTAAAATATTATCGAGTGACCTTTGTAATATGTTATTTTGGTTGCATGGACGACTCTATCTGTTCGGCGGCTCAAGTATAATAACTAACTGGCCATCCTATAAACACAGTAGTGATAATTACTATTAACAAATTCCACTTCGCATTACGTTACTATGAAATATATCTACATAAACTGGCAGATGGCAAGTTGTTTCCGACCAACACCTACCGAGAAAACTTGTTACGTGATTGCATAGATGGCGTCATATACGACACCAAGTAAATAAAGAACTAATTATAAAGGTTGTAACAATTTTTGGAAATTAAAAATGAAAGGGATATATCAACAATAATCTTCTGGAGAGGTAATGAAAATATTAATATGATAACATCACAGCAAATCACTAAAAACTAGATAGTAAAATAGGTGGTGTCTCATATGACGCCACCTATGCGTTCTAGGGTTAAGAAGTACAATCTAAACTGGAGAAAACTATATAAACTATATGTGCATATAATTTTAGAATAAGAGTGGTAAATTCAACTTTGTAGAAAATACCAAATTAATACAAAAGACCTGACAAACTTCAGCCTATAAATATTTTTTTGTTAAGATACAGATTAGCGACGCTAGCTTTATATACTCGTCGATGTAAATGAATTAAGTGAACGTTGTTAATGTGTTATGCTAATTATTTGCAGTGAAATATTATTGAATCACCTGTGTGGTTTTTTAGTGATACGAGTATAAAATTACGGGTAGATACTATATGTTATGAATACGATAGGTGGATACGTATATCTTAAATCTAGAAGAAATTGAGCTTTCAATAATTGTCCTTTCACTGTTTTAAAAAACACATACAATTTTAGTAATTTATAATAGTTATTTATGTAAGAAGGGCATAATCAATAGATTATAGCACGAGGGAATGTTAAAAGCGCGACGCGAAGCTGATAGCTTTAAATTTCCCAAGAGCTATAATCGTGATTAGGCACGTGGTACATAGGTACAACGTTTTATTTAATTTTAGTCCTCAAAATGGACAAAATTCAAGGATTCAGTATTTTGGCTACATACTATTGCGTCGTCGTTGTGCTGGCGCTGTTCATTTTTGGTATGCTATGCAGATTGTTGGTGTTGCTATACTACATTGTTGGTGCTTGTTATACTGCTTAGCAAGTTTATAGGCCCTAGGGCTATAAAATCCATTTTACGCCCTCTGTCGAGGGCCAATAAACAAGATTATGGTTCCAAAACGGAATAAAAGCTATTTATGTTGGTAAATTTTATGTTTCATATGCAGCATTTACTACAATTACATTTAGCCAATTGATTTTTTCATAATATATTAGGTAGTATAGATATGCCCGAAACTTAGCTGAGCTAAATGACGCAATTGAAATAATTTTCAGAAAGCAACTCAAACCGAAAAGAAATGAGAATTAAACCACATATTAGTTTTTTAATAAAACAAACATTGACCACTGCTACAAGTGTATATTGTAATACGAGTGTAAAAAAGATGCCATTGAAAAACACTTGTGGAAGATGGAACACGAGCGTTCCCGTAGGTTTTTCAATGGCCATTCCACACGTGTATTAGGTACTATTTTTCCTTTCTTAAATGAAATATTCACATGGTAATCTTTTGGAATTCGTATGCAGACAATGGCTCCTTTTATGTCAGCAGAAATACGCTGTTGTATCCAAAATTATATTTTTGAGGAAATTCTTGTAATGGAAAGGGAAAATTTAACATTCGTATCTAAGTGAAACACGCATCTAGAAAACTGGTTCCACGGTTCGTCGAAGGATACATGAAAGAGGCTAAAAAAGCAAATTATCGAAAACTAGACTCGAGGGAAAAAATATGCACCCGGAAATATATTTTGAATGTTTGGAGGGTTCTGGTTTGTTGCTCGACCCTGTCAATAACAACAGAGTTGATCATAAATACAGAACAAATTTTTTAATGTTAGGTGCTTGATCAGCTTACGTCTATTTTAAACAATGTAAATGTGTAGTGGTTAAAGACAAGGCACCATTTTATTGGGTGTAGTTTAGTAAACCTCTTACATTTTCTTGGAAGAAATAGCAATACAAGAATGGCTGATCAGTCACAATATAGAAGATCAATGCAAGAATATTAAAATAGTATTATGGTAATTAATAAAACCTTCTATATTAAACTGTTAAACAGCTCTGTGTAAAATTTAACAATAAAAAAAAGTGTTCAATATTAGCGTCCTGTCTTGTTCTCATTAAAAAGAAATAACTAATAATACACTGCTGGAGAGGAGCCAAGGGCACAAAGAATGCGTCTAAATTTACCTAATTGCTACAAGCAGTTGCAAACCGTTGCTCAAAGGCGCCAGGTTCAAGAACTTACCGTAACACGCTACGCTGAACCATACGTAGTAGTCGAGATAGGTTGTAAGGAAAGGATAACTATACACAAAATACAACAGCGGATAGTATCAAATGTCAACAATACATTTATTCAAGACAACGACATTAATACACGAAAAGACATGCTTTTATATAACTATTTGGAAGACAGCAATTAAATAAGTAGTACGCGAGTATAATATACGGAAACAAATAAAAGAAAGTGCTTGATAAAATAAAAGCTCAATAAATCGATTCAGCGAAATAGAAACCCCCAAACTGGAATAAAATTGATTCGGTGCCCAAAAAATGTTTGGTAACGTAATCCACGTATCGCGCCGCACGACGAGGCCTCCCCGAACAGACACAAATGTAGATAAGGTACCAATTATCGTATCAAAAATAAAGCGAATTCTATGCATAATCACCGATTGACGCTTTCATATCAGTAAAATCACCTCTTTACTATTCTCAGCAAAAAAAAGGTAAAAATTAAAAAAAAAGACACAAAGTAAATGGATTGAGCAAACAACAGCAGATGATTGTTCACCAGCAACAACATTTAAATCAAGTTAAATCCAGGATCTGGTCCATTCTCACAATGAGGTGTTTCCTTTAAAATAATTTTCAAGTTAAATCGGTAAAGAACTGATGGTCGTTTAGTGTTGGCAAACGTTTAAATTAAGAAACAGTCACCCTAACATGGTTTCGTACTGCGCAAAAACCAAGTGAATAGTTTATCATAATGCTTTGGTGTTACTAAGGATTTATTGAAATGTTCATATTATCGATCAGTTTTCTTCGTTGCTGATTATTTTGGGTTCTCTCTCTGTAAAACGTGGTGCCTTATACTATTTTTATAAATCTTCATCAATCATGGCACAGTTTAATGGTTTAATGTTAGATGCTCTAACCTTTTCCTACCAGTTATACTAGATCTTTTTCAAATTGTGTGAAGTCTGTTCAATTATTGCACTTTTTCATGGACCATGGAATAGTTCCTAATTTATTAATGCAGCTACTTCTATACTCGAATGTCAAACCCTACACTTGACTTATAGTTGCATTCATAAATTAGAAACTATTGCATGGTCATACTAGATGAAAATAACTTTTGATTATACTATAGTTCCCAAACTTTTCCTAGTCGCGGCGCCTTTTTTCAATTAAAATTTTTCCATGGTGCTCTACCCTAAGTAAAACTATGACTATTCGTAAAAGATAAAAATAAATAAAACTTGTGGATCTTCATTATTAATTTTACTTTATTAACATTAAATTAATGTGATGGAGGAGCCTGCGAATCACTGCACATTTTCTCAAATCGTGGAATTAAACTGGCTACACGGCCACCCTCATTTCCTTTTCCACGTTGATTTTTGCTCTATACTTGCTTTTTATTATAGCTAACGCCGAAAACCCAGCTTCGCACAAATACCACGTTCAAAATGGAATTAAAATCCGCAGAGCCTTAGCACCTGGAAGCGGATATTCACCTTTTACTGAAATGCAAAATTTTGTCAATTCCATGCTGCCAAATTTTGCTTTCAAACTGTTATCGCAAGATAACTCGATAAGATTATCTTCTTCGGCAGAATTCAGACGGAACACTAGTGTTAAATGGATCTTGAATCCATTCAAACTTATGGAAATTTTCATTTTGAAAATATTTCTCAAAGCAAATAATAAGCTGTGATAAGTGCTCCTCAAACATGGTTTTTATATTTCGAGAAAGATCAAGTTCATTTGACGTCAGAAATTGCTGTAATATTGAAAAACGCTCTTTGCCTGCATCTTCATTCACTTTTCTTCTCCATAGTTTGAGTTTTTTTATAAAAGCTGATATTGTTTCCGTTGATTTCAAAAGGTGCATGTTTTTTTCCCTGTAGAGAGCGATGAAGTGAATTTAGCTTTTTAAAAATATCGCATAAATATGCCACTTTTATTAAAAAATCCGCATCAGCAAAATATTCTGCATCTTTCTTCTTTAAGGAAAATAAAAGTTTCTTGTAGCAATTCAAATGTAAGTGATAACACATTACCACGAGGAGCCATCGTACACTGCTATAGTACAATAAAGACTAGTGTTCGGCTCCCATATCCTCACACAGTTTAAAAAACCTTGCTTCCAATGGACGAGATTTTATAAAATTTACCACATTCTAACACCTGATTCAGGGCAGCACTTAGATGGTTTGACGCAACCGCTTCTCTATGAATAACGCAATGGGTCCACAGTGTATTTGGTGGTTTGCTTCGAATAAGCGCTTATAATCCTCCATAGCAGCCAGACTTGGAGCGAGCTCCGTCAGTACAGACACCAACGCATTTAGTCTAATTAAAATTAATTTCATATGAGTGTATCATGAATGTCGAACAGGTACTGAGCCTTCGCTCTTGCAGTGATATTTTTACAAAACAGAAAGTACCTACTCTTTAATATTATTACCATCTATAAACCGTACACAGCATATCAAATAGGCATCCTTATTACGAAGGTGGGCTGAAAAGTAATGCACACATGCTTGTAGAACACGAACGCAATAACCTACGGAGACGCGTGTTGTTGTATTCGGAAGCTACATCCTTCCTTTATGCGTATGCCAAGTTTGAAGAAGTTTCGTTCATCAGTTCGTTTTTTAGTAGTGGAATTATCGAGACGTGTTCTCGTGCTATGTCAACCCAAATTAGCTCGCGGTTAAAGAATTTTTAACTGTTGAAAACGCGATTCCTCTTGAGATTCATCGCCGTTTAAAGGCCGTTTATAGTGACGATACTGTTGATATGATTACTCTGAATCGATGGGTAATAACATTTCGTGGTTGTCATCCCGAAAAAGTCGTAATTGATGACGAAAAACGCAGCGAACGTCCGATCACTGCCACAGACGATGAATATCGCAAACACGTCGACAATTTGATCTCAAATGACCGGCGAATTACTGAAAAGCGCATCGCAAACGACCGGTGATTTTGTATTAAATTGTCGACGTGTTTGCGATGTTCATCGTCTGTAGCAGTTATCGGACGTCCACTGCGATTTTCGTCATCAATTATGGCTTTTCAGGGATGGCAACTTTGACGTAACTAGTGCGGTCATATGGCGCGTTGCCGGCGTGATCCTGATGAATATACTGGGTTAAATTAATTTTAACATTTTTACAATATTTCGCAGCGCCCCTGCGAAGAGGCCGTGGCGCACAGTTTGGGAATCACTGTAACTCAAGTATTGCAAACTTGCAAAACGAGGAGGAGGTTTTCCTATAAATAGGAAATCCAGGCCAAACTTTCCTTTTAAAACAATAGTAGCTACGTTAACTCATACAGGAAAATGAACATAGCTCGATGTGGAAAACTGTATTGAGAATTAAATGATACAATTTGTATTTATATATAAATATAAAGATTAAGTCTAGGCTATTCTGCCGGTGTAGCTTATTCAATGACTTACTGGACTAGTCGCTCTATTGCGCGAACTTACGTACTCATAAAACTGTTATTTAATTACAAATACAGATAAGCGATTTCAGCTCGACCTAATATCAGGAATTGGAATGCGACGTTTACCAAGAAGTAGGCCTTAATATTACAAATTGTAAACTATATGTTACACATTATTTCCTATATTAAATAATAAAATAAACCAAATTAATTATGATCAGGCATTTTAAAATACTAATAATAAAAGATCATTTGCATTTGTAGTTAATTAAGAATAATAAAACAAACCGATTCATTATTTTGCTAATTATACTACCAACAGTATGAAATGTCTACTGATGAATGATGTACAAGACAAAAGTAAAGGATGTGCGCTTTGAAAGTATACGTGAATACCAGCAAGGGTTACTAGCAGAGATTCTTGACATTGCGACGTTAAGTGGCTATTCTTGTTGCAGGTGACGGGGATTGTGGGTCGAGCAGATGTCCTGGCTTGCGTCTTCTTCCTAGTATCGCTTCTGGCCTACCACGGGTAATAACACTTTACTCTGTACAACTGTAGTAGTAGTTTGTTGCTGCAATCCTGCTTTGCATGTTGTGCACATAAGCACCGCTGCAGTTATATCAAATATTCAACAATCCCGTGAACTATACGGGAAAGGATAACTTATTCAGAATCAACGAACAATGTATTGCTGTGAAATGTTCTCGCACATATTGCTTCATAACTGGTCAACTGGTTCTTTTAAACTGTGCGCAGCGTTTGAGGAAGTAAAGCGAAATATGCTGCGAGGTAACTTTAATGAAAGTCGAGTGTTCGTTCTGCTGTTGCCGCTAGCCAAGCTTTTCAGACTTTTCAATTGCTGCCCAGAAACCGTCATGCATGAGCACTATACGAGTTTTCTAGTTTAGAACAGTTGGAGTAAGCTCGTTTCGCTTTTGTATTAAGCAAGTACACTCCTCAAGCTAATTTTTCACAACATTCAACTCGTCCATACAAAAACTTTGAAATGAATTTTGAATACAGAATAAAGAAAAATGGAGAAAAAGCCCATAACAATTACTTAATGCAGCACACATTCAGCTGAAACAAATCCAATATCAGTTAGCGGTGGAACTATTGCTCTGTGATTGTTCTACTTGCTCTAGGAAATTGAAATCGTATCTCCCAAGAGCAAAGGTTTGTTTATATGTATTGGAACTTATAGTAAACCAGTTAGTTTAGCGAAGGCACTTTGTGCTGTAGCCTTATTTACAAAATGGGAATTTAAAAATACTCGGTGTATGTTCCGTTTCGAAGCAATAGCTATTGTTCCTATTTATTTATATTCTGTATTTATTCAACTTCGCTTATTTGCGAGAAAACTTAGACAGGCATAGCTTTGATTTTGTGCTACTTTTGCAAAGAATTTGAAGAGAAATTTTCCTATTTAAGATGAAGATATAATAGTCCTATAAGTTTAAATGTGCAAATATACGTTTCCACAATTAGGAATGAGAAATTTTGCAGTTGGGATTTGTTCAAAGAACCATGTAATTATTACTAGAAAATGGTGAATTCAAGCATGTTTAATGTCTGTATCTTCTAAGACATTAATACCAGCAAAATAACAATGAGTTAGACAGGGAAGGTACAGCAGTTGTCTGGTGGTGTTTAACTTCAAAGATAAGCATCTTCTTTAATACGTCATTTGAAAACTTTCCTGTCCTGAGTAAAATTTCTTTTTAGTTTTATTGGTGTTAATTAATTTTTTTTAAATAAAGTACAGATATCTGGAACTTATACAAATAATATGTGGCTGCAATCTTGTAGAAAAAATCTAAAATGCAGGCTTGAGATATATTCCATAAATTCTGAACTATTGGCTTCGGAAAGAAATATTTTAAATCAGCGAGATCTGTTCCTAAAAGTATGATATCGATATTGAAAAATGTGATATTATATATCTTACCTTTAATGAAAAATAAAATCTTTAAAATTTTACTTGCATCGAGTGAACAAATAAATTTCAGATTGAGTTGGCTGATGTTACATTATATTTATATGGAGCCACAGCAAACTGGATCTGAAACTTATTTGATCACTCAATATAACTACTGTGCTGGCTTAATATACAGTGTGTTTTAGGAAGAATGGTTAACATTCTGGGAGGTGATAGTATCAGTTTAATCAAATCAAAATGGTCCCGAGTGGTGTAGCTTGAACAAGCGTCCACGTTCGATCAGCAGAGTTAAGCAACGCTGTCTCTGGTCAGAACTTGGATGGGAGTTCCACGGCTGCATCTCTCGGCTCCTCATGGTACGGCTATCACGGAAAAAAGTTGGTCCCGGCGGTCATACAACATCATGACAGTCGTTAGTGGGGTTGGAAGTCCTCATAACTGCACAGCGACGCCTATAATTGGCCTAACGGCTGTTGGCTGAGTGCAAATTAAATAAAATAAATAAAAATAAAAATAAAATAAATCAGTCCCTGTAAACATTTGTCCTATTGTTAACGTCATAAAGACAGCGTGTTCGAGGTCTTAATATAACTAAATTTAAGAAAACTAGCAAAAAGAGACCCAACTCAAGTGGTGGGGGTGTCTTGCATAATGACGAACAGAAAATGGCCGACCACAATTTCAATGTAACCCGCCCAACAAATGATTTAAGGACTTTATAATTGTCATTGTCATAATTTTATTTTTAAATAATTTGAAAAAAAGGAACACCACTGACAATAGCCACTTATAATGTATGGGGAACATTAAGAAATTGCCTTAGTAACGAAAAACCGTGCACATTTGGATGATCGCAATTGTACTATATCACTATTGATTTTTAATTGTTTTCGACCAAAATACTTTCATCGCATTGTTGATAAGACCACATGTATACCACTTAAGTGTTTTTTGTTATGTAGCAAAATCAAATCCTAAGGAATGTTCTAGATACGAAGTTTGTTCCAACTAATGTTTGATCATAGGGCAAGACAATTTAGTGGAATTAAGTGAAATAGTGCGGCCGCGGAAACAGACTTTAAAAACTAGATCACTGCATGTGTCGATTACAATATGTGATTACAACATTCAGGTAACGTCGGCTTACTGGGTCAAGTTACATTACGATAAGGAAGTTTTATGCAGACTGCCGCAATTTTAGTACTCACTAGGTCAGATTTACACATTGTAAATGTGCATTATTATGAGAACGTAATATTTGTGTGCCTATACCAAAATTAGGTTTTGAGTTAAAAAAGCAGCAACTTAACATATATGTAATCATATATAAATACTGTATTTGTTTAATAATTTTCAATATACTTCTAAACCTTGAGGTATGTTCACTTGTGACCGACGCAGGTTAAAAATTTCTAAGGGGTAATTAGGCCTGGCTACTCCAGTCACATTTTAAATCAAAATCTTTTCTTTCCTTTCATAACGTCTAACCCCTTCAGTAAAACAGCCTGTTTATATAACATTATACAATTATTTATATTCAGAGGTGCGAACTGAACGAGTGCAAGAAGTAATTCTCGGAACTACGCAAATCGAAGGCTTGCATAAATTCCAGGAGCATCGCGGACAAAGTTTCTCTCAGTTTATGGGGCGCAGCCTGTTTTTGGGAATTGCCTTAAGTAGGGTAAGCTTTTTAATTAGTAAAAATATTGCCAAAGCAACCGTCTTGAAAAAACTGCGGTGGTAATGCTCCGTCCAGTACTGGAATTGGGCTTAACCAAATATGTTAATACGCGATGCCTGAGTACCAGTGTACACTTGCAAGTTTTATAAGCTGTACGCATTTTAATGTCACAGCTTTCGATTTTATGTATTGTGCCCTAAAGGCAACCAGGTTTGTCAACTATCAACTATTGAGATGGCAATTTTTGTCAAATACATTCAAAACGTCAGTAAATGCTGCTAATGTGTCATATGTTTTACAGTTCTGGTCAGTTTGTCGACGAACCGCAAAAACATTGAAAATTGTAGAAACCTGGTTCGTAACATTATTGCAGCTAGAGAAAATGAGCGGCGTATATTAATATGAGTCGTTTACATTTTCCGTACTAGCGTTTTCTGCATCTCAAAGTATCTGATTAGCGTAAAGACGTTATACAATGTCCATAGTTTTGAGTTAACTAAACATTTTAGGTGTCAGACCACGATAGAGATTCACAATATTTATTTCAATACGCCTAGAGGTTCTTTCAGGTTTACTACCTGATTTCCTTCCTAATCTTGCAGTCTATGTGTTACACCGAATAAGTGAAATTGCTAAATTCATGAAATGGACAACATTTTGGCTATTCCGTGAAATCGGCACTGCATTATCCGAATTCGAAATGGCAACATTTTGCCAAATTAATGTAATTGGCAATATAAATTTTTGCCTAAAACGTGAAATAAGCCACAAATCGAGATACAAAAGTAAGCAGAATCAAACATAATGGTAAAAACTAATAACTAATAACATTAATGTGCTTAATTTTTAAATGTGCAATAACCATGTTGAGCACAACATAAACGTTACCCTCGTCTTAAATCATTTCCTGGCCCTTAGCACCTTGTTCAATATCTAATTCCTATTCAGATTAGACTTCTACATTGTCATGTTGACTCTAATCCTTTTTCATCATGCATCATTCTTCATCAGTAACTTTTATAGTCTTCTTCACTTTCATAGGCAATTTGATCCTCAGAATCTGATCAACCACCTTGTATCTCGATAATTTGTACGAGCTCTGCCGTTGATACAGGCTCATATTTGTTTGACCGGCACATTGTCAGAACAAACTGTAATAAGTGAAATATTATTTGAATATACATAAAAGAGGCGGGGTACTTTGTACCACATGCATTTAAAAATCGAAGCATCCTGATTACATGGGCAGATTTGGCGGCCGGCCAGCTAACAGTGAAGACGGCATGGGTTCGTTAACCGAATTTATAAAAACTCCAATATTAGCGATTGCATCACAATGAAACTGAAACGGACATGACCTCAAATGTCATTTATCAATTATCTGTAAGTAGTGCTGCCAACAAGTTCACAAAAAACGTTAAAACAAAATATTATTATAAGGAGGACACAATTGCTCCGCTTAGATATCTAACGGTAGAAAATTGGGTACCATGCGGAAAGTGTTTTTAAAATAAGGGGCATACTTTGTAGATGTATTCTATGATCAAAAATAAACCAAAAAGTTTTAATAAATTCGTGTCCGCAAATGCATCCTTTCTAAGATGTGCTCTAAAATTTAATGTGGGTCACCTTTAAAGTAATATGGAATGTGGAATATGATGATTAAATGTTTTATCATGCTTGGTAACGTAGATAATGTTATCAAAAATACTTAGTGAAGTTGTTAAGTGAGTGTACTCTTGAAATTTAACGGACATCAGTCAAACCCCGTTTCAGTAACGTAATGGGTATTTTTTCTTCTCGGGAAGAAGTTGATATGATTTTTATCTACGGTCGTGCCAATGTAAACGGCCGCGAGTTGGTAACGCTCTATTAAGAGCTTTTTCCATGCTGAAGGCAGCCAAACCTTCTATCTATCTATCTATATATATAAAAATCAATCGCCGTGTGTTAGTAACGCAAAAACTCGAGAACGACTTGACCGATTTGAATTTCTTTTTTGTTCGTCTTATTCCCGAGGTGGTTTAGCAAAAAAAAATCCGAAAATCCGGAAAATTGGAAAATATTAAAAGTGTGTTTTTCTATACACCGTGCGACTTTCTATCTGCAGTCATATTTTTATGATTCTGTGCTTGGTTTGAAGGGTTTTCCCCATCATGTCATAATCCAAAACAACGTTTGCCGCGTCAGCTAGTCATAAAATAATTGCTGCATCAAGTTTATATGAATTATTATGTTTTTAGTTACCTACATCAAAACTTTAATACCCTTCAAAGAATTCCCAATGGTCAATGGAATGTGTGAGAGTGAAATACCATTAAAATATTTATTTATTTTGTTTTAGCTTTATTTTATTTACAATCTGCTCTAGTGAGCAATAAGTAAATTTGGTGATTTTACAAGATTGATACATGATGGATGCTTTCCCAATGAAACTCCGCTTTAAGTATTACTTATACATACAGATTGTCCGGATTGTATTCGGAACATGGGAAATTAATGAGTGCGACAAGGATAAACAGATAAAATGAGTAGGTATGACATAGATAAAACATATCAACATTTATCAATATACCCATGGACACTTTCAAAACTTTTCATGGATGCTCATATTTTAAATAAATTAAGCTCTGCTGTCATTAGAAATTTCAAAATGCAGTACACGGTAGCAGAAAAGGTTCAAATTATTAAATGGATTTTAGCTGGGAACTCAATTAATGAAACTATAAACTTATTTATAACTGCGTTTGAAAATCGTCCCATTCCTTCACGTTCAAGCATATCCAGAATTGTTTGTAATTTTGAAGAAACCGGTGCAGTGTCTAAATGTAAGTGTCGTCTAAATATTGTAGCCCAGATTAGTGAGGAAAGACAAGCCCGAAACTTAATGATTTGTGCTAGTGTTGAACAAGATCCTTCAAAATCCTGCAGAACAATTGCGGATGAAATAGGTACTAATAAGAGTACTGTTCAAGAAATTCTTCGCAAAAATGGGTACCGATCGTATAAAATACGCACAAACCAACAAATTTTTCCTGAGGATCGGGTAAAACGGATGGAATTCTGTGAAAACATCATGGAAAGGGCAAATCAGGATGACAATTTTATAAAAATGATATGCTTTACGGATGAATGTTCATTTACTTTGCTTGGTAAACATAATCCTTCTGTTGTACGATTTTGGTGTAGACACAACCCACATATGCGAGTGGATTATCGAACTAAATATCCCCAAAAACTTAATGTGTGGGCTGGAATTTTAAACAATCATGTCATTGGCCCATTCGTCATTGATGGCAACTTAAATGGTGCTAAATATTTAGATCTGTTGCAGAATCAAATAGTTCCGGCATTGCAGCAAGTTCCTGTTGACTTTCAGGACATTTGGTTTCAGCAAGATGGCTGTCCAGCCCACAATATGCGTGAAGTACAAGCTTATCTAAATGATACGTTTCCTAATTGTGTAATTTCCACCAGAGGAACAATTCTGTGGGCACCCAGGTCACCTGATTTATCTGCAAATGATTTTTTCCTGTGGGGCTATATTAAAGAAACAATTTATAAACACGAAAGAGCTAGTAATTTGAATGAACTGCGTCAAAAAATAACCAATGCATTTGAAACTGTTACTCCTGAAATATTGCATAATGTGAGGCAAAGTTTTTATAATAGGTTGGGATACTGTTTAGCTGCGGAAGGGGGATTGTTTGAACATCTACTATGATGTTTATTGTTTGTAATTATTTTAATTCAAAGTTCGTTAGTACTTATAATTATCCCTTTAACGCTAATTTTTGTTGTTTTCTAATTTTCACATTAAATGCTTTATTTGGAATAGTCTCTTAATTGTTTTCTTTGAATAACATTATTTTAACACTTTATTTAAAAAACAAATACACACAGAAGCTGAAAATTCATATAATGAATCTTTGATAAGAACAAGAAATACTGTTGAAAGACAGTATGGTGTCTGGAAGCGACGTTTCCCTGTACTATCCACAGGTATGCGAATTGGCATTGAAACAGTAATGTCTTTAGTAATAGCAACGGCAGTCTTACACAACATTGCTATAGACATGCACGATGAGCTTCACCAAGAAGTAGATATACTGGACTACAACAATATTGAAAGGGACAGGGTGCAAGAACAATAGGAACCGAGACGTGGACATCTCGCAAGGCAATTGTTAATTGACAAACGTTTTGCTCAATTATCATTATGTATTCAAAATTATAGTAATTTATTATACAAGACGATAAAGTTAAATTTTATCCACGAGTGAATCGTTTAACGTCGAGACGTTAATGATTCAAGAGTGTATAATAGAATATTTTTTTCTATAGCAAGAACTTTAACAATTTCAAAAGAAAATAAGGACAGTCAATCACATTTCAAAATGTTAGTAGCTAGATTGGGTTGCTACGATAATACGAAGCTGTCATATTTAATTTAAACAAAAGTTAGAAAATTAAATTACTTTATCTATCCTTGATGTTAAAGTGCTACTTTATCTACCCTTGCTGTTAAAGTAAAACTTGACCTTTTTTCTTGAGTTGATAAAAGGACACTTTAAAAAGTGCTATAGAAAAAATAAATTATTCAAAGTTTTCTTGGGTATTTATTTACACACATAACTAAACCTAATTAAAAACAACAGTAATAAATTGATTAAACTACATAAATTAATAACTACATTATTCTAATTGTCTCTTTTCCACTTTTCATTTTGAGGAACTTTCTGCACACTTCTATTTGCAAACAGCGTTTGCAGTATCGTCCTCATTTTCAACTGCACATCGGCTACCACCACATACCATGTCTTCACCTATTTGTATATCTTTATCGTCTTCAAAAACCACCTCCAAGTCTGCGATACAGGAAGTTCTACAGCCCCAACAGTTTTCACATTCAATATTTCTAGAATAACGTCAAATATGATACTTTTTTGTCGGGGACTTTCTAGCTGCCGTTTTCAAGTTATCGTACTTGGACTGCAACTGCGCCACAGTTCGAATACGATGGACACAGTTGAACTGATTGGCTATTTTTTCCCAGGCCGCTTCCTACAAAAAAAAGCAAACAAGGAATTATTAGAGTAAAAGATTCTCATTATTTTACGTGTACTTACTTTCTCTGCTGGTGAAATTAGATTTGTGGTTTTATTTTCCACGTTTTTAAAAATTAGTATTGTCTGGGCCAAATGTAGCCCGCCTCAATTGTGAAATTGTTGCCGCGAGCATTTTTCGTAGCCTGTGGTTTTCCAGCCATAATGTTAACAGTTATGAAGTTTGCTGCAAACCAGTTTCATTCTAGCTAACAACCTTTACATTCAAGAAATCTCACTTTATCTAAAGTCTAATTATGTACTTTTATGAAACACCACGGCTTTAAAACTCACTTAAAGTTGGCTTAAAGTTAAAGTTGACATTAGCTAAAGTGGACTTCAAGTCGATAATATAAAACCGGCCGTAATGACAGCTGAGCTTAATTTATTTAAAATTATGAGCATCCATGAAAAGTTTTGAAAGTGTCCATTAGTCTATTGATAAATTTTGATATGTTTTATCTCTGTCATACCTACTCATTTTATCTGTTTATCTCTGTCACACTCATTAATTTCCCATGTCCCGAATACAATCCGGACAATCTGTATATACACATAACATTGATATACAATAATATGTAAATCAGTATCGGTCTTGCAGGTCTAGAGGGTCGTGTCTTTTCAGTCTCCGGGTGTTATTGCTGTTGTCTAACAGATTTATAGCCAGAGTGTTTGTGTCACTTCCAAGTCGAGTAAGATATTTTGCACTCACGCACTTCAGTTCGTCTTTCACTAATTTTACACGCAAGTCGCGATGAATGATTTCATTTTTTACGTACCATCTTGTATCTGCAATTGTTCTCAGAGTTTTGGATTGGAATCTTTGTAATATCTCCAGATTAGAGTTACTAGTAGTCCCCCATAGTTGCAATCCATATGTCCATATGGGCTTTAGCGCAGTTTTGTACAGTAGTACCTTGTTTTGCAGAGACAATTTAGATCTACGTCCTAACAGCCAGTTTAATTTTGTTAATTTCAACCCCAGTTGTTTCCTTTTACTAAATAAGTGTTTTTTCCACGTTAGTCTGCGATCAAGATGCATGCCCAGGTATCTGACGTCTTCTGATTGTGTAAGTGGGGTATTATTGAGGGTGACTGGAGGGCATGTCTCCCTTCTGAGTGTGAAGGTAACATGTGTAGATTTGGCTTCATTTGTTTTTATGCGCCAGATTCGTAACCAATCTTGCACTTGATTGAGACAGGGCTGTAATTTTT
Source organism: Agriotes lineatus (assembly GCA_940337035.1). Classification (NCBI taxonomy): domain Eukaryota; kingdom Metazoa; phylum Arthropoda; class Insecta; order Coleoptera; family Elateridae; genus Agriotes; species Agriotes lineatus. Next base: position 85,629,207 of record OW679194.1, on the reverse strand, counting down.
GTGATGCGGTCGCAGAGCTTTCGTGGGTTGCTATGATTGAAGTGTCGTCTGCGAACGTAGCTGTGATCGTGTCGTCGTTGGTAGGTATATCTGCTGTATACAATACATAGAGAATGGGTCCTAGTGTGCTTCCTTGCGGTACACCAGATTTTATAAGATGCAGTTTAGTGGTTTTACCCTGGAACTTCACCTGGAAGTGTCTGTTGGTTAGGTACGATTTCATTAGTTGATAGTAGGTGTGTGGAAGGTTTTTCTTAATTTTGTACAATACGATTTCATCCCAGACTTTTTCGAATGCCTGGGTTATGTCTAAAAACGTCGCAGAACAGTACTTTTTCTCTTCATAGGCTTTGTTGATTTCACTTACCATCCTGTGGACTGGTTCGATAGTGGCATGTTCCGGTATGAGATTATTCTCCTCCAGAATTGATTTAATTCTCTTAAGTAGGAGTTTTTCAAAAATCTTAGATAATATCGGTAGCACACTGATCGGACGATAAGATTGGTTCCTCTTGGGGTTTGGCTGGGTAGATATGAGCACTATTTGAAGCCCCTTCCACTGGGTCGGGAAATAGTTCAATTTTAGGATGGCATTGAATATAACAGTTATTAATTTAAATCCCTTTTCTGGCAATTCTTTCAGTACATCACCTGTGATCAGGTCATACCCTGGTGCCGTCTTCGGGTTTAGTTCGGACTTGATTATAGTTTTTACTTGCGCTAGCGTAATCTTTTTTATTGGTAAACTTAGTTGGTCTGGTGTTTCTAAGTATTGTTGTATTTCGGTTTCTTCCTCTATTGTTAGGTCAGAGGCGAACGGTTGAAAGACATTTGTGAGATGTAATGCAAAAGTTTCGCCTTTTTCTTGTTGACTTCTGGCCCAATTTCGGTCAGGTTTTCTTATTGGGGGAATGGCTTGCTGAGGTTGTTTTAATCTATTCGTAATCTTCCATAATGAGTCGTCTGTCGCTTCTGTAGCAGAGAGAGTTGAGAGATAGTATCCTATAGATTGGTTTCGTTTCTCTTGAAGAGTAACCTTTACATTTCTTGTTGCATTATTCAGTCTATTTTCATCTTTCGGAGATCTAGTGTTCTGCCAAGTTCTGCGAAGCCTTGTTTTCTCAGCGATTGCTTTTTTATTACTATAGGAAGAGTATTGTGTACGTCGTTCGTTTTTGGTTGGAAAGTTGATTCCCCTGCAGCGCTCTGTATAGTGCGGTGTAGGTGCTCCACTGCATCATCAACTTCATCAGGAGTCTTGAGAGGCATTTCTAAGTTTATTTGTTCATTAGCTAGTTGTCTAAATGATTCTTACCTGTGCACTGAGTGTAACTATAATCGGAGTGTGATCTGATGTCATGTCTAGACATGATTCAATTTTTAAATAATTTGGGGCTATATTATTAATAATGCAGAGGTCGAGCAGATTTGGAATGTTATTCCTGTCTGTGGGCCAATATGTGAGCTCTCTGGTGGTGAGATAGCTAAAGTTGTTGGTAGAGAGAGATTTTAATAGTTCTCTGCCTTTGGTTGTGGTTGTTCTGGCACCCCACTCCTGGTGCTTGGCGTTATAGCCGCCGGCGGCAATAAACCGTGCTCCAAGTGTGGCAAAAAACTGAGTGTAGTGTTCTGATTTTATATTGTGTTTTGGAGGGCTATACAGTGCTGTGACTGTGATTGGTCCTGTCCAGTCTTCTACGACTACGCTTGTAGCTTGGATGTGGTCGTGATTATACTTATTTGTTGGATAGTGCTTGATTGATCTTTTTATAATTACTGCTGTTCCTCCACGTGTATCTCCGCTAGGGTGTTGTGTATCGTAAATATTATAGTTAGGAATTTTGAAATAACTTTTATTTGAAAAATGTGTTTCGGATATTAAGACTATATCTAGATCATGATTGGTGATAAATGTCCTTAGTTCTAGGGTGTGGTTTGACAAGCCGTTGGCGTTCCATTCTGCAATCTTGAGTATTTGGGCCATTATTTGAGTTTAGAAACAATGGCTGTAAGAAGGTTCAGTGTTGTTTTTATGTTCTCTGCTACTTCAATCATCATTTTCTCTAGCTTTTCGATGTTTGACGTCTGTGGTATATGTAAGTGGGAAGGACGTTGGTTTCCATTTGCTACAATTTGGGCTTTATCTTTGATAGTAGAATACTTCTGCAAAGTATATCCCCATATTTTTTAACGCCTACTGCGTGCTTTCTTATTACCTTAGCTAAATGTGGCCACACAGATCCCAATGGTCAGTTTAATGTCTGAGAGTGAAATACCATTAAAATATAGAATTATAAACATAAGCTACTAAGAAACAGTGAAACATCTCTAATCTGAACTATAGTCACAACAATTGTTATTATTAACAAAACTGGTCTTGACTTATGGGGGCTGATTAATCTCAAGATAATTACCTTACATTGAGTTGAGTTAGCAAATTATTGAAAACTGTACAAATACACGTTTGTGTTGCCACAAGCAGATATTTTGATGTGAACCACACTATTCTCCACAATGGAAAAGACTATATTTTAAAGCAAGAGCCCTATAAAATCAAAAACTAACTTTTAATAATAAAAACAAATTTTAACTGTAACTATTACTGACTGAATTGTAAAGACGATAGAATCTACTATTCCCCTTAGCAGTTGAAGGCACTACTTTATTCGATTTATTGTTTACATTTCTAAACGCTGGCTTAAAGGTAAACATTTCAGGTTGACATTTATGTGGCTACCGGTATAACTTTTAACAAACTTCTGTACAAACAAACCTAGGATATGCATATCAATACTGAAAAGAGGGCATAAGTAGACAATTTTATTTAAATGTGGGCGTCCAGAATGATTCGAAGGGAAAGATAAATCAGTAATAACCCTCTGTAGCTTTAAACGACCGAACCAAAGACCCGCTAAAACCGCTCAGAAACAAACACCTACGCAAACTTAACTCTCTAGACCATTAACCGGTTGAGGTGTTCGCGTTCAAAGGCTGTAAATTCTTTCCACAAAATATAGCACAACCAAGGTTTTGTAGAAAATCTTTAATATTAATGCCTCCGGGAAGTTTAGTAAACAACGTGAAAAATTTATAACCCGCGATCTTGCGACTTCCACACAGGAGACATAACGTTAAAATATGAATGGAAAAAGTATATAAGTAGTTTAGTTAAGTCTATCGTTAGCTTTATAGCTGTGCATCAGATAAGCTTGGTTGTATCTTTAATCATTGCATATCCATTTTTAATAATGAATTTATATACTTGAATGCACTTTCCACTAGATTAAATAAAATTTACGAGTATCTTACTCACCAATGCATACAGCAATTCAGAGGTTCTCAAACGTTTTAAAAGCACATACATACTGCCCAAAATAAATATTAGAAAACCTCACTATCAACAATTAGACGAAGCCAGCAACTAACAGTTTATTTTAATTTCTGTAATACAATAACTGCCGTTAGTTTAAAAAAAGTTCAAGTCTTGCATTGAACGTGAAATTTGAAATGGAACTTTTACTTTTTATGCAGTTAATGCCAAATATATCATGTAGTCCCTATAGCCATCTCCGTGTACCTTAAGAGGATAAATAATCAGTACCATACCTTTGATCTCACACATGAACACTACCTTTTGTAGCATTATGATTAGATTTCCTATTCTTCTTATCTACTAAATTGTCATAACGTATACTGGATAGTAGAAAAATATCATGACCTTTTTTAGTATAAAAGAAACTGCGTATAGTCGTACATATCTCCGTGGCCGAATTTAGAACCACTTTAAACTCTTTTCTTGCAAAATTATCTAACATCATGTATTCTTTAAAAAAATACGTACATTTTAATTTGCGGCGAATTTAATCTGCCTAACATTAATTGGGTTAAAAACAGTGACAACCATAGCATGCAACCGTCAGTTACTTATGATTGTAATTCAAATGTATGCATAGATTTAGTTTCTGAAAACCATTTATTCCAAGTTAATATAAAAAAATGCTGGAATTTTAGATCTTATTCTGTCAAGTTGAGAAAATGTTGAAGTGATGGAATTTGACTAGTCACTTAGTGTTGTCGATAGTCGCCACCCACCTCTCGAAATTTACTTTAATTCTGAATTAGTTAAGCCGCTTGCTGAGACCAATCGTGTAATTTATAATTTCAGGATAGCCAACTATAACTCAATTAATACTAGGTTATCCTCGATTGAAAAAGAAAAATGGAAATTCTTCCTACGTATAATTCCGCAAGCAAACTGTATAAAATTCTTAATGCTCTCATTATCGTATATGTACCAATAGTATTCAAACGTAATGATGATTATCCTATTTGGTTCACTTTCGAGTTAAGTTAATGAGCGAGAAGTATAAAGCACACCGGAAATACAAACAATACAAGTTACCATTAGATTACAGGACATTTAGCCAACTAAGAAAACTTGTGAAAACTGTAATTAAAGTTTGCATTAATAATTATATTAACGATATCCAGTACAAAATATGTAACCACACAAAAAAACTGTGGACATTTTTGAAGCACAAAAAGGTAGTTCAGGGTATTCCAAATAATAGGATGTTGGGTGAAAAAGCTGCAAATGAAGGCGTAGCAATATGTAATTTATTTTCAATAGTAATATAACAAAGACTTCTCGTAATAGTTAAGTATTAAATACTGTGCACTAAACATAGAAATAGTGCCGTGTGAGAAGTACTCGAGTGCGGACGTGATTGATTTCTTTTCTATAACAATTTATTGCTATATGCAGACAATCAATTATTATTATCCGATTTTATTAGTTGCTCAATCATAAAATAAGTTTAAAAGTGAAATAAGTGTGTCCTACACGCCGCAATCGGCAAGCTGCGGTGAGCAGATTGCGGCGAGTTCCAGCTGCCGCAGCAGGTACTGATAACCTGCGTTCACCTTGCATAAACTCCTACAATCGTATCACATAAATCCATAAATGATAAAACGTAACTATGTGTGAAACAAGCAAATTTATTCTGAAGCCACCAAATATAATCCTTAAAGGAGCTAATATTGTTGATAACCCGACTGTAATGGAATTTGAAAATACTTCAAGCAGTGAAACAAATTCAAATAAGCGAGCCTTATCTTCACCCGAAGACGACGATTACAACAAGCGATACCTACTTGATAATGGCTCGTTGATTACTCAAAATAAATTTTATGTGCTACAGACAAACGAACAGAATACTTTATCACAGAACCCAAAAGAACAAAACACTTCTTCACCGCAGAGTCCAAACGAAATAGCAAAAAATCCAAAAATACCCCCAAGATTTCTGCCAAATGGAACCAACTACCAAAATATTATCAAAGACATCAAATCAACAATCTCAGAAGACTTCACTACCACATATAAAGGTAAGGAGCTTAGAATTAACCTAAAAAGTACAGATGACTATCGGAAATTAACTAAGTTCTACGATGATCATAAAGTAAATTATTATACTTATCGGAACCCCGAGACCAGCAACATCTCTGTAATAGTGCGCAATGTTCCTATCTCAATAACGGAACAAGAAATAAACACAGAATTAAATAACTTAAACTACCCTGCACTCAAAACCACCCGATTACTGAATCATAAAAAAGTACCAATGCCAATTATAGCAGTTGAATTGAGCAAAAATGACAAAGCTAAGGACATTTTCAACCTAAACAGACTGCTACACTGCGTAGTAACGGTTGAACCTCGACGCAGAACTAGCGACACTCCACAGTGCACTAATTGTCAGTTTATAGGACACACCAAAAATTACTGTCATTTACCACCACGATGCGTCAAATGTACAGAGCATCATCACTTCTCTAAATGTAATAAAAACAAAGAAACAGAAAAACCGGCATGTGTCAACTGTGGAGGGGAACATACGGCAAACTATAGAGGTTGTCCCTATATACAAAAGTTCAGCAGTAAACCAACATTACCAGTAATTCGATCTTCCAACCCCAATTCTTTAATCACAGGGAAAATTACCTCCAACGCAACATATGCAGCACAACTCCAAAAAAATCTTTCCACGCCTAATACCAGCAGCTCTGACAAAACAAACTCAATTACCCCAGACCCTAATCCTATCATCTCAAATATCCTTCAAGCTATTATAGAAATTATCACACCACATCTTGATAAAATAAAAAATTTCATCGTAACCTTAATTCCTTTGCTATTCCAAAATGTCACAAAATAATCAACTACCTCTAAATAAATTAACCTTTTTAAACTGGAACGCCAACGGTTTAAAACAACAGAGATCTACCTTTATATCATTCATGGCTAGACATGGCATAGATTTAGCTTGTGTTACAGAAACGCATTTTGTACAAAATGAGAAATTTACTATACCTGGTTATCAAATATACAGGAAAGATCGAGAAAATGCAATTGGATGGGGAGGATCAGCAATAATAATAAAACGTAACCTCGCTGCAGCCCCAGTAGACTTGACAAACATTCACCATCTAGAAGCTGTGGCCATCAATCTTACTATGGTAAACAACACCAAACTAAGAATAGTCTCTACCTACAAGCCACCCAACAACCCACTTTTCCAGAATGAACTCCAACATATCTTTGGTAGTCAACATCCCACATTATTGGTAGGGGACATGAACTGTAAACACATAAATTGGGGCTGTAGGAAAACCAACCCTAACGGCGTGAAACTGGAAAATATAACCTCACAACTAGGAGTGCAAATATCGGCACCACCAGAACACACCTATTTTCCGTACAGGCACAATCAACAACCAGACATCCTAGACATTATACTGCACAAAAGTCTAATGCTGCCGATAAATCAAACAGTACTTACTGAGCTTGACTCGGATCACTTACCTGTCGTATTTACGTTAAATTGCACTCCCAATTACTACCCCCAACTTCCAAGATTAATAAACGGCCCAGTTGACTGGGAAGGCTTTCGGACCATAATGAATAATAAACTAACCTGCCCTACAAACCTAACAACGCATGAAGATATCAACAACGCAATAGAAATATTTACGACAGCGGCCATCCAGACTATACGACAAACTACAAGGAACACACGACCACCCCATCACTCAGACAGCCAAAACCTTTCAATGCACATACATAATCTCATTAGGGAAAAACATAGGGCTCGTAGGCAATGGCAAAATACCCGGGATCCAGCAGTGAAAGTCTATCTGAATAAACTAATTAGACTAGTACGAACTGAACTGGATCAACACAGAATTTCAACGTATAACAACTACATTGAATCACTCAATCCCGGAGATCCGAACATGTGGAGAGCCACCAAAAGAATTCTTAAGCAACCAGTAATCATACCTACATTACGAGCACATGGGCGAACTTATCCAGAAGACAAGGAAAAATGTGAATTATTTTCAGAACAACTCGAAAGTACATTTATGACTTTAGTAAATCAAACTAACAGGAATCACGTCCAACAAATAGAGAGGGAACATAACAACCTCGATCTTACTAACATCATGCTTTCAGAACCAATATCTCCGACTGAAATAAAAATATACATACAAAATCTGAAAACTAAGAAAGCACCTGGAAAGGACACGATACCAAATCTGCTCCTTAAAAACCTACCGAACAAGTCCATCTCCTACTTAACCGCAGTGTTCAATACCTGCTTAAGAACTGGATACTTTCCCACTGCTTGGAGAGAAGCAGTTATAGTGATGATCCCCAAGTCAGGCAAACAACATGATAACCCAGCCAATTACCGACCTATCAGCTTACTGTCCTCTATATCTAAACTTCTAGAACGAGCTGTATATACACGCCTAACCAAATTCCTGGAAGACAACGCCATACTCCCACATCTACAATTTGGGTTCAAACCTTTCCACTCAACTACTCACCAGCTACTGCGACTTACCGAAAGGATTGAAGAAGGATTCGAAAACAGAAAGCACACACTCATAGCTTTCATCGACGTGGCACAAGCCTTCGATCGAGTGTGGACTAAAGGCCTTATACACAAAATTACAGAAATGAACATACCTCCACACCTACTGCAAATAATCACATCATTCCTTTCTGACAGAACTTTCCAGGTAAGAGTAAACTCAAATACATCCTCGACTCACCGTATACAAGCAGGCGTCCCACAAGGCTCAATATTAGGCCCTACCCTGTTTAATTTATTCATGCATGACATCCCAGCAACACCCGAAGCGGATCTAGCCATGTACGCAGATGATACGGCGATACTCACACAAGACCTGGACATCAACAGAGCATCAAATAAACTACAGGAAAGTGTTGACCAAGTAAACCAGTGGTTTAACAAATGGTGCATAAGAATTAACGCAGACAAATGTGAAACAAAAATCTTCACACTACGTCAACCCTTAGATCCACCCAACATAATTATTAATAACAGGCCCATACCATGGAATACCAAAGACAGTGCGGTGAGATATCTAGGTATATACATGGACAGAAAATTAACCTGGAGTTTACATACAAATAAAAAATTGTCAGAAGCATACGCGAGACTAGGCATGTTGTATCCGATACTAAACAAAAAATCTCCACTGAAAGTTAAATGTGGTACTCTTATCTATACCTCAATAATAAGGCCTATTCTTACATATGGCAGTAGTGTCTGGTGCGCAACCTCAAAAACTAATATACATAAGCTCCAAGTGCTCCAAAACAAAGTGCTCTACGCATCGTAACAAGTGCTGAATGGTTTATAAGAAACTCCCAACTGCATCGAGAAACTGGCATTACTACTATTCAACAATATATAACAAAATCGGCTAAATCCTTTTATCATAATATTGCTCAGTGCGAAGGTGCAGTACATTATAATCTAGGAAAAAGGTCGTTGCACACTAGGCTAAAGCGAAAGCTACCAATAGACCTCTTACATAGCGATAGTGACTAACGTTATCAACCCATCAGACAATACTTATATATGACAATCAGTACGAGCAAGACGTTCTTGTATTAATATAATATGTAAGTAATGTGTATATAATATGTTATAACATTAATTAGAAATAGCGGAATTTAGTGAGTAGTGAAATAATGTTAAAAACTGTACAAATTAACAATGTCATGAATAGCACCCAGTGCTGAACTGGCAATAAAACGTATTAAAAAAAAAACATAGAAATATAAAGTAAAATTATTAAAACGATAATAATTAATGAACGTAACACTTGAATTGTAATGAATTTTATACAGCAGTTATTCATAAAATCTTTGAATTGTCACATCTCCCCTAATTTGAAATATCAGAATCTAAGAAATTAATGTTTACATTATCCGCTTTTTTGGACATCATATATATTGTTATTTTATTTGAACATAATTAATATATGATACTTAACTAATAACACGATATTAACTATAAACTACGAAGTTAACCTAATGATTTAATGCAATATCGTTCACGTGTATGTTTGACCGAAATTATTTTCAATATCTGCTTTTCTTTCACTACATTTCAAGTAGAGTTTTGTTTATATGTGTTTATTTCATACTGCTGTCAAAAATTACATTTGTCGGACTATTTATGGTATAAAAAATGGAACATTAAAGTCTTATGCCCGGTTGCACCAACCTTGGTTAGTAGTGAGTTAAGTAACTCATATTATCTAAACTGTAGTTTGCACCAACCATTATTAGCCCTAATCAGTAGTTAGCAAACTTGTATTATCTAACTACTGAAATTTCTGCGGTTAAAATTTAATTCCAGGTTAATGAGTGATATTTTGACAGTTTATATTTCTGTTTTAGCTGTACAGTTATCAGCAAATATAAATTCAGGCCATTTATTATTAATTTTATTAGGAAATACGTGTAAGTATGTAATTATCATATTCTATAGTATTTATTGTTAATTAGATAAATTAATTTATATACATATATAATTGTAGAATCCCCTATCTAATTAATCGAAATGTTTTCTGATCATGAATCAACAGATATCAGTGATTCTGGTGGTACTGCAGAAGAACTCCTGGAATTAGTTAATTTCTGGAATTAGTTAATTTGATACCAAGGCCCAAAATATATCGGAAGGGGAATAATCCCATAGATATGTATGACGATGTGGATATTAAAATGAGATATCGGTTTAGTAAAGCTGTTGTGCAAGACATTTTGAATATGTTTGAAATTAATAATTTAGAAGGCAACACTAATCGAAACATACCTGTGACACCATTAAATCAGCTTTTAAAAACATTACAATTTTATTCCACTGGCAGCTTTCAGCAAGTTTTGGCTGATCATATAAATGTGAACAAATCTACTGTATGCAGAATAATTCCACGAATAACCGGATTAATTGCATCTAAGGTACAAGAATTTATATGTATGCCAGATTCTGTAGAAGCTAGCAGATCTGCAATGGCAAAATTTTTTGAAATTCACAGATTTCCTAGAGTAATTGGTGCAATTGATTGTACCCATATAAAAATGTTATCGCAGACATTATTTATTAACGCCACTTCTGAATCCAACTTCTGCAGCAGAACAGCGACATAATTCAGCTCATATACATCGAAGAAATGTAATTGAAAGAGCATTTGGTGTGTGGATAAGAAGATTTCCATGCTTGTCAATGGGATCACGACTAAACCAGAGAAAGTAGATGTTATTGTGGCTACAGCTGTTCTACACAATGTATCAATTAATTTAAAAGAAATACCACCTAACTTAAATGAATACATTCCATATGAAGCCGTAATTAATGTTGAAATAAATAATGATATAAATGCTTTAGCAAGAACAACATTATTAGAAGAAGCGTTAAACAATTCGGCCACATTTTTCCATGCATCTGCCTTCTTTTTCACTGTTGTACCATCGGTTTTTTTATTTTCCAGCACATGAAAATACTTCCTTACAATTTCCAATAGCAGTTCTTTCTCGCCTTCAGTAAAATTAGACGATCTCTTCACGTTTTTCCATATTTATAATAAATTGTAAATACGGCCGGAATTCAAATGTGAAGACAATGAGAACTGTCAATGTCAAAGTCACCAATTGACCAATCAGAAGCGGCTAACGTTTAGATAATGCAATGTTGTCACATCAAATCACAAGTTAGTTAACTTGACTTTAAGACATGTTGGTGCAACACTTCTCAATTTAATCCATATTAAAATTTTAATGAGAGTTAGCTGGCTTGAGTTAAGTAATTTAACCTGCGATGTTGGTGCAACCGGGCATTAGTACTTTAAAGTAAAATATTAAAGTTCAAGTACTTTAAAATGTATTGATGGTACAAAAAATGGAACATTAAAGTCCTAGTACTTTAAAGTAAAATATTAAAGTTCAAGTACTTTAATATTATACGTCAGTTGTTGACATGAAATTTGAAAGTATTTAGTAAGACGATTAATACATCTTTCTCTCTCTCAACTTGTTATTTAAAATTCATTAAACTTGCAGTATGAAATAAACCGTTGTATTAACCACAAACGAAAAGTGTTTTTAAACATCCTCGAAAGTAATTCCGTCTTCTGCTGACGCCTCGGCCGTAAACAACTTTCTCGTCCTTTAAAATGTCACTTTTCGTTCTAGATAAATAAACTACTATTATTAAAGGCTGAATTGAGGGTTTTACACAAATATGTCGGACGAAATTGAAATACAACATTAATTATATTTTTCTTTCATATTTTTTTACAGTTAATCTTGTTGAATGCATTTTGAACATGCACATGAGCATTAGTGCGCTCCAACAGTCGTATTAATTTGCCCGAGCGGGACGCGAGGGCAAATTAGGACGTTGTTGGAATGCACGAAAAATAATTTCCGGATATGAATTAATGCTCGAATGCAGATTCGGTAAGAAAATCATAACGACACAAACCCTAAAAAGAAGTAATTTCTACCTACAAAAAATGTCCAAGAAATTTTTGTTGTTGTCTTGGTTACGGCTCGTGAACTAATTTTTATATTGGTCATTAATGAGTGTCGTACGATTTTCGTGCTAAATTTTGAGGCAACGCTTGTAAGGCTTGTATTCCGCACAATTTATTTTTGTATCTCGTTTGGTATTGTGGGTTTTGCAAAACCTTTTGATAATTTCTTACTGGGAACAGCTTTGCCATGGTAGTTTCACTCAGCTCTTCTAACAGCTCGTTAAGTATTTCCGGGTGCTCTATTTGACTTTAATTCCTTTAACTCCTTGCCAAACTCATCTCATAATATGTAATCAGCCATCTTTAATTCTTTCGTTACAGTAAGTTGTTTTATCTATAAACTCGTTTCCTATCTTCTCTTTCTCATATAATTTCTCTATGTGTTCTATTCATCTATTCGCCATTTCCTCTTCTTCTATCAGCACATATCCGTTTTCATCTTTTATCGATATTGGTCTATATATTCTGTCGTTGTAGAAAATATAAATATATCCTATAATAGCATATACATTTTTGAACAAAATTAAAAGACCACCAATAAAATTATCTTTTTTTTTTTTAATTTTAATTAACGTGCTTCAACTGCTAAGGTTATTAGCACGATTACAGTTATTGCTACATAAGTTATAATATGTGTAGTAATTTAATTGTACTTAAAAATGTCAATATTTGTTGTGGATTATGTAAAGCTTCATCTATATTTGGTGGAATCCCGTTCGTTTTCCTTTCTTCTTCATAATTTTTGCATTCTGTAAGAATATGAAATATACTCAAAGGAACATTACAGGTGTCACATTTAAGTTGATCGGTATTTTGGAGTAAGTGAGAATGTGTAAGGCGGGTATGTCCAATTGTAATTCTAGTTAAAATAATCTGCTGCCTTCTACTAGTCGTGTATTCCCATGGCATCTTGTTGGGCCATCCAATCGGTGTTATGCAGCGTTCTCTCTTCCACTCCTCATGTATGTTTCTATACGCACATCTTCTGAAATGTTTTTTAGCATCGGATACTGTAAGGCTATCACTACAGGTTATATCTAGAGATGTTATGGCTTCTTTGGCTTCTCGATCGGCCTTTTCATTGCCAGGTATTCCAATATGTGAAGGGATCCAGAGGAATGTTAAGTTCTTAGTAGAGTGCTGAATGGTGGTATACAGCTGTAGTATCTGTTGTATTAAAGGTTCTGTGGTATACACATAATAAAATTATCTATTTACTATTACTAATAATTTACTTGTATTACTGTCTCTTTAGTAATACATAATATGGTATTGGAAGACTGTATAATCAGCACATAAAGTTATGATCACTGAAAAATACATTTATCTCCTGCATATTATACGTGTATTTTTAGTATTGATAAATGTTACACAACGAAATTATTATTTACGCATAATCGATGGTATATGCAGGATCGTTTGGAACACTACTATGTATTATATATTCCTATTATTCTATAAAATACTTATTGAAATAATACACTTCGTTTCATTACGTCATGCAAATGTCAAAACATATTAATACCTTTCCAAAAATTAACACTTTTTATATTAATAAATTTACACTCTTATTGTGCTTTAAGCAGACATAAAGATTTAAATTAAATATATACCTAGTTGACCGAATCCTGTCGCCTGTTATACGAGTTGATAAGATTTAAATACATTTATTGCAAGTACTATTACTGCATAAGGCTCTCATATGATACAACTTTGAGTTGTTGACTGTTTTTAACAAATGCACGATACTATATGCAAGAATTTTTTAAGCGTGTACAATAATTTACCTTTAAACTCTTTTCTAGACAGCAATTATGAATATCAATCTGCTTTTCGTAGAAATTGCTATTAGCGGTGTGTCTATAAAGGTATTTTAATATTTTATTGGAATTGTGAATTACAAATTTGACAGTCGTAAATTCTAAAGCTCGTTTTGGCCATATATCGAGTTGTGCAAAACATGTAAGCATTTTTTTCCACTCGTTTGCTATGCCGCTATGTATCAAACTTCAAACTAAAGTTTTGCTTTTATTACTTATTGTACAAATAACTATTTCAGTTTATTCTGCTTTTACGAAGATTGTGTGTTTTGCCAATCACACACATACAATTAATATTTGCTCGATATATGTTTATCGCTTGTTAATACTATCTCTAAAGTGGATATATCGACTTCAATAAAAAAATCTACCTTAAAAGAGTTCCGCGTTCCGTGGTTAGTATTTCAAACATATATAGGCGTTTTTATTTAACTTTACACGTTCAACGTGTTTTGAGCCACCCATGACTTTCCCATTGCTTTACCAGTCTGCGTAACAGAAATACGACTACTTACTTACAGTGCGGTGTATTTTTTGTGTCAATGATCAGGCAAATCGTTGATATTACATAATACCAAGCCTGGAGTCCATTACTTCTTGAGACTTTAATCCAACGTGCCCTTACTGATCAGAGTTATTGTTATTGAAATGTTTGTAGTCATTTAATAAAACTGACAACACGTATTTGCAGATGTGCTCTACGCAGTAGATAATGCTAAATTTCGATCTCTATGATAATCACTGTACACTAAAATAATGTTGTTTTTGTGTGCTTGTTAACAGCACTCAAATTTTACGATTTTTGTCATATTGCTTGCTTTTAAACCTATAACCTTTAGAATTAACTACCAATTACTGCATGTATGTCATAAAGGCTCAGCAAATTTAATCAATATGTCTTTTAGATAAATATTGGATATCTGTGTTGCCAGTGAACATGAACGTTGGATTGCAGTATCAAATAGTAAAGAACTTCAATTTTTGTGGGGCACCCTGCATAAATCTGATACCCTTAGGACCAGTTCCATTCATGGCTCAGTTGGAAATTTGGGCTTAAACATTGAATCTCTATAGGAATAAAAAAGTCTAAAAATGTTAAGTTATGTTACCGTTTAAGGTATTACTGCAAAATTTGGTGGTCAAGTATGAGCATAAATGTTATCCCTATATTTTTGTTTTTACATAATTTTATATGCTTGTATTACCATCCGTTAATAAAATTCCACGTGCTGCCAAAAATTGTATTACTATAGACTTTGTGTACCTACTTATCCACTCCCTACAAAAACCGATCAAATTTGGCTTTATACAAATATTAACGAGATCCAAGAAAGTAAATTTGCGCAGAAATTTTTCATGCTGTCCGTTCTCGACAACGTATTCACAAATTCTGACACGCATCCGTTAACACATACGAAGGGAAATTGAAAATGCAAATGTGTACTACTACAAAAGCTGTCCCGGTTTTTCATAGCCTGACCGAGCGCACATGAGTTGTCTTCTTCGCTATCACGTGTCCCCAACGCCAGCTGGCGGCCGATCCGTTGTCCCTTAATTGAAAAATACGGAATGCGAATACCTATCTCCCACACAAGCTAAATTAATTTTGTACCCTCGAGTTTTATAGATTTTTGCGTGTTTGCTGATCGCTCATTGGAAACAACAACTCCCCTGCGTGAACACCTGGTTAGCTGAAATTTTCAGACAAAAAATTTAAATCAATTGTTGGGTTTTCCACAAAATTCACAGTATTCCCTAACTTCCATCCGCATTTTCAGAATACCCACACTGTTACCGAGGCACGAGGCTACACTTTTCTGGTTAACCTTGCCTTTATTAGTTTACAGCTGTCGTAGTTTTAGCAAAAGCTTAGAGTTGTGTTTGAAGCTTAAGCTACTAGAACAACTTTAAGCTTTCTGCCAGTAAACTACTTCTAAATACGAAACGTGCTTTCAGATTTAGTACGCTGCATCCATTTATTATAGCCACTCATTAGGAGGAGAGTTGTTCCTACGAAATTTACTAAACCCAAATATTCTGAAGCATTGTCTACTTAAACGAGAAAATGTTGGCACTAAACTAAAAAAATCAGCTTCATTATAATCACTGCGGGAATCCGATACTGGAGAGAAAATGCGAATAAAGCAAATGAAGGGAAGACGTGAAGCGGTTACAATAAATCTTAACGTGCAGGAAAGCAGAATTATTGAGTCAATCTTGCTACTCCACAAATGACGCCTTGATACCCGCCACATGGAATATCTAAACGTACCAATGACAACACGGTTCTTGTTGCATTCGCTTAATAAACTGATAATTGCACATTTGTCTGACATTGAAATATTAATTAAAAATCATTATTCCTTTAGATTTGAAGTCTACTTTTATACATAGGAATAGAAACTATTTTTAAAAAGTTCGTGGAAAACATTCTCGTTTGTCTAAAATTTCATAAAAGGCGACAAACAGGATGATTTGGAGTCTAATATATTGCACAGATTGAAAATTTGATATTACGTAGAATTTAGCGGAAAATATATTCATTGGCCCTAATATTTTTCTAATTATCAATTAACTTAGAAACGAGAAGAGTTTTCTGCAGCATTTTGATACTAAAATGGTATCACAAATCAGAACGATTGTAAAAATTTTGTCGAGATTCGCACTCGTCATCAGATTCATTGCAATAAATGCCCATTTCCCCAACACAAAGCGACGGAAAATATGGAAATACTTTGAATTTATAATGTGTTGATGTAAATTTACGATTCTATTTAATAAAAAATCGTTATTGTACGATTCGTTGGCTAACTATAATCGTTTGGAGCGCCAATTACGATGTTGGGAGCAATTTGGACAAACATGTTATTTTGTAACCATAATAAACTTTTGGTTTTAGGACGAATAGTATACCTGCAGCTTACTTTATTGTTGAAAAATTAATTGTTTTTAACAGCGGTTTGACAGCTGGGGTTTAAAATCTGATTGTGTACTATTTCAAATTTCAATTAAATTGTGTGCTTATTTATTGCAGCAATTTTTAAAGATTAAAAGTAGTGAGTTGGTAAAATTTCTTCCAGTAATGGCTGAAGGTGAAAATCAAAGTGGCTGCAAAGAAAAACGCATCACAAAGATCGCTGCCACATTTTTAGGAAATCTTATAATATTTTAGACTAGAGGTTCCAATAGAATATTGCGTACTTCACTTTATGAAACACTACGGTGCTGATCTTTACCTACTGATTTCTGATAGCTGCCTTTTGGCAAAATATGTAAGGCTATGATGAACTGTAAAGTTTCAAAAATAAACAACATTGAACTAGTTCAACATAATTTAATCTATCTCACAACTAATGGAATTTTTGTAACTCTTGCAGTGATAATTCCAAATACAGATCCGTTCTAGTTTCCCTACTTTACCTATTTGTTTGTCTAAAGTTCTCTTCTAGAATAAAAAAACAACACTTTTTTTCGTTAAATACCTATTCATGTTCGACTACTTTATAACACAATCCCCATTTAAATAAAAATAAATCTATAAAAGGTTTATTTGGAATTTCCCCTCGCAAGTGGCAGTTTTAAAACAAACAATTCTAAAAACATAAAAGGAAAAATATTTATTATTTTAAGGTGTTTCCCTGTATATGAATGTTGGGTCCAAGATGTGCCCTTTTTGTTGAGGGTAAAAGCTTGCGCTACTGCAAAGTATTACTTTTATTTAACTAATAGTTCAGAAGTTAAAGCAAAAATGGACTGAATTTAATGTTTTCAGGTAATCACCATATATTTGGTCGAGAATACAATTCATTAATTACGCGACCTTTTTTAAACCAATTGGAAGCATAAAAACCCTTGGATACATGTGTACCACAGCGGCGATACAAAAAAAAAATTCGTATCACTTTATTGTGGTCTGTTGCTACGCAAAAGTGTGGCTGGCGGGTTAGGTTTTGCGTCAGTTTGTGTCAAAACTGGTTAGTAGGTTAGGTTTTGTGTCAGTTTTGACACAAACTGACGCAAAATCTATCCTGCTAACCTCGAATTTGACATAGACTTACAGTGCCTCCAACATAATTCATTCACTAAATACAACTCGCGGTATGATTAGTAATCGGTGATATTCATATCACTTGTGGTATTATGGCTGAAATTATATTCGCCTTTGAGCCAGATATAGGGAGGGATATAATCTGCATGCATAATATTGATTTCAAGCCACAAGTATTTTTTGAGCTACCTGCATTCGTTCTAGCTCCGCCAAAACTTCAAAAGAGTTATTATGCCTATCCATTGCAAATGTATATACGATAATAATCATGAAAAGAATAAATAAATAAAGCTGTTGGTCAAAATAGAGATCTTCTTAACGACTTCCAGCAGAGGCAACCTTCTTTTCCGTTCATATAATAGCGGTTTAATTGTTTAGTAACGATTATGAAAATTTACGAACCTGGTTCTCATTCCAAAATTGTTATCATAACGAGAATCATAATGTAACGGGTGCTTAACGACATTGCTATGAGTTATAAAATAGGCTGCTTATTCAATGATGCTAGCGATGCACAATAAGTAATAAAAACCTGTAAAGGGCTTTACCCAGAACTTTCCTCGTCGACATTGTGACACTAAATAATTTTGAAAATCAAATTAAGTTAGGAGTACAAATATCATCACGTTTCTAATAAATTATATACATTTTCAAATTAAAAAAAAAACTGTATACCGCTGGGGTTTGAACCCGCCGCATCTGCGGCTCTGCAGAATGCTCGATCCTGGCTGAGTCTCCGCAGAGCATGTATGTGCGGCGGAATGTCATCTGAGCTACCGCGTCTCTTCCAGATACATCCGTCGCGCGCGTGTCATGAAGAGCGCGGTGTAAAGGTTGAAACATTTTTATCTTTTGTGACATTATCCTTTATCGGTTGAGTTTTATTTTCGGCTAATGTAAAGCCTCGCCTATGTGAAAGTTATTACTTCCTTTTATTTGAAAGTTAACACAAAAATAAACAACATTTTATTTTTAAGGTACTCACCCTGTATATTTTTGTATGAAATTGTACCGGTTTTATGCGAGGTAGATATATAACATGTATACAAAATATCGTCTTCCTCCGACAAATAGTTTTTGAGCTATACTGCCAACAGGCAGACAGATAGACAGACTGACAGACAGACAGACAGACAGACTGACAGACAAACAGACAGACAGACGGACGGAATTGAGAAAACCTCTTTTTCGTCATCTAGTGACCTTGAAACGTGAAGATCTGAAAAAATCTCGGAACGTGATTTTTTCGTGATTACAATACTTCCTTCGTCTTTCCGACGAGGGAAGTAAAAATGAATGGATGATTTTCTTTATCATGAAAGGTAAGCCGACGCTGTCACAAAAAAATACACAACAAATATGAAAATCGTATCAGGAGGACGCATTGCACCCATCTTCAAAGTTCAGGTTAAGAAACAATTTAAAGCTATTCTACTTTTCCAGTTTTCTGAAACTTTTTGAAAAATGCAGTTGATGTTCTCTATCTACTTATCAATTAGAAGTTTTGTAAAACTAGTCGTAGAAATTATACACAAACTTATTAAGTACTTTTACTCAGATTCGCAAATTATTCAAAGATTCCATTATACTAAAATATTACATGCATTCCATCCTACATCAATTATTTCAGAAAATTGTGTATTTAATGCCAAGAAAACTTTGTCGTTTCTGAATAATGATATTATTTCATTAATTAAACTTTATTAAAAGATTTCCAATACGTTTAGCAGGTAAAAATGTGCGTAAAGCACCCACATTCCACATAGCTAATATATTTTATTTTGTCAATTTTACTTGTAATTCACAGAGGCTACGTCGTATACTTACTGGAACTGTAGTTTTTGTTCTACTGCATCGAAAACCTACAAATTTCGGCAGTGTTTAGCGTAAGAAAAAAACACTTTTTTGTATTAGTACCTTTTACTTTTCGCAGTAATAACCTTAGCAACAAAAACTAACAACAATTTCCATTCGTGGAAACCAAAATAGGCGGTATGATCATGACCTCCTCAACTTTTCCCGACCTCCTCGATTAAACTGGCATTCTATAATTAGAAAAAACGCTCCAAAGCAGTAGAATAAAAAATTATGTATGTAACTTGTACGAAAGCGGACTTTCAGACTCTCAGACGATCGCTTGACCGTAAACTGCGACTTGTCCAAAAATTCACAGGCAATTTGATACTTCAATTGGTAACTTCCGATTTTGAACATGTTCTCCAGAATAAGTAATAGTTTATTAAGTATTAAGAACGGTAAGGACATTTTACCGATCGAAGACAATTGTTTGGAGCAGGAGTGCAGCGACGACCACAATTATTGTCTGAGATCGCTAATTCCTTAACGTTCGTGATGCTTATGACGGTTTTTGCACGATAGAAATGTATTTTTCTTCAAACGTTAGTAAAATGTGACATTATACCACAAAAAAATATGTTGGTGGCACTGTAAGTCTATGTCATATTCGAGGTTAGCAGGTTAGGTTTTGCGTCAGTCTGTGCCAAAACTGACTAGCAGGTTAGGTTTTGCGTCAGTCTGTGTCAAAACTGACGCAAAACCTAACCTGCTAACGACGAATTTTTACTTACCGTTCTAGAACAGTAAGCAAAATTTACTGATTTAGCAACAAACGGGGTAACTAGATCAAATAGAAGATTTAAGCTTATTATATATTTCTTCAAACCTAGCAGATACACAGTAGTGAAACGTTTTACAAATAATGTTATGTATGCAGTGTTTTTTATTGTTTATTTTTTATATAGGTAAATATTCTTTCCTCTAGACGTCTACACGCAAAAGTGCTTAGTACCATTTATTCTCCTTCAGTACCTACTTACCTTTTAAGCTTCATAATGGCCAGCATTTGGATACATCAATTTAAAACAGCACTAACTCAGAAATGTTTATTCAGGGCTAATCAAGAATTTAAAAAAAATCCTCTCAGATTTTTAGAAAGTTTGGTTTAATTAGTAAAAGTTTCATATCGTAGGATTATTTTTTTTTCTATTGTTTTAACAGATGCTCTGTTCGCCAAAAAATTATTAAAGCCGTACAATGAAGACAAAAATTTTTCTTCAATGATGTGTTTGCCGTTTCAAACTAACGCTTGTGATTTTGTTCTTAGTTGATTTCTAATTTCTTATTATTTGAAAAGTGCTTTTATTACTCACGCTGAAACTGTTAGTTATCTTTAAAGAACTCGCTTGTTTTCACCTATACTACTTATTGAGTTGTTAAACTATTAAATAACCAAGAAATAAAAATTTGTAAGCCTTTGACAGGTTCTAGGAATAAGTAAAGATTAAAGAACACGTACTGAAACATTACCTGTTTATTCTCTCAAAAAGCATGAAAATATGTAGAATACATTTTATTATAAATTTAATTAGAAACACGTCCGGTGAACTCATTCAGATTTTCGTGGGCTGCATTGTTGTTACTACTCTTGTAGTGTTAATCTTTTCTATTTGGTTTATTCTCAGTTCCAGTAGCCAAAGACTGAAAAAATCTTGAATGAGCTTTTGAAATGACCTTAATTTCGCACTTAAGAACGCCTTTTCTAAGTGGAACAGTGACAGCCATTAGGCCATTGTAAAATGGAGATTAATTTAATTAAGTGAGTGGTACCAGGTTCTGGGTTTTTTACCATTATAACCTTGACGTCATTCCAAAATACTTTCTGAATATCTCATTTACATTATAGGTATCACTTTATAGATCTACAAAGTCTTCAGTGTACATTTATTTTTTCTTTGATTTCTGCCATTATTTTACTCCACAGAGAAAAGGCATAGACAATATAGACATGCCGTGTCATTTATTGTGGTCTTTTTGTTCTTTGTATCAAGGAACCCATATTTAGGCATAGATGCTGCATATTGAGGTTAATTAAAATTCTATGTACAACTCAATTTAAGTTTTTTATATTTCCATCACACAAATTCGTAGCTACCACAACTGTATTTTTATTTTTGCCAATGTAGCTGGGACGCCGTACGTATTTCATCCATTTTTTATAATTTTCGAAAACAAAGAAACTATGTTACAAATTTCTTGTCTAATTTAACACAAAAGTAACTTGTGCAAAAACATTAAAACTGTATTCGTGAGAAGTGTAATGATTTCAAACACTTAAATTTTGTCAGTTTGACATTTAAAGTAAAAGTAAATTTTTGGTAATTTTACAGAAAAACACAAAACTATGTTGGACAAGCTGCATTCAGTTTGTCAGTCACGAAGTATACTTGTCTGCCTTGTGATGACGGTGTTAAAAAATAGAAAATCATAATTAGACGAAACATTATTTTATATTACTAGAAACCCAGTGAGACAAATGTCTCATTTAAAAAAAAAAACTGTTTTTCAAATAGAACGCGTATTAAATAAAAACTGTACCCAGATCTGGAAGGTGTCAAAGTGGTACGCCGCATCGGAACATTCTGGAAGCTGTCAAAGTGGTTGCCTAACCGATCGAGGTTTTAAGGCGCAGAGGGTCGCAGCTCCGTTTGGCTGCTGAAACAGCGTACTGACACTTCCGGTTTTCGAGAAATCACGTGATTTCTAGAAAACCGGAAGTGTAACGTGACTGAAATTCGGTTCCTGATCTGACATGACCATTCCAAACATATAACTTTCATAACTTCTTTCTCTATCTCTTACGGTTTGGCTGCTGAAACAGCGTCCCGGACAGACAAAACAGCGTCCCGGACAGACAAATCTATTAGATAAAGGATGAAAAAATGCAGTGTTATGTATTTATAGATATAACATTCACTAAGCTAGTCGAACGGTGGATGTCAAAGTTTATAAAAAATTTCTGAGTGTACTTACAAATTCAATTATACCCTTGGATTGTAACGGTGGGGCCACAATTATATATAAAAGCAATGAGATAACATGAACAAGAAAATAACTCATATTGCTTGAGTAAGAAAGAGATAAACATAGTAGCAAATATACGAGTAGGCTTGACGCTCACTTTAATTATGACATATGTCAACGAATTGTGTCTACTGAAATAATTTATCTGTATGGTCATCTCTTTCTTACTCAAGCATTCTATTTTGTTATTCATGTTATCTTATTGCTGTTATATATAATTATGGCCTCATCCGTATTTCCAACTAGTTACTATTAGTTAGTAACAGAAACTATAGGTTATGAAATAGTGGTTATCAAAAATATTCATTACATTAGAAAAACTAATTAGTATTTTAGTACAGCTTCGGTTAAACTATAGTATCATCAAAAATTAATCTCATCTAGTATGGCTATGGAATTTTTCCTAATTTATGAATGCAACTATAACTCACTTAAAAATCAAATGTCAAGTTTGACATTTAAGTGTAAACATAGTTGCATTCATAAATTAGAAAAAAATCCATAGCTATACTAGATAAGATTAATTTTTGAGCATACTTTATGTACTTCAAATTTTCATTTGTTTTTCAAGTTTCTTAGTGTTGCCAAATTGCAAAACTAGAAGATGCTACCAACTTAAGAACTGTATGACAGTTGCGGGAGCCTTGTGAATACATAATACCATATAGTATTACCTACTTTCGGACCATCCTATAGCTAAATATTGTAGCAAAAGAACTCAGGTTAATCGCAGCAAGCGTTTGCCTTCAGAGATAAACAATTGCAGTTTTTCCTGTCGCGGCATGTTTGCGGGCTTTTCGATTGCGAATAGTCGCTGGAAAACAGCGGAATCGCTCAACTAGTATTGATTTTTTGAGAGGTACGCTTTGCGGATATAAATTGTTGGGCAAACTGAAGCTATTCTTGATCTTTTAAAATTTAAACAAAGTCGTTTCACCATTGGTAAGAATGCTCATCTAATTGTATCTTTGCGTAACTGATTCCAATATTTAGGCTGGATTTCTCTGCGCCTTCTAACAATTGAAACCACTGCGGCGCATTTTCCACACAAATAGGCCGTAAACACCGTTGGTAAGAATGCTATTTCTAGTTCAATTTTGCACTCTAATATTAATATTTAGGCCGGCAATTATGGCTCATATGAGGTTAACACAAATTCGGTAACTATGGGCTCACACGAGGGCTAATAAAAATTCGTCCCTGTGGGCTAACTTGAGAGCTTTTCTGAGGCTTATTCAAATCCCCGATTATGCTTCTACACGTTGGCCAGCAATTTCAGAATACTGTGCCGTTTCTTAACACTGGCGACCTTTTCTAAGAATTATGCAGCCAAATCCGGCTTAGAAGTCTTCATGGATAAACGCAAAGCATCAGGATCTCTCCTGCGATCGCTGGACTTTAGCAACAATTACATTGTAGGTACATGCCCTTCTTAGTTTTTTTTTCTGATCGACAAAGGCAAATGCCGCAACTGTTCAGTTCACCTAAGGCATTAGGAACTCAAACTGAAGCGTGTTTAATCACTCTTTGGGTTGAAATATTTATTTAGCACTTATGAGTGAGGATTCAATTATTTATAAATTGCTGAAATATGCATGTATTCTGTAATCTCAAATGAGCCGCCCCCTTGGTATTGTGCGTTTATGTCAATTGCGATAGCACAGGTGTTGTCCTGAAGTTGTAATTTAAGTTATAATTAGCATTTTGTTACTTGAATATTTGGAAGTTAATTCGTATTTGTGGGTTATTATTTCTTTTGTTACTGCAATTTTTAGGTTTAATTAAATTCCCCTATTGAGGTTATTTGTTTGTGTTTTCTTCTGCAATCCCTCTAGCTCCACGAGTTATTTAGGTATGCACTGAGGCACCCAAAGTAGGTGGCGTTTTATTAATTAGCTAGTTTTGGTTTTATGTTGTGAGTAACGACAAGGCTCCCAATTTTTTTTATGTTCTTTCTATTCAATATAAAAGCGCGAAGCATTTATTGCCTAGTCCTTACACCACGCCATATTCTGCCGAGAGTTAATACAGGTATCCGAGACCCAGTCAACCTTTCGTTTAAAAGCCGCCCAATACAACCTGCCCCTCTATATCGGTTTTGCGGACTTTCAAACAGAATTCGGCACTATTGAACATTGGCAAATATTACAGGCTTTGGTACATTGAAATATACTAAACAAATACGTCAGACTAATTGAAGATATGTACAATAAAAGGGATGCATATTTAAATCTAGAAAGAATGGTACACCGTTCTACTTCCAAAGGGGAGTCAGGCAAAGTGGTTCACCCTATTTCTTTAATTTCTTGAAATGCAAACAGCATTTCGTAAAATCGGCAATATTAGTGTTATTAGTTATTAGCATTATGTTTGATTCTGCTTACTTTTGTACCTCCATCTGGGGCTTATTTCTTGTAATAGGCAAGATTTGCTACTGCCAAGTCCATGAATTTATGAACTGTGGGCCTATTACTCTAATTCGGCAGATGCTGTGCCGAATTGAGCAATTTTACAGACTCGGTGTAATATATTCAGAAGTAATACTATAAGTATATAAGTACTTCGATATTATCAGGTTATATGTCGATAACTTATTGCACAGTAATAAAAGAGTGTCAGTTTGACAGGTTAAATAGTCCGACCGCGTCAGCGTGAGGATTATTCTGTGCAGGAAGTTTGAGACGTATAACCTGTTCGAAGTACGCATTGTATTCGATTTGATTATTTTTTGAGTAAATCTTAATATTAGGAACAAATAAATATTTTATTGGCAGCTCGATTTGTTTGTATTAACCTAGCTGAAAGTCATCTCCATGAAAATAATTTCAAGTTGACAAAAATTATGTATTGCGTTGCCTAGTGAAGGTACTATATAGTATTATCGATTTTGAATAATCGAAATTATACAAGATAACTTAACTAAATCCGGCCTTCTGATTGGTTGAAATCTCTACGAAAAAAATAATCACTTATAATACCATGAGTAGTCAAAGTTATGTCGACTATTTTTGCGGTGGTGTCACGAATGTCCATTGCGCTTTGGTACGATTAGGACGAGTGCGATAGCACGAGTCCTAATCCCAAGCGCAATGGACATGAGTGGTGATACCACCGCAAAAATAATCTACTTAACTTTGACTAAGAATGGTATTCGAGGGACTATTTAATGAACCAAACTACTTTTTCAAATTAGTTTTCAGTAAATCTAGCAAAAAACTACGCAATTTCTATAGTAACAGAACACTAATATTGACTTTTTCTAATAAAAATCGCATTTGTTAAAAATAGTCACTTGAATACCTTCTAGGAAGATATATCCACTTATATTTTTTTGATTGGTCAAGAAACGTCAGAATTCTGGATTTTCATTGGTCACTTTTTGACAGATGACAGGTGAATTGAATAGTCACTACTACACAGATTTTTAACAATACTTTGCTTACTGTTCTCCACTCCATTAAACTTTTTGCGTTCCTATCATTTATTGCTAAAGACCATGTCTCGCACCCATATGTCATCACTAGCCGTATCATTGTCTTATAAATTTGCTATTTGGATGCACGCTTTAGTAATTTTGATTTCATGACATTCTTGTGGAAATAATATCTTTTGTTTCCGTTCTGGATGCGCCGTATTTATCTCCTCACGTAAAGTATTTGTGTCAATTAATTTCTCACCTTAGCATATGAAATCTCCCACTTCCGCAAATGTTTAGTTCTCTATTTTTCTCATGTATTTCGTTTCTTTCTCATTTACATGTAGACCGACTACTTTTGATTCTTCTTCCAATTCTTTAAACAGAATTTTGAGATCGCTCAGGTTTCTACTTGATATGACGCGGTCATCTACATTTACAGTGATTCTTACCAGTTTGGTTTTGATATTTCCTTTAATATTAAATCTTCTATTTACAGACTCCAGAATTGAGGTACATGCCAACGCTGAGAATGCATCTATCTCCCTCTCTTACTCCACTATTTATTGCCAATTGGTCTGAAAACTGTTGTTGGATTAATACCTTTGCTTTTGACCCCTGTAGCCTCATGCACACCAGATTGATAAACTTGCTTGGTAGTTCGTGATCTTTCAACATTTCTATTATCTTGCTTCAGCTCACTTTATCGAAGGCCTACCTAAAAGCAATGAACAACTTGTGTTACTTGTTATTGTGTTCGTATTATATTCTAGGGTTTGTCTCATTACGAAAATGTTGTCAGTCGTTGATCTATTTAACCGAAACCTATTTTGGTAGTCACCTACCTGCTGTACATATCCGTAAAGTGGTCAAAAAACTCAATATTATTCCATTATTGTCAAACTCGGCCATAGCATTGAGATTTTGTTCATGACTAGGTGTAATCGCGTCATCATTTTTATTTCAGTCATCTAAAACCTAAGTACAAACCAGTTTTTATGATCGTTTTTTAATAATAATATAAAAAAATTATCAAGAGACAATAACCTAATTGCGAATAGCAATTCAACAGAAACAATATAGAAAACTACAAGGGCGGCACCAACCAACCATTCAGAACAGGAGCTATTTCGATGTATGTTTCACTTTGTAACCAAATCGAACATTTCACCTTCACCATGAGATAGTTCAACTCAGAAAGAAGACATAACGACCATAGTTCCGAATCAGCCATTACCTAAAGTTAAAATAATTCAGGAATCATATTTTTTGCATAGTGATCATGAATGTCGCCTTTTTTAACGAAAAATCGCAAAGAGAGTAATACTTTTTTTAAATATTTTATTAAAATTGTGAATTATTCATATGACTGTTGCAAATTATGAACTCCTTTTCAAGCAAATTTCGAGTTACAAGATCTAACTATGCAAAAAATAACGTGTACAACAAGCATGAAAGCAATGTGTTTACTCGTTCAACCTCATAAAAAAGTATCGCTTTCCTCACTAACTGATGAAATACAACTAGCATGTGAGCAAACGAAAATGAATTCAAGCTTGGCTTTGAAATATTTGATTGTGTTGGTGGCACTGTAAGTCTATGTCAAATTCGAGGTTAGCAGGTTTGGTTTTACGTCAGTTTTGACACAGACTGACGCAAAACCTAACCTGCTAACTACAAATTTGACATAGACTTACAGTGCCACCAACATAAACAAATATTTCAAAGCCAAGCTTGATTTTATTTTCGTTTGCTCACATGCTATTTTAGCGTAACTCTACTTATAGTGATATTTTGAACTTTTGAACGGTGTATTAGCCGTTATTCTGAGTATTGTTGCATAAATTAGTAAATTTTTAAAATTTCTTTGTTGTTTACTGCTTTGGACTGGGGTAGCTATATATAGAAATAATTTATAATACACCCTCTATAATTCTAGTTAATTCGAATATCTCCCACTAACAAGTTAACTTAATGGTTTGTATTAGTTGGTGAGCTGCACAAAGCAGTAGCTAGTGCTCATATTTAAGTTCACCTTATTAATAGCGCTGTGTTTTTCTGAAAAGCGCAAAATACGCTTCGTAATTTGAATCACCAATCATAAAATTGCACAGTCAACAGTATATTTTTCATTTACATCGTAAAAATATTATGCTCCCTTGCAAACAAACAAAGGTAATTCATAAAACCATTATTGCTACTCTGAATGATTTATTTTCTCATGTAACTTTAGTTTTTCAATTTTAACGAGCGCTGTTGGCATACATGGTAGTATATAGCGATGTGCCAAAATAATAGGTAATTAGTAGTTTTTTATTGCCGGGATACAATATGATATGATTTCATTATATTTCGTCTAATGCAGAACCTGGAATGTGCTCCTTCAATATTTCATTAATTTTACAACTGTAATGTTCTTCTAATTGGCAGTGACATCTTAGTTTCTTGTTTAGACAACTTTTATGAACTTTTGTCTAATATTTGTAGACTTTTTGTGGAGTACAATAAATTCTGTACATTATTATCCTAGATTAACTCCTGGGATTATGGCACTTTTTGGTTACAGTAAATCCAATAAAGTGCGGAAACACTATAATATATTAAATCCCTAGTTTTAATTTTGAAAATGTATTTGCCGTTGTTATTTATTTTCTTCTAAATAAAGTACTAAGTAATGGACAGAGAAGTTTGACACGAGTTCAAACAAACCTGCGACAAACAGTGCAAGCTCCGATACTCGATACTACTCTGCAATAAACAATCGCTTGAAGCTTTCAAAGAGCTTTCTAACTTAAAGTGCAAGGAAATGGAAGCTGATGTAATTACATTTTTTAAATACACGCTAAGCTGAATGATTGACTTCTGCAGAATTGCAAGATGAGTAAATAATACAGACGTTACTACATATACATGAAAAAATATTGAGGACTAATTAATTTGCCACGGGCAATCCATTTAACACCTTTGGTAACAAACATTTAAATTTGTCAGCAGCACTGGCGTGCCACATCTAAATAAAATTAACACATTGCAGTAAGCTACCTATCGGAAATTCTATAAAATATGAGAGTTTCAGCTTTATTCTGATACTATCTGCCGCTGTTGATGGTCTTTGAGAGACAGCCTAGAAGTGGTGCTGTTGACGTGCGTATTTTAATCTGCTTATGCTTCGTAATGTTTTGTAAATGCCTAGGACATGAAGTAGACGCCACAATTAAACATGTAAGATTGGCCGACGAATGAATATGTGTTAACATCAGAAATTTCAATCTGCCTTAAAAGAAAGGTGTGTAACCAATGAGTACTCACTGTCACGACGAATTTAATTTATCGAAAAAGTGCATCGTTCCTGTCAGTTGAAAGCTGTGCATGAGAATACAGGGCACAGTTTTAAAGCAATTTAGACAGTTTTTAAAAGAATTTCCGAAGTATAAGTTATTCAGTATTTTATTAAGAATTGCACTGTAAATCGTTATTTCGCATGCGAAAAGCATAAATTTGTGTTAAAAGAAGTAACTAAATTTTCTCTAGTCGAGGATATTGTAACAAATTCTCGTTATATATTCCACATCTAGTTTATATATCTGAAGCTCACTTAAATAGCTATTGTCTTTAACGAAAATATATGCGATTTCTTAAAAAAAGAACGAGCCAAAATAGGTAACGCAATCCCCATTTAGGTTGGTTAAGATACTAAATCAAAATGTCTAACAAACTGTCTGTAAATTTCTGTACTTTATATTCCCTTTGAGGCGAATTTGAACTACGTTGCATAAATATCATTTAACATTGTTGCAAAAGCGGGGTTTCATAATGTACTTTATGATTCTAAAGGGAAATATATCTGTTAAATCGACCACGCACTTTAAATCATAAACCGGCACGTTTCTTATATAAAACTGTCTTCATTTTGCATTGCGTTAAAATGCTCTCCATGTAAAACCGAAACGACATTTAGTACTCAAGAGGGAAATACCATCTTGTACACATTTTCAGCAGTTTTTATAAATACATACATTATAACTATCCTGGTGATCCTTAATTCTTCTTAGAAATAACCATGCCGTTAAATGTATGTCTATTTTCTAGTCTTACAAGGCGCGCAACCGCCGTGTAACAATTGTGTTCACAAAACAAGTGGAGAACGAAATTGGAAAGCATTACAATTTAATTTTAATATTTTACTCAAGTTTCCTCATTAAAGTTGAACATTGTGCATAATGACCGTTATTTGATATACTTCTTTTGGTGTCTTTAGAGAAAACAATATTTTATTTCCTTTGACATATAATTATCCTACAATACGTGCAAAGGTATTTTATTGTATCGAAATTCGTTTTCAGAAAAAGTAGTTTCCGGTTGCCAGCAATAAAAATAATAAATATTCTGTTATCAATGTTTCAGCTTTGCATAATTGCGTTTAGGTTATAATTTATTTAAATCCGAATGGATCTGTTTATACACTCTGTTCACATCGTTTTTACATGAAGGTTAGCCAAGGAAGTTTCCCCAATTAGCTATGTAAAATTACGTTGTTGTGTTTACAAAGTTCTAATTTGAGGTTATGGTTTCCACATGCATATAGTTAAAAAAAAACAAGACAAAACACATTGCACTGCAAAGTTGTTATATTTAAGTACAATAGAAAATAAAATTCAAGTTATTTTATTTGTTATAAATTAAAGACATTTTTCATTAAGTACACGGAAGATCTTACAATACTTTAGATTTTATACCGAGTGATTTTTTTAAATGCAATTGCAGCAGGCCCTGGATAGCCTGAATAAGTTAGCAATACTGAAATGTATTGTTGGTGACACTGTAAGTATATGTCAAATTCGAGGTTAGCAGATTAGGTTTTGCGTCAGTTTTGGCACAGACTGACGCTAAACCTAACCTGGTAACATCGACTTTGACATAGACTTACAGTGTCACCAACAATACATTTCAATATTTCCAACTAATTCAGGCTATCCAGGGTCTGCATTTTTTGGAGATTATACAGGTTATGTAACAAAAGGAAATTACAGTTTTGTTTATGTGCAAACTTAATAACAAAAATCCATGGCCAACCTTTATGAAAAAACGATGTGACCAGAGTATACTTTTAACCTATTATTAAAAAAGCAATCATTTTTTTCTAATTTTGATACATAAAGTGCATTTTTCAAAATTGTTTGTTTCTGGACCAACGAAGAAAAAGATAGACATACGCTATTGTTACATACAATGTTAAATTTAGATATAATTAGATTAAAAGTTCAGGAAAAATTTCGAGTGACCCGCAATTCTTAGTTATATATTTGGTTGCATACCCTCATTTTTCATTCTTGAGATATTTTTGGAAATACTTGAGCTTTAGAGGATTCTATTGGAATTTAAAAATAGATTGTTAGTATGATTTCCTGCGTTCCTGGGTGCTGAGCCTGATTTTTCTGGAATTTTGCTTCATAAAAATTATAATTCTAGAATAATGGTGGGAATCGTCGCTCACCCTTAAGAAATTCTGTGTGAGACTTGAATATAAATTTATTTCTGCAAAATCACCTACTTGTGAGCACCTTCCAACTTTGGCATTTTTTTCGTACCCCTTTGTGGCTCAGTTCCATGCTCTGCATACGTTCCCTCTTGGGATCTGATGTCGCTTTTTGTAGGACCTATAAGGCCAACTCATACACAAGTCTGAGCCTCTCCGTTAATTGAACAGCCTCCGAGAACTGAGACCCGCACGGCTTCCCCCGTACGACAAATGGAGAAAAGCCAGCTTCACCTTAATTTGCACATTTGCTTGGACGGGCTCTCAGCAGGAACCCCCCAAACCCACAACTCTGGATAGCTTCTGTATAGATGAAGCCTGCCCTATTCCTCCAGTTATCTTCAGCATATAAATCCTGCGTGTTTGCAGTCATATGATTTCTCAAACTGAAAATACCATTAGTGCTGTTTCTATAAAATTTAAAGCGTTCTACCTAGGGTTTGTGCTGGGGAATTTCTAGCCTATGGTACAGACGATTTAAGAAATCTGTCGCTGCCATGTATTCACTTCGAGCGTTTGGTTGTGAGAATTAGCTTATTTCTCTTTTTCTCTATATCTACTGTATACTAGATTGGCTGCTCTGTTAGCGTTTTTAGTTACGTTCAACTCGGGGATTGTTCCGTTCCTCTACCTTTAAAATTAATACTTATACGAGGGACTACGAGAGCCAAACAAGAAAAACTATTATTAGTTCTTTATAATGCCCTGTAGAAACCCATTTCAGAAGGATTCAAATGGAAAATCACCTATCTCACATCAATACACATTACAAATGTTATAAAATTGTAACGTTGGAAAAAAATTATTAGAGTCGTTTGTGACAACATCAGAAAAACTGGAAAATCACAAGAGTAAAATTCATACCTCCGGTTATGCTATTTTCTTCAAAAGCTTGCTGTCGCATCTAGATAGTACATAAAACTTTTATATGAAGTTTGAACGTCGTTCCGCTTTTCGTTTTTGAGATATTCTGTTCACACACACAGACACACAGGCTGATCGATAGACTAGTGAACAAAAACATGTTTTTTCTATTCAGAGGACTCTAAACGTGAGAATTTGTTGAAAACTTAATTTTTGAAGTGAATCCTATACTTCATTTATTGTAAAAAGAAGTAAATATAACATACTCGTGCCGTTGGAAAGGAGTTCTATTATACTTGCAGTGTATAAAGCAGTCCTAAATTATCTAATTGTAATTGTCGTATGAATTTCACCAAAGGTTTATGTTAGGCATGTACAGGGTGTTCCAGATATGGCGGTAGCTGTGAAAAAATTTGAGTTATTTATTTTGTTTAATCAAACAGTACTGCTTACCTATTTGAGATATATTACTCTTTATATAGCCCTTCTTTTATTTTTTTTTATTGGATAATATTAATAGACAACACTCTAGCCGTGTCAAATTTGAATTTCTTCTTTTAATTCGTGGGGGTAAACTAAGCAGTATACATTTTTTACTACATTGTTTCACTAAGAATTAACTAGGCTACATGACTATCTAGCGTATGATTATTTTTTCTAGGACATCATTTTTAGAAGAAGGGAAAATTCGAAATTAATTACCTCTCGCCTATAGTTGTTTTTCGGAATTTCTTTTGCAGGGCCGTGTTCGTTTGTATGCATATATTTACAATTAATATAAAACTGTTACACTAGTATTTGTTATAAAACAGTATATTTGAAGATTGTAATGGTTTCTTGTGCTTTTATCAGATCAAGAATTAAAAATACAGGTTAACACAATATTATAACCACTTATAGTGCCCGTGGATCGAAATTCCAAGTAAAACAAGAAAATCTAATAGTTCAACGCACATCCCTTGTTATTACCATCATTTATTAGTTTTATCCACCACGCTGCCTTAAAATACATAGAAATATGCAACAGTAGATCTCTTTATAAAAAGAATTACATTATAAGAGTTACCACAGTTGACAGCTACCGATATTTAAAATTTCGTAATGATATAGCGTTAAAAATTTATTGCCTAGTGGATGTACCTTGCCATTATAATCAGTTATTAAGTGTATCAACCACTTTACGGTAAAATATAAAAGAATATGTAGTAGAAGATCGCTTTCTAAGATTTATTACGTTATAAGAAGCAGCACAGTCGACAGCTACTAATATTTCAAACTTCCTTAAACCGGAAAATATATTACTTTCTCAAGCTTTTCTCTTGAAGAATAAATCCTTTTCAAATTGTAAGTCAAACGATTAAAAATATATTTAAATTCCTAAGCTGTTACGGATGCAGAGTTCAAAATATTCTCAAGTGAATGATGGATTCCATATTGATCTCGGCTGAAAGCATCGTTTGATAGCGCTGCTGAACACGATAGTAAGAGGCTGAAACAAACTAGTTCCAATTCTAAAAGAACACAACTACGGTTGGAGCTTCGCACCCAATGACACATAATCCATCAATTTCACGTAAAAAGTTAAAAACCCGAACCATTCTTCACGTAGTAGGTCTCTATCATTCCTCATTCTTGACGACTTATCGGTATTTTATGTGTGGCAACCATTACCGGTATGTTTTTCGGTTTCCTTTTGTTCTTGGCTTTCTGGCTACAGGAAATACGCCAAAGGTGTTTTACACCATATTGACGTTAACCTAATAACATAATAATAGGAATATGTTTTTCAACGGAAGCATTTCGGGCGAATCTCTTAAAACCCCATGTTCCCATGTTTATTTTATTTACAAAGATTGTTTTCTTGCAGCTTTATGTGGCATCACGTCGTTTGGCACTAAAGTAATATTGACAGTTCGACAGTAGCGTTATCGTTTATTCAGCTGCATAGTACAGAAAATAACCTGAGCATTTGGATTCTACCGGCAAGCAAACTATATTTTATTCATGTCTTTTGACCCGCACAATAAAAGTAAGACGTATTACGAGTTACGTTTTGACCGCGCATCTTTTTGACTTTTAAGGTTTATAGTGATATCCTGATATCAAACAGCATCGCCGATATAAAATATTTTATCATCGATTGGATTATGAGGGTTACTTTATATCAATAGGATATTGCATAATG
Source organism: Agriotes lineatus (assembly GCA_940337035.1). Taxonomy (NCBI): domain Eukaryota; kingdom Metazoa; phylum Arthropoda; class Insecta; order Coleoptera; family Elateridae; genus Agriotes; species Agriotes lineatus. Next base: position 85,594,536 of record OW679194.1, on the reverse strand, counting down.
CAAATTTTGCAGTATCTAAGTGCTTTTGGAGTTAGCAAAAGCAGTTTGAGGAATTACTAGTAAAATAGTCAATTTTTTTAAAAATCTTAATTGGTTATTCACGCACAAACTTGTTATATTTAAATGTGTTCTCTGTATTTTAATGGTGTTTATGGAATTTCAGACATGAACTCATGAAAACTTAATTTCCTCGATCTAAAATAAATTACCTTCCTTCCTTCAGTTCTATCAGTTCTATTATATGTACCAGAAAACCTTTACAACCTTACATCTTACTTCACTAAAGATCGGATTACGTTACAACTCCCAAGGGAAGGGACGCGCGTTGATAATTCGGTTGTCTCAAGTCAACGCTATTGCGACGCCGTTTACCTACTAAGTATTTATTTGGACAACTGAAATTATACTCTCTTAATCTCCCTATTTCCTTCAAAGGACTGTTTACCCGTCAGTTTCAGTGAGGCTTACTTGCTCAAACCGCATTCCAGAACAGCGTTACTTTAATAGTATTGGGGCTATACCGATGGGGCCACAATTATATATAACAGCAATGAGATAACATGAACAAGAAAATAACACGTATTGCTTGAGTAAGAAAGAGATAAACATAATAGTAAATATTCGAGTAGGCATGACGCTTATTCTAATTATGACATAAGTCAACTAAACATGCCTACTAAAATAATTTTATCGTATGGTCATCTCTTTCTTACTCAAGCAATCTATTTTGTTGTTCATGTTATCTTATTGCTGTTATACAGGGTGTCTCAAAATTGACGTCCGTGCTTTTGGGATTTGATTCAGGGGGCTAAAACAAATCAAAAATTAAGAGTGGAAAATTTTTCGATTGTTCTTCGTTATAGAGTTATTGATAAAAAAACAAAAATTTAACATGTCAACTTTAAACTTTAATAAAAACGAATAATATTAGAAAACAAGGTATTTTCCACTTCTGCTGTTACCAAATGTGTTCAAATAGATCGCCTCCTACTTCAAGGCAAACATTCGCACGATTTATCATGGAAACACGAACGCTCTGTAGCATATTATCGTCTATTGACACCATAGCAGCGTGAATACGGGCTACCACGACATCAGGATTCAGAACTGGTTCGCGGTAAACTTGTTCTTTCAAATAGCCCCAGAAAAAGTAATCCAAGGGATTCAGACCCGGTGATCTAGGAGGCCATGGTATGGGTCCACCTCTTCCAATCCACCTCTCAGGGAATTTTTCATTCAGGATATTTCTCACTTGTATTCCATAATGTGCCGGTGCACCATCATGTTGGAACCAACAATTTAATCTAGCTGCTAACGGAACTTCATCCAGCAATGGCAGTGGTAAATTTTCGTTTAAGAATTGAAGATATATGGCTGAACAAATAGCCTCAACAAATTCAAGAATTTGCTCTTCTTGATCGACGCTTAGTCTAGGTTGACGTCCTGCCTGATTTTTTTCTAGGATTTAAATTACGTCTTATAGTTGTTGCATCAGGGTGCCGACGATTTGAAAACCTCTCCGCATATGCCCTCGCCGCAGCAGTGGCATTGTCATTACATGCACCTAATACTTTCAAAATATTGACGTAATCTCGATTACACTAGTGTTTGAGCACTAATCAGGATCGAAGTTCCAATGTTTTGTAGCCTTCTCAGTTTTTCGTTATTGGGAACATTCCTGATTGCCAGCTCGCCTTGGAATTTGTGGACTGTATGGATTGTAGGTTTCACTGAATTATACACACGTTGAAAAGCAAAGGTAGTAATTTATTGCCATAAATTAACACGAACAGTTTAACATTTACAAAGAATTAGTTTTCGTAGTGCGTGACCGGTTTGCATGCTGCCACTTTGACAGATGAAACGTAAGTGTTTTAGAATCGGAAGCACGCCCGGCAGTCTACTGCGCACAGTATAAATACAGAATGTAAGAGAGGCGGCAAAAACTTATAAAGTCCTTAACATACCGCCCGCCTTGGAAAGGGTAACCTTTCAAATAAAACAGTACAGAGTTGACATGTAAAAGCTAGAGTAAAACATGTAACATGAACACATATATATACAAAGCATAATAGTACATGGATCTTAATCTAGTACAAGAAAACCCGAACAATGGGGAGCCAAAAGGCTTTACGAAAACTGCGCTGAACGCTAACACACTAGTTCACAACACTAGGTAGCGGGCACAATTTGGCGAAGGATCGCTTCACGATCCCTGACACAGTGTTCACTGACGCCACACGCGTAACGCCGTCAAGGCCAGGGTGCAGCTCGGTGACCCGGCCTAACCTCCACTTCAGAGGGGGTAGATTGTCATCCTTGATGAGGACCATGGAACCAGGCTGGAGGTCCGAAAGATGCGTGCGCCATTTGGTGCGCTGTTGGAGTTCCGAGATGTACTCTTTACTCCATCTCTTCCACACATTCTGGTGTAGTTGTTGTATTCTCTGGTATTTAGACAGCCGAGACTCGACTATCTCAGTTACGTTGGGATCAGGCAGTGACACCAACGGACGACCAATCAGGAAATGAGCAGGAGTCAAAGGCTGAAGGTCGTTTGGATCAGAGGACAAAGGGGACAGGGGTCGGGAGTTTAAGGTCGCTTCCACCTGTGCCAACAAAGTGCAAAATTCATCGTAATTTAGACTAGCGTTACCTATAACGCGACGTATGTGATGTTTGGAGGACTTGATTCCGGCCTCCCACAATCCGCCAAAGTGGGGACTGTGCGCGGGTATAAAATGCCAAGCTACTCCGTCGTTCGCGACTGATTCGGAAATAGAAGGGTTTTGTTCCGCGAGAAAATTGCCTAATTCGATTAACTCGGAATTAGCGCCTACAAAGTTAGTGCCGTTGTCTGAGTAGACATGGAGCGGTTTGCCTCGTCGAGCCACAAACCGGCGAAAAGCCATTAAGAAGGTTTCAGTAGAAAGATCAGCGACCAATTCAAGGTGCACTGCCTTTGTGACAAAACAATAAGCTGTAACTCGTTGTAAGCGAGCGAAGCTTGAATACTGATTGAACGGAAATGGTTCAACAGAGGTTACAGGAAGACTCTGAACTTCTTTTCTGAATTCTGGAAGCTCAGCACGAACATGTTTGGAAGCAGGCCAAGATGCCTTGCCTTCGCTTAGCCATGTGGGACCATGCCACCAAAGGCTTAACAGACCCAGCGGGTCAAATATCTGCGATCTTTCAGACAAGATGCTACGCTTGGTAGCCTTACTACTTGTAGAATTTGAAATATGGGATATTTCAGACAAGCTGCTACGATTGGTAGCCTTACCACTTGTAGAATCTGAAATATTGAACATGGAAGTAGGCCAAGATGCCTCACCTTCGCTTAGCCAGGTGGGACCGTGCCACCAAAGGCTTGACAGACCCAGCGGGTCAACTATCTGGGAAATTTCAGACAAGCTGCTACGATTGGTAGCCTTACTACTTGTAGAATCTGAAATCTGGGATATTTCAGGCAAGATGCTACGATTGGTAGACTTACTACTTGCAGAATCTGAAATCTGGGATATTTCAGGCAAGCTGCTACGCGTGGTAGCCTTACTACTTGCAGAATCTGAAATCTGGGATATTTCAGGCAAGCTGCTGCGCGTGGTAGCCTTACTACTTGCAGAATCTGAAATATTCTCTACTGATAAGAATCTTTTCTGAGCGATTTGCAATGAATCACCCAATACCTCTACAGGCTTCTTGAAAGGGATAGAGACAACGAATCGACCATTCGCTTCTCGTTGCGTATTTTGCTGAAAATGTGCCTCACAGGCGTTCTCTTCATTTGTGAGAACCTTTTCCTCTGGGTAATGTTCGAGTTGCCAAAACCTAGCAATGGGATCAGAAGCATCCTCGATCGTGCTAAGATTGCACTGTACAGGGTACGCAGAAGGGGGGCCTGTGGGGCCAGAAACAATCCAACCAAAACGAGTCTTTTGGAGGATGGGAAGATTTGGGCCTAGACCAATTTGTCCAATACAAAGGAGCTGCCAGAAAATGGGCGAACCAATCAGAATGTCGATGGTGCCCGGTTGGTCGTAGGACAGATCTGATAACTTGATGTTATCAGGAACCTTGAAGCTGTTTCGCTGGACGCGAAAACTTGGGGTAACACCCGTAATCTCATCGAGAACAAGACAGGATAGGCCAATGCCGTATGAAGTGTGAGGGGCTTGCAGCTTGATATCACACCTAGCCTTGATTTGAGAAGTGGCTTTACTTAAGCCAGAAACAGTAACGTTGACTTCGCGAGTTGGAAGCTTCAACCTTTTACACAGATCTGAACGTATGAAGTTCGATTGGGAACCGGAATCCAGCAGGATTCGCACAACATGAGGCGTACCATCATCAGCGATGAGTTTAGCGGTAGCCGTAGGTAAGAGTACCTGAAAAGCATTCGAACAGAATGCCGAAATCGATTGGTTTAGTTCAACAGGGGTTTCTGCCGACATCGCAGATCCTGGTTGACTAGAAGAAGCGTTCTGAGGCTTATCCTCATGAAGAAGTGTGTTGTGCCTTGATTTGCACTTTCTACACGTATATTTG